>JAPZDZ010000006.1:2594892-2614590 GCA_029783805.1 Acanthurus tennentii | reverse complement strand
GGTTGAATGTTATGCTTGATTAATTTCTGACTTCTCAGAGAAGCCCAGTGAGCCGGCTCAAATTTGGGTATAAAAAGGTGAATTCAGTTTAAAATTCCTCATTCCTGTCTAAAATGGTTAAATGTCGAGAGCTCACTGAAAACGAAAGAGTCCACATTAAAGAACTTCAAGATGCTGGATGGTCTCTGAGACAAATAGGGACAGGTGGTCTAATAAATTTGTTAAGCACTGTTTATATATATCTATATGTATGCTCTGTGTTTTTTTTCCTTAAAATGAGGCATCATATTTAATGACCCCCAAATGTTCTGATAGGAAACTATTGATGAAGTGCGTTTGTGCAGGCCTCGTATGGCTGTAACATGGCCCTCCCCTTCCCCCTGGTTCAGGCTATGGAGTCTCAGATAGGGGACTTTTACAAGGATGTGGGAGAGCTGGGAAGCTTGCAGGGGGTCTGCCTACCCCAGCGAGGGCTGATGGCAGGGGACCAGGAGGGTGGCGAGCAGTCAGGTGGGGTAGAGACCCGCATCGTCCGCCTAATTGAGCCCCTAAAGGAGAGACGCCGCATCCTGCTGGCCTCCAAAGAGATGCATCAAGTTGCTCAAGACCTGGAGGATGAGATAGTGAGTGCACACTTCTTTTTCCTGTGTTCCTCTTTCATTTCATACATTTCTTGTTCTTCATATATACTTTTTAAATGGGAGTTACTAGATTGAATATATTAAGGTTTTAATGGTATGTATATAAATATTAAAGTAATTATTAAAAGTCTGGGTTTCCCCCTGTTTGCACGTTTGATGCTGTACATAGATCCTTACATACTCATTCTGAAAAAATGTAAACGTAATGTGGTTACTTGATAGCTTTGGATTCAGGAAAGGCTTCCATTGGCCTCCTGTAAGGATTATGGGAATAACCTCCAAAGTGTGCAGCAGCATGTAAAAAAGAACCAGGTAAGTGTCATAGATGACTTTGGCAGTGATTAACAGAAATGTGTCACAGCTTGGCTCAGTCTGGTAGCCTACCTCTGATCGGTCCTTTAGACACTCCAGAGGGAGCTAACAGGAAGGCGAGCTCGTGTTGAGGAAGTTTTGGACCGGGCGGGGATTATCGCTTCACTGAGGACTCCTGAGGTGGAGTTTGTGCGTGAGGGGGCAGGCCATGTGCGCCAGCTGTGGGAGGTTTTGCAGCTGGAGACGGAGAGAAGGTCTGTGATGCTGGACGCTGCTCTGCAGGCTCAGCAGTACTACAGTGAGGCGGCTAAAGTAGAGTCCTGGCTGTCGGGTCAGAAGCTCCATCTGGCCAATGAAGAAAAAGGCACGGTATGCGCAGTCCTGTTGGTCATCAGGTTGGCATAAATCCTAAGTGAAAATGTAAAAACTACACCCTGATTTTATTCTTATATTTTCCAGGACGAGGCAAGCACCCTGCAGCTGCTGAAGGCCCACCTGGCTCTGGAACAAACAGTGGAAACATACGCAGAGACAGTTGGCATGCTATCCCAGCAATGCCAACATCATCTGGAACTTGGACACCCAGAAAGGTGGGACATGACCCACCATTACACATTTAATTACCAAGCGTACATATAATCCAAGAGATGGGGACGTTTGTAAAAAGAGGGTTTTTTCATGTTTTTCTACCTATGCCACTTTGTAAAAATAACATTGTATTTTTGTTTGTGGCTGTTTCATTGTGTTTTCTCTAAATATTCCACAGTGAGCAGATCACCAAGCAGCAGTCCCACATAGACCGGCTATATGTGTCATTGAAGGACATGGTGGAGCACAGAAAGACCAAGCTGGAGCAGCAGTACTGGCTGTATCAGCTTAACAAGGATGTAGAGGAGTTGGAGAAGTGGATCACTGAGCGTGAGGCAGTGGCCAGTTCCACTGAGCTTGGCCAAGACCTGGAGGACGTCACGGTCAGTCATCTAACATGGTTTTAGTTGTTATGCTGCTTTATCACATGAACTTCTTTTTTTGAACTTTTATTGTTTTGTTTTTTATTTGGTTAGAAAGACATATCTGTTAGTGAGTACAGGTGTAGCTAGTGGGTTGTAGAGTTGGTGTTTATTATTTGTCAAAGAACTAGTTACTGATGCAGTGCAATGCTGTAGTGTAGACAAACAGCAGAAAGTTATAACAGTGCGTGCCTAAATAAACTAGCATTAAAGGAACGGCAATTACTTTCTGAACTGTAGACTTAAGTACCCACAACATTCAAAGACTGCAATAAAACAGATAAGTTATCTTGAAAAATTTCACAAAAAATCTTAAAAAAAAACTTTCTTATGTAAAGATCCCCTGGTGATTTACTCGAAGAAGATTTTTCACTCTATTTGAAAGGATAAACTGAGAGAAATAAAAAAATATATGAATATGTCTTCTATGTATTTTGCTTTATGCTTGGCTCAAGTAAGGCCTGACTTAATGTCCTTGCAATGAAGTGCAGTTTAAAAAAATGTATGTTTTGTCGCCTCAATTTGGGCAACATTAGATGTATTGTGGTGGAAGGTTGACACAACACATAATTGGTGTAAATAAAACCATTTAAAATAAAATTTGTTTTCAATTGTAAGAACGCAAGGTAAATTTACTATTACTTATAAAAGGCTACAGGTTTGGGAGCAGAGGATTACTGTAGCTGTGCATCTGTATAGCTTTATGTCTATAAAGAACCAAGATAAATGGGTAATGAAAACTAAGAGGTAACAAGTGTTTTGGTTGAGTAAAAAAAAGTAGCCAGTGTGTTGTTGAGTAAGTACTGTCTGCAGTATGAAGATACTGCATCGTTTGTGGAGCATTTGAGGGAGTTAGCAAATTTGAATGGATCCAGTAATATGGGGACCATTCAAGGCACTTGGTCACGATGGGGATCAGGAGAAACAGGATAGTAAGCGTTCAAATGAGCCTTGACCTTTGCAAGTGGAACTGTTATCTGTTCAGGCTATCCTTCAAGTCTCTTTTTACCTTTTTCTTCACTCTGCGTTCAAAAATTTCAAATACATTTCCCTCCAATAAGTTAAGCAGTCAATGAAGAGAAACTAAATAAAACAGCTCAGTGCAACACTTGCTGCTTTACAAGTAAAATTGAACATAAGGCCAAATTTAATCCAAGAAGTTTAAAAAATAAACACCAAGATCTTCTCTTGTTGTATTGGCTCCAGATCAGAGCAACATCCAATATGACTCCAGGGGCCTTTTCGTACACTCCTGCCCGGCGCAAGTGCAGGGAGCAAGGCACAGGGGTTTTAATTATCAGGGGAGGTTCCAGGTCAACCTTTGCCGCCTTGTTCCAGGAGCAGCAGAGGAATCCTGCTCTTTCCCACCCAATGCGCCACTGGCGCACAGCCTGCAGTCCAATCAGCTGTGTAGAATCATCTCATCAGTTCATAGGTGATTCATGGGTGTTTCTCTGGCCAAAAATGCATGAACCAATCGGAGAATCCACTCAAATTCCCTTTAAAGACTGGTTCCACCATGCACCAATGGCGCGGGTGTATTGCTATTGTACACCCGCGCAAATGTAAATGGCTGAACTACGAGGATTTATTTATTTATTCATTCATTCGTTCGTTCGTTCGTTTATTCGGCTGGACAGGGACAACGCTCAATGAATGTATTGTGTCAGGCAGCTCTCAGCTAATTCCCCCCTCAAGTCAAATCTTTTAGAAAGCAAACATTTTCATATTTTGTCACATCTATTTCTACAATACATTTTCGCCTGCACAGGCAAACGCGCACATATGCAGGCACGCACGCACGCATGCATGCAGGCTTTATATTTTGTGATCAAAAAATATTTTCAAAGGACACTTTACTAACTTCACTAAATAAGTCCAAAGCACACTTAAGTATTTTACTCTGCTGAGAGGCAAAAACAGAAAAGAAGGGTGTTTGTGATTGTGGAGAAGTGTGTGAGCACATTGGCCAACTGCGCCGTATCTGAAGGTACAGGCTGTTTTCCGTTTGTGTCCTGAGTTTTGACCAGGTTCTGGCTGGTCTGCCGGGTGTACGTTAGCAAACACGCCAGGACACGCCTCCATTCCACCTTCATTCTCAGACCTCCCACCCCTCGGCACACAGACCCGGTGCAATGGATTTGCTATTGTACACTTGTGGCAAAAATGACACTTGCGCTGGGTGTACATTAGCAATGACACCTGCACCACTGGTGCACCTTGTTGCGCCTGGTGTATGATAGGACCTCAGGTGCTTAGTCCATCAGAGCTCCCAGCATCAGCAGCTGTCTATCAGTATTTGTCCCACAGCAAACTCCCACAATATTCATTTAAATGTTAAATTCAACTGTCAACATTACAAAAAAAAGCTCTAAAGCTTCAAACCATTTGGTGTTTAGTTTGAAACTTTAAAGCTTCAAGCTAAATACCAAAAAAATATAAAAGCCATTTAAAATCCTTCATAAATAGCTACACAAAGGTAGTATTTATGACAACAGTTAAAGCACAGTGTTTTTGTGCTGCATCAGTATAAATTGTAATTGTGTTATTATAATTTTGTCCAACTCCTGCATTCTTCTGTGTTTTTGTGTTTTCCAGGTGCTTCAGGAGAGATTCACAAAGTTTGCCTCAGAAACCAACAGCATTGGCCAACAGCGCATGGAGCAGGTGAACAAAATGGTGAACGAGATGATCGACTGCGGTCACTCTGATGCAGCCACCATTGCAGAGTGGAAAGACGGACTGAATGAGTCGTGGGCCGACCTCCTGGAGCTGATGGAGACCCGCAGGCAGATGCTGGCAGCATCACACCAGCTACACAAGTTCTTTACTGACTGCAAAGAGGTACAGTCAAAACAAAACTCAGCCTGTGATTCAGGTGCACCTGTCATTCTTCCTTTTAAAGGTAGACAGTGAGGTAGCCGTGACATGCGGCTTCTATTTTTAAGCGTTCGTGATGATGCTGTCCTGTGTTGTAGGTCTTGGCTCAGATCGCAGGGAAGATGAAGCAGCTGCCAGAGGTGAGGGCGTGCCAAGCCAACATCACCAATCCAGCCACCCTGCAGAGACTCATGCACTCCTTTGAGCATGCCCTTCAACTGCTAGTTTCTCAGGTAAGTGATATGATTTCTTTCTGATCCCATATGTCTCACAGTGCACTTCCTATGAGCACAATAATGAGAGCATATATACCTACAAACATTGTTTTTTGGCAAACACTGTATCATTGGTCCCATCCATGAACAACGCAGCCCATAGGCTATGTAAATATGTCTAAATACATGTTAGTTTGTGCTGGTTCAACATAGCTTGTTTTGTTTGACCAACATTTAAAAATTCTAATTAAGTAAGCTCAAGCCAGTGTATTTCCAACAAAAAAAGCCATCTTCTACACTGACAATATATTTTTTCCTGTGATTCAGCCACAAACTCCCCTTATCTTGTCCTGGTGTAGGTGAGGCAGCTGCAGGAGAACGCTGCCCAACTGAGAACCATCTATGCTGGTGAGAAAGCTGAAGCCATCATGGTCAAAGAGCAGGAAGTGATGGAAGCGTGGAAGGAGCTGCTGAGCTCCTGTGAGGCCAGTCGTGTCCAGGTCACTTCAGTAACTGACAAGGTGCAGTTCTTCTCAGTGGTGCGTGAAAACCTGATGTGGATGGAGGGCATCATGGGCCAGATAGGATGGGATGAGCCCAGGTAAGGTATCAGCTATGTCTTTGTTTAGCTGCATTATGTGTCTGTATTTAGTTGTAAAAAACCTTCTGTATACAGTATATGGTACCAGATCTAGTAGCTGTAGTTTTTGGTTCAGCGTTCAGCTAAATCGAACATCTCTGGGGACCTGTGAAGTTCCTATAAACAATGTTTTATTTTGTATGATGTCAAATAGGCTGCATGCCACCTTGACCTAATTTCACAGGATATCTGTCATTCAATTTTTCATATGATGTTATTGAGAGCCATACTTTTTCACTATTATCACTGCTATTATTTGTCATTTTACTCAGCAGCATTAGTTCAATACAATTTTGCACTTTTTTCAATTTTTGAAGCATGTACGTCTAAATTTCTCTTGTTCTAGTTTCTCATTTGTTGAGATTTTCTGCTTGATTTGTATTATATGATGGCAAACTTAACATCTTCAAGTTTGGTTCTGATCATTGCATTTACAAAACATTTGAAGATGCTGCCGAGGGGTTTAGGGAAAAAAGCCTTGTAGTGTCAAGAGTATGCCTTAGAGTCAGTTGAAGTGTTGGTAACTATGTCAAAAATACAATTAATATACCGATTTTAGCACTAGTACTGTAATACAGTGTTTATGCTTCTAACCACTGTAGTTACTACAGATTAGTTGGTATTTGTTGCGTAATTGAAACTAAATAGTCTAATCTATTCCTTCTCAGGGATTCGACAGCTCTGGAGTCGATGATGAAACAGCATCAGGATCTAAAAGCCAAAATAGATGGCCGCAGCAAGACCATACAGCAATGTGCAGATCTTGGCAAAATTTTGATAGCTGCAGGCAACCCTGCATCAGAGGAGGTCAGGCTAACAGAAACAGTACAGTCCGTATGAATAACTATCAGACATCAATTAGTGGATTTAGATCTAGCAGTATTTTGTTGTAGGCATGACTGAAATCTGTCTGGTCTGTCACCACAGATTAAAGAGAAGTTGGACAGCCTTCTTGCTAAGCAGAAGGATCTTGTTGAAAAATGGGATAAACATGAGGAAAAGTTACAGCGCAGTGAGTAACTTAATTGACTACATCAGAGCAATAGCAGCTCTTAACACAACACTATGTTAAATGTCAAATGGGCTCAGGCTGTAAAAGGTTTTTCCACTTTATCCTGTTATCATGAATCATGTATGAACCTTTTTATTGTTCTTGTTTGAGCTAACTTTACACAGTCATTCTGAAAATGACTGAAATGATAAGAAACACATCTGAGCTATGATTTAACACATAAATAACACCATAGTGTACATAGAAGCATTTAACAACAGATTGCTAGTTTGCTTGTTTACTTTGCCTTAAAATGTGGTGTGATGGTAACTGCTGCTGGTCTGCTGTCACCTCCAGAGCAGGAAAGGTTCCAATTCGCCCAGGAGACAGTGAAGGCGGAGGCCTGGCTAAAGGCCAAGGAGCCGCTGATCACCTCCAAGGAGCCAGAGGGAGAAGAGGCCCGGGCCCAAACAGACGAGGTTGAACAGCTCATCCTTCGCCATGAGGCCTTCCGCAAGGCTGCTGTAACCTGGAAAGAACGCTTCAGCTCTCTTCGCCAGCTTTCCGCAGTAAGCTTGACTGTAGATAAATGTTTAATCGGTTTGATAGAGTCACAATTTAATGCTGCTACAGGAAAAAAGTGCTTGGGATGTTGTGTTTATTTCTTAGCAGGCATGGGCGCATGCCATGAGTTTGCATCGTTATGGGCTTAAACCTGTCTCATGACATTTACTGCATGTCTTTTACACTTATCCATGGAACCCTGGAGTGGCCATAGTGCAGAAAAACAAATATATATATATATATATATATATATATATATATATAAAATAAATGAGGCCTGGTCCCAGGAAACTATTAGGACTAGTTTTACAAGTTACTGAATTGTACAACCAAATTAATTTCCCTTTTTTAAAATAATAAGCCATACCAGGTAATAAAACCTTCATGTATATATATATATATATATATATATATATATACACACACACACACCAACAACAACACTTAAGTGGAGTGTACTCTTGCTATATAACCGTCAGCCCTGTGCCTCTAAAATGCCTTTGTTAGAGTTGTTTTGTTTTGGCCTTGTAGCGTCACAATCTTTAGTAACAATCTCCTTCGTGTTGTTATCCATGCTACTATGCTGCTAAACAAAAATTGGGAGGGAAAGAAATCCTTTATGGACATACTGTGTATCCAATCAGAGATTTAGAATAAGCAGCAGATAATCTGAATGAGTGAACAAGGTTTTTACACAGCACTTCACATAATGCTTAAGGTACGATGCTACAGAGAGTTGATAAAACCACTTGCTCAGAGTACAAATATGCTGCAGCTGCCAGCAGTTTATTTCAGATGTGTGTATGAGCCCCAGATATACAAGTGATAGATTGTGCACTGTAGCACGATATTAACAATCTCTCTCATAGAGACATTTTGATCATGAATGACCTAATATTGTAAAATCAAACACCCTTACTTATGCACAAGTATTTCAAGTGATTAATTTAAGAAAATCCAGGCTTCATATATTCTTTCTACTCTCTATGGTCATTCCTGGACATACTTGTTCACTGCACCTCATCTGCCTTTCATGATCCATTGTTCAATAGCCATAATAAGAGTGGTTTTAGCAAATCATTCCTCACTTTTTTTGGAACCACATTTTTTGGTCCATCCTACCTTCTGGTTTTTTATTAGGTTTGTGTAGTCCTATTAGTTATTTAGTTAACTCTTTCTTCAGGCTGAGAAGAAAAAGGAAGAGGAGAAAAAAACAACCCCACTCTCCAGGCGAAGGATGTTCCCATTATCTTGTCTGACTCCCAGTGTTCCCTCAACCAGTGCTACCTCATCTTTCTTGAGGCAGACAGTACAGGCACATATGGAACCAAAACCCTTACAAAGCAGTCTGGATCTGGGTGCTACCCCTGTAACCCAGAGACTGTCCTCAACCTTAGCCAGCTATAACCCAGTTATAAATGGATCAGGCTACCATGGACTGGAACAGCAGTGCAGTGGGAGGTTGGTGAGTGGTTACCTTGGGATTAACAACCAGGCAACTGGAGGTGGAAGTGACTCCGGTTTCTCTGCAATGACCTCCCAAAGTGGTGGGGCAGACACCTCTACTTATCTTGGGATAAACAATCAAACTGCTGGCAGTGCAGAGAGCTCTGGGTACTTTGGACTGACCACTGGGTGTGTGGGTGGTATGCAAAATCATCTAGGCAGTGGCAGGTTAGGAAGTTCAGGTAACCTGGCTCAGCAACCAAGCAGTGGAGTTATGGGAAGCCCTAGCTTTCTGCCCCAGCAGAATATGGGCAGTTCTGGATATCTGGCTCAACCACAAAATATGGGAAGTTCAGGATACTTGGGACAGCAGCCTAATTTAGGGAGTACAGGATATTTGGCACAACAGCCTAATATGGGGAGTTCTGGGTATTTGGCACAACAGCCTAATATGGGGAGTTCTGGGTATTTGGCACAACAGCCTAATATGGGGAGTTCTGGGTATTTGGCACAACAGCCTAATATGGTGAGTTCGGGATACTTAGCGCAGAATTATCAGAGCAGTGGGGGAATGGGTAGCTCAGGCTACCTGGCACAAAATCATTACAGCAGTGGAAGTCTGGGTAGTTCTGGTTACCTGGCACAGAGTGGTGGCATCATGGACCCTAAAATGGCATATGCATGGCAGCACCTGAAAGCTGACTTCATGCAGCCCAGAATCAACCACATTCATAAGGCTGTAAACCCCCTTTTAGAAGCCAGTAGAGTGCAGCGGGAGCAGTTTGGGGACATCCCAATGGCAGACATGGTGGGGCCAGAGTCAGGGCTGGAGCTTATCCATGGCCGTCTTCAGAGGGATCCGCGTGGCAGCCGCTCTGATCCTCAGATGGACCATTTGAGGCGAGAGAGGGAGTACAAGCTGGGTAGACAGACCTCCAGTGAACAGGAGATCCAGGCCAGACTCAACGAGCTGCCGCTGATCGTGCGTCAGGAGCGCTACCGGAGGCGCCTGGAAAGGCAGTCATCCAGTGAACAGGAGGGGAGCAGCAAGCAGCAACAAAGGCTGCAGAGGCAAGACTCGAGTGACCTGGAGGGCTCTGTTAAGGAGGGCTCTGACAAACGCTCAGGGTATGTGAATGTGTTGTGCAGGTGACAGTGAAATTCAAATGATCTTAACAAAATCTGGCTTTGCAATTTGCCTTGCCAGCACTGTCCAGCATGATACCAGTGATTCTAGTGTCACATAATGATTGTGTTCAGTGTTTGGGTGACTCCCGTCTGATTTCACTGCAGGGAGAAGAGATCTACCATGGCAGAGATTGTAGAACAAGTCCAAGAGAGAGAAGCAGCACATGTGAGTTAGCTTGTGTACATTAAATCACAACAGCGTGTTGTGTTTCCTTCTCTTGGTGCCATTGTGTCACATTCTCTTTTTCTCTGCTTTTCAGGCACGAGGAGAGCCCTATCGGCCTCCAAGCAGCCTCTCAGCACCTGTGACTCGTTTTGATGGGCGTCCTCGTGCCCGAGACCGCCCCAAACCAAGGAGGAGACCCCGTCCAAAAGAGCCTGAGGAGACACGGCGTTCTCGTTCAGCTCCAGCTACTGGTGCCCCAACAACACCTCAGCCACCTTCACACACTGCCCATAACGAAGGTTTCCTCTACCGCAAAAAGGCCACCACCTCTGACCTTGAAGCTCAGCAGAGAAGCCCAAACAGGTAAAACTCAACTTTACTTACAGAGACTACACAGACTTTTTGCTGAACCAATTACCTGATCAGCAATCATACAATTGTGCTACCAATAATATGTAGCTTATAGCACAAAAGTATCAAGGGTATATTTAAAACCTCTTTTACAAAATAAACGTTTTGAAAGAGTAACCTATATGCAATAAAAAGTCAGCCAGATAGTTTTCCACTATTTAAGCCAGAACCAGTTAATGCCTATCTACCAATGGCAGTTGTTATTTTAATGTGTAAAATCATTACTCATGTACTTGAGATAAACAGCCTACTTTGTCCACCTCTGTCTGAAATCAAGTCCACCATTGTATCTAAAATTATAAAGAATTCTGGCAGTAAATCTGCTAAAGCTATCACTGTAAACTTTGTATTTGCCGTACAAAAACACAAAGCTTGATAGTCATACAACAGTTACAACAGTAAATAGTTGTCATATAATGTAAAAAGTACTGAGAAAAAGTGATAACCAGCTAGCCCGAGTGCACATCCACTTAATGCATCACCTTTATTTTACAGCAAGTCCTGGGTGAACGTATATTGTGTACTGAAAGAGGGAAAACTAACCTTCTACAAGGATGCAAGGAACCACAACACAACGTACAATGAAGAGCCTCCCGTTGACCTTAGCAACTGCTCATTTGATCCTTCTATGGGATACAAGAAGAAGAAAAATGTCTTCATTCTTAAGTAAGACCTATTAGATGTGGCATTTGTGATTTCAAACTGCAATTTCACTCAGTAATTTTTATAGTGCAAGTTTTCTTTACAATTAAAGTAAAAAGTTACAGTCTATAGCCTATTTCTCCATATTTAAGAGATGAATCACATAAACATAGAACATTGATCAGGTGCACTCTAATTATTTTAATTTATTAGACATATTGTTACAAAAAAGTCATTGCGATGGATATGAAACTGACAATCTGTGTTGATTCTCTCTGCAACAGAATGAACGATGGAAACAACTTTGCATTCCATGCAAAAGATGAGGTGAGAACGTTTCTACTTAAGTTATATTAAAGAAAGACACAAATTAGGTCATACTTTACTTCAGACCTTCGATACACTCACATGACGTTAATGAGAGACTACTACCACTCTATAACTTAGGTTTTCCACAAATATTTGTTAATAGGCATCCTTACATTAGGTTATATATGGAAAAGTCTGAAAATTTATTTAATTTTTTTATTGCCAACAAATCCAATGAAAGGATCAAGCCTACTGTGAGATGTTCCCATAACAAGTATTGTCTGTGTAAACGCTCTAAAATTTCTAATTCTTCCGTGCCATAGAGCTCCGTTGTCAGTGAGCTTTGACATGTGACACATTCCTTGTTTACATTCCATTAGAATAGAAACTGTATATTTTTTTCACTTGATCTCACATAACATGACCTGACACGCCAGATGGAATGTTTAAAATATCCATAGAATTTATTTTTACATGTCTATCTGGGAAGAAAGCCTTTAAAAGGGGTAGATCATTTTTAAAAAAAAAGCTCCAAGATGATTGAACAATTATTCTGTCAGTCACATTCATTACCCTTGCTGTAGCCAGTCGGGAAAATAACAAGACCATCTTTTCCATCAAGAAAAAGCCTTTAATGCCATTACAAGCTTGCAGCTGCTTCTCACAAACCAAAACTTGAACCCTGCCTGCGGCTACCACTTCTGTCTCCGAAAAGGACGCTGATTGGTCCAGTTGTATGACTGGAGACAAACAAATCCAAACCTTGCAAGGTTAATGTAACAAGTAAATAAAATAAACATATACAACAAGACAAGGGTGTTAATAATTGCAATGCATCATAGTTAGAAAAAAAGATTTTAAAAAATGTATTAAATAACTAATCTAGTTTTGCATTAATTTGACAGAGTTCATGATGTGGTACAGCCAATCATGTCTTGCATGAAGAAATACCTTCAGCGTTTTTTCATAGGGAGAGCAGACATTTCCACTGAGCCCGGGAAAAGCACCTACAACATTTATGAACGTGAACCTCTGAGTAACATTTTACAGAGTGCTGTGGAGGCTGCAGAAAAAGAACACAATCAGTGAAATTGACAAACAACCTAAATAAACAATGTTTTACGCTCATTTTTTTGCATACCAGCCTCCTCACCTCATTTCACCCCACAGCTGTTTCTTGAAAACTGTGCGTACACAGGTCTAAAGTCTATGAAGTGACACATTTTCACTGTAAATTTTATGTTTATACCCCTGGTCTCTATCGAACATTTATGTGCCTCATCACTGTCACTTCACACCACCATCAATGCTGCTACAAGGGCCGCCGCTGCATCATCTGCTGCTGCACTGCCAGTGATGATGCAGTGGTACAGTAGTCCAAGGAGCTTTCACAAACTGAGACTACTACCTTTCAATTGATTAATAGTATATATGTTTATGTGTTACTCTGATAAAAAACAGCTTGAATTCAAAGTAGAAATGAGGATTTAAAGTGTATGAAAGGGTCTTAAACTATAAGGTTTTTTAAGCTGTAAAACATTAATTTATCTTTCAGGATTCCTGCATAAACCCTGTAAGAGCTAATTAGCAGCACAGCTGCAGTACTTTAAACAGCATGTAAACAAACCTTTTCGCTTTTCGCTTTTCAGTCTCATTTGATTCTTCTGTCATCTTAATCTTAAGGCCCCAAGCCATTAGCTTAGCATTAACACAATTAGTATTTTTAATGTTTCTGTTCATTTCAAGGTAATGCTATTTTACAACATACTCACACAGCACATTTTTAGGAGATTCAGTCTCTTCAAAGGTACAATCAATACAGCAAGCTTTATAACCAGCTTTGCCAGAACAACAGCAAAGGAAGTGAACACACAAAGACAGTTTCATTTCACCAAAGAAGCTTCTTAGTATTGTACAGATTGATAACATCTCCACAGAAACAGTCCTGTGCACTGCTGAATGGCCTGATGAACTAATCCAGTGAACTGTTTTGTAAACACATTGTAACATTGATATACAGCCTCAGACTACTGTTTTATTTTTACTCTCTTTACCTTAACCTCTGTATAGACCGTTAACTGTATACATGTCTGAGATCTTAAATTCACAGAGCCTCCATGTGGGCTCATGTAGTCAAAAGAGTCCTGTTAAATGGAAGGGGCAGCTCTTCTCACTTGGGTTTGCTTTAACAAGTGATTCAGTCTGACTTTATGAGGATTGCTCTCACTAACAAGCCGTGTGCCCACAACATGCCATTTGAGACTGAATTGAATCCACAAAACATGCCCAAGAATGGGATAAGTAAATGTGAATCCAGTTGGACACTTGGGGCCTGATTTACTAAAGATTTGTGAGTGTGAAAATGTGCAAACTTAATATCACCTGCATACAAATGTGCAAACTATAAGAATGCACACTAAGGATTGTGTCTCTTAAATGAGTAAAATAGTGCAGAATGTAGATTTAGCACCTTTGTCTTTATAGATATGCAGCATGGGGCATTTTTACCTGGGTGTGCAAATACAGGGAGGAGAAAATGCAAATACATTAATTTAGCACCAACATCGTGATTTATCAAGCCTGAAAGCAATTTTGGTGACTGTGATTGCTCCTGTATATAATACCTTTGAAAGAAAGATGTTAATCTGCCCTGCGGAGGATTTAATTTGATCTGTTACATTGAAATGGTGTAAATGCCAAAACTCAATCTTAAAAAAAAAACAACATGCGAAAAAGGAAAGATTTTACATGAGGAAGATAATCGATATATTCCTGTGCCTTTTTCTGTCTCTGTAGGAGGATCTGAAGGCTTGGACTTCAAATATCACAACCTGTATAGCTGAGCATGAGGCCATGGCTAAATGGGACAAACCAGGCACCTCATCCATGGACCCTGACCACTCAGAGAGGAAGGAGAAATCAGAGGGAGACGCAGATGCCAGGTCAGAGAGGTCCGAGCTTGGTGAAGGGGAGGAGAGGTCTGAGAAGGAGAGGTCAGAGAAAGGAGATGGCTCTGAGAAGTTAGACACATCAGAAATTGCTGACAAAATGGAGGGCGGGGCAGGAGGCTCCAGCACGTCCGGAAAAAGCAAATGAGGTGGCTCTTTGTGTTTTAACATTATTCACTGACTAAAGGCATAGAAGGCAGTGGGTGGGAGGGATGGATGAAGAGCATGTGCAGCTAGGTTTGCAGATTCTCAGTCACAGAGCCGGAACATACTGAGGCCAAGGTCCTTGGACTGACAATTGTTACTGTGACAGACTAATCTCTCAGCCCCTCCCCTTCACCCAGGCAATACATCAGTGCTTGCATTGTGCCACCTGCTGGTAGAGAGGAGGTTGGCCCAGACAGACACAGACAGACAGACAGACAGACAGACAGACAAACAGACAGACAGACAAACTCCAACAAGTGGTCCCAGGAATTAGCCACTGTCACGTCCCATTGTCGATCGTTTAATCTCTTGGATTCACAGCATCTTTCTGTATGTATCTTTGACTGATAATGTAATGCTCTGTCTAGCTAGACAAACCCAAGAAGTGGTGAATGAAATGTTTCACAATATTAAAAAAGAAAAAAAAAATTTTGAAGCAATATACTTTTTTATTTCTTCTCTTTGTTGAAGAGAGAAAAAGGAAAAGGGAAACAAGAAATAATTGCAAATGTGAAGTCTATGATTTGTCACATCCACATGAGCTTACTCCAGGCAATTGTGCACCTTAGACACACTGACACATCTGTATACTACTCATAATGACATTTAATCCCATCACATGGCTAGCTTTGAATCATCTTAATATAATGGAATGCTGGTGTTACCCACCTGACTTCATTGGTGTCAATGAATACACATTTCTCATTTTTTTGGTTCAGTTTCATTATTATTATTATTATTATTATTATTATTATTATTATTATTATTATTATTATTATTATTGGTGTTGTTGTTATTTGTCCACAATGATCCATTTCCAGAAAAGAGCTTTCCATTAAATTCCAATCCAAATCAAAGTTGTAATGCTCAAAGTGACACAAAGCCTTTGTACACATGACAAAAATCTGAACATTGCATGAAATAGACTAATAGTGCATCTGTTAAACTTGCCTTCTTTTTGTTCTTGAAATCATTTGGGCAGTGTTGAATTGCCATAATTTAATAAGAGGGATTTTGCTATCATGGTCCACTTCTCAAACTTCAGAGTTAGTGAGGCGAGTTTGAAAAAGTAGGGTTGTCTTCTGTCCACAGTTAGCATGGAGGTGGGGATTTTTTCTGTTTTTCTTTTGTTTTGTTCTGTTTTGTTTTGAGAAATGACTACTCCTTGATCTGTAACATGAATTAAGAAGCCAAATGGCCCTTCTGCTGTTTGTACTGTATTACTGCAATTTACTTTCCACTGAATGTACTGATTTCAGCTGTGAAATGTTCAATCACCACCGAGTTTGTGGTGCCCAAAATTGTAAAACCCTGAGACAGTTCACTGAGGGTTAAACCTCTCTGTATCTTTGAAGTTCAAACTGATTAGAATCTCTCCATCAAAGGCAAGTTCAATGTAAAACTGTCATGATTCAAGTCATGAGTTGTATATACCTATCTTTGTATGTATACCAATAAATCCTGTGCTCTAATAAAACAATACTCTGAACTGAAAATGGGTAAAATTAAAACATTTGTATTAATCCACAAATAAAAAGAATCATCACTCAAATATTATAATGTTTATTACATTTAAATGAAAAATATGCAAATTAGGGGACTCTATTAAATATCATAGTGTATATACGTACACCAGTATCTAGTTATATGAAACACCTTTTACCAGGGAAGAGCAGCAAGACATACAGTAGGTATTCTTGTTGTATTTTTATATGCCTATATTTATTCATGTCAGATTCAGGAGTTGCCCCGCAGCCCCAATAAGAACTTGTAATAATAGCTAATTGAGTAGTCAGTGTGTCTGTGAGAGGTGTGCTAAATTTATATATTATGGACAGAAAAAAATCCACTAGCCTGGGCAGTTCAGTACAAGCTGCTCTGGCTTATTTAAGTACTGGTGAATAAAGTGAAGTACAAGTATGCTGTGATCACAGAGATGAACATGCATTGGTCCACTTATTGTTTCTCATGTATGTCAGTTATGTTTACATATAAAAATACAATTAAAGTTTAATGTCAGTAAAATGTAGCCATTTTGACACATTGTACTACATTCAAAACAAAGGAGAGTGTTTTACCATTTCCCAACCTTCCAAATTGCACCTCAAAGATGTAAAAAAAATGACTAATTAACAGTCTTCCTTTCTATAAAACACCAAAAGTAAGTCTGAGATGCAGCAGAATTTGAATTTGCTGACTTGAGGATTGTCATGACAATTTGCTGTACCTGTCTGTAGGTGAAGAAGAATAGATAAGCTATGTTATGATGTGAATGTTATTTTTATTTGTCAGTCACTGTTTGTTTTTTACATACAGTAAGTGCCATGTCATGCAATTTGTGTAAACAGAGGTTCACAAGAGAAAACAATTAGTTATTGAAACATGAATGACATTTCGTTTAACTTGACACTCATCTGACAGTGAGCCTGTCATTGCAATACACATTTTTATCATTGAAATAGGAGCTATAGTATTTTCATGTGGCTGTAATTGTTCCAGTTCATTGTTCATGACAGATATTTAGCCCGCATCACCATGTGCGTTTTAAGTGTTTGCTTCCCATCACTTTTATCAATCACACAGGGGATTTTTTCCACTATGTTATAACAGTAACAGTCAAAATTTAATAGGCAGCATAACCGTGACTAAAGAAAAAAAATATTGTGCAAACTTTGTTTCCCTCATTGATGGTCTAACAAGTGTGTATGTCTTTGTTACCTTACATTACAACTTGCTGCTATGACATTAAATAAACCTCCAAACTTGCTGATGCAAACGTGACGTGGAATTGATGTGGACACACTTGCTGGTCAATCACGCAAACACACATACACACACTCACAGAAACTTTAAGGAAGGTTCCTCACATTGATTTCAACTACAAGCTGAGTGGTTCTCCTCTCAAATGCACATTCTTGAGACTAAAAATCCACTTTTACTGCAACTCTCTCAGTTTCAATGAATTTGGAGGTGAAGACGCAAGCTAATAAGACACGGCATTATCACCATGAGGCAGCAGCACGGATTAGCATTGACTGTAAAAGATCAGCTTCATATACTCCTATGCTAAAGCCGTGGTGCTTCCGACCTCATAACACACATTTGGATAATATATGATAGGGACATACACTTAAGTGTGCAGGTGTGACAGTGATATGTGAACACACTCATCTGAGACGCTCATAAATGATTAAATCATCTTTTATATTATCATCAGTCTGTTCAAGTCCTTCACATAAATGTTTAGTGCCCCCTGGTGTTAAGTTGAACTAAAGTAAGGACTGACACTATTGCAGGACCGAATCTTGCTGGAAATCAACTGAAGGGCTGGTATTTCCAAACTGTGTCCACATCGAGGGGTTATCTAAACGCTTCAGATCCGTTCCGCTTGCTTCTGTACATACAGTAACTGGTACAACACAAACATTTTTATGCTGTATTTAAGGCTTTCTTATAGCAACCAATGAAAATGCTGAATCTCATCCAAGCTACGTACATGCACTTTTAAATAAAATGTGAGTGGCCGTGTGAATAATTTATGTGAGTAAAAATAAAGGTTCATGCAACTTTTGTTTTGCACTAAAGTACAGCCCCATGCACAGTGTAAGACAGGAGTGGTGATGCAGGGTCAATTGTATAATAAAACACAAAACATAGGTACATGTATACGTTACTGCACAAATTCTGCACAACCTGATGTATGTTTTAAGAATGTACATTTTAATTATAATTTGTTTATTGAATTGAATAACATCTGCCAATATCTGTCTGTGGAAATATGAAATATGGTATTGTCTCATAAAATCTATTCATCCCTTGATTTTGCCATTGTCTTTTTTCTCCTTTGTGAGTTTGTATAGTGGTCAGTTAAAGGCCCTTTGAATTCTTTCAATGAGAGTCATAATAAGTAAAATATCTTTTACAAAATAAGAGGAATCTTAATTTACTTTGAGTAAATTATTGTGCTTTTTTGTCTCGATTGAGACATTTGCAATGTCTAAAACACAAACTGCTACCCAGTTTGTGACCAATATAGATGTTGATATATTTTGCCACTGTCTTCTTGAATTTTCAGTAATTCAGTATGCAGCATAACCAAAAGCAGTGCTGCAACCATTAACATGTCATAAAGCAGTTAAACAACACAGCAAAATATGACAACGTGTAAACTTTTGCAGCTCACCTAAGTTTTGAAGGGGACATGGGGATTAAATGAAGTATGATGCTTTTATTTGTATCAAAAATTAGACAAGTTTTGAGTCCCTCTGTGAAACTTAGGTTAATGGGGCAGATTTCCTGTCCGAGGCATATAAATATGGGCCCACAATTAAATGAAAATTTACAGTGACTCTGTGTGGAGTCCTGCCTTGTCACTACAGTGACATCATAATCATTTCACATGGTCTTTGACCAGATTTTGCAAATATCTGTTAGGTTTGGGAGTTCAATCAAACCAGAAGATAAAAATCTAATGTCTCCATGTAATAAAGGAGTCTGAAAACTGATACAACAAAAACTGGAATGCAATCATCACGCATGATAGTGAATTCTTCCCATCGCAAATTATGTTGTCATGGAATTGGGTAATGCTGCAAGGATGTCATGTCTGGTTATGATGTCAGGAAAAATTACAGTATACATACAGGCTGCCCATCTAATCTGACGATTCAGTCTCAACAGATCTATTTTTTAATAACACAGTTGCAGAAGTCAGAAATTTACCTATTCTGTCCTTTCAGCTGAACTCCACTGTTACACACACACACACACACACACACACACACACACTACCAGTCAAAAGTTTGGACACACTTTCTCATTCTATGTTTTTCCTTTATTTTCATGACTATGTACATTGTAGATTCTCACTGAAGGCATCAAAACTATGAATGAACACATATGGAATTATGTAGTAAACAAAAAGTGTGAAGTAACTCAAAACATGTTTTATATTTTAGATTCTTCAAAATAGCCACCCTTTGCTTGATTACTGCTTTGCACACTCTTGGCATTCTCTTGATAAGTTTCATGAGGTAGTCACCTGAATGGTGTTCCAACAGTCTTGAAGGAGTTCCCAGAGATGCTGAGCACTTGTTGGCCCTTTTGCCTTCACTCTGCGGTCCATCTC
>JAPZDZ010000006.1:2566251-2594839 GCA_029783805.1 Acanthurus tennentii | reverse complement strand
TCCATATGTAAAGTGTCTTGAGACAACTTTGTTGTGATTTGACGCTATATAAATAAAATTGAATTGAATTGAATTGAGCTGTGTACCACCCTGACTTCTGCACAACACAACTGATGGTCCCAACCCCATTAAAAAGGCAAGAAATTCCACATATGAACCCTGACAAGGCACACCTGTGAAGTGAAAAGCACTTACGGTGATTACCTAATGCATGTCATTGAGAGAAGGCTGAGGGTTTGCAGCGTTGTCAACAAAGCAAAGGGTGGCTTCTTTGAAGAATCTAAAATATAAAACATATTTAGAGTTATTTAGCACTTCTTTATTTGCTACATAATTCCATAAATCTTGCTTCATATATTTGGTGTCTTCACTATATATCTACAATGTAGAAAGTAGTAAAAATAAAGAATAAACATTGAATGAGAAGGTGTGTCCAAACTTTTGACTGGTAGTGTGTGTGGATATATATATATATATAGAGAGAGAGAGAGAGAGAGAAAAAAGAGAGAGAATGCCCTTATTGTTTTTTATGACATGGCAGTTCTTTCTGGTGGCGTCACGTGACCTGTACCTCTGATGTGGGCGTGACTCTTCCCACATTCAGTACGCAGCTACGGAAGCCTTTGATAAGCTCGCTGGTTTTCTGAAAATGGCTGGCTGGCGAAGGGTTGCCGCTGTCCTGAGGAATGTTTTGAGAAGCCCACAGTCTGCAACAGGCGTAGCGGTGCGCCGTGTGGTCGGCCCTGGCGTGTTAGGCTGTGTCATCGGCACTGGGGTTGTCTGTTATTACAAATGCCATGCGAACAACCGGACTCTGCCCTTTGCCGTCTATGCTGAGGAAGAACAAAAAGTGAGTACTGCTCCACACCTAAAACCATTTCTATAGTCAAAACTGACCACAGACAGGCAGACTAACGTGACCACTGCACCTTTCAGAGAAGTTATGCTAACAGTGACAGCGACACACTCGAGTATTTTTGTACAAACACGACGAAGGTGAAATAATCTGACAAGAGTTCATATCAAGCACCGTCGTCCCCAGCTGCGCCTCTCTGATACTCCCCATGCAGAGTGAAACGCAGTTTGTTTACCGTCAGACCAACGCAGAGGAACCACACGGTTCAGGAGTTTACAGTCATGTCTGTCACCTGTGTTGTTTCAGGAAGCTGCAGCTCCCCAGCTGTCTGCCCGAAGGCTTCGCTTCATCCAGTTCGCCTCAGTGGTTTACGAAGACGAGCCCTACATGACCCCGAGGGACTTTCTGTTCTCTGTCATGCTGGAGAATGTCGATCGTAAGCTGCCCTCACGTCCAGTTTATAGTCTCCACCCATGTGATGGGATGAATGTGAAATAATGTGAATGAAATGTTTTGGAGTTCAGTCACCAGATTAATTACAACCCGGCTGCGCTCTTATGTGAGGTCGAGTCTACTCAAAATTGACTGAAATAAAAGAAAAACTGGGGAAAATCCAGGTTCGCTAAGAAGTCTGTGCTAACTTCCCTCATAGTATTAGCTTAGGGCTTGGACCATGATAAAAGCTGTGTATTAACAAGAAAGGCGGGTGTTGGAAACCATGCAACAACCGGTTTATTTTAAACACAGACTGGTACTGCATGATAAATTGCATCTTCCTTTTAAGACACCTTTATACATAGCTGTTGAGTGATGGGATTTTCTAAACTGACCAGACCATTCTAACTGTTCTAATATTCGTTATTACCATTTTTATTCATTATATTCACACTACTCATTGTTTCTGTCGTCAAATATTATTAATAATACATATAAATATAAATATTTGTAAAAAAATAAAAATAAAAAAGGATTCTCACCGCATCATGGTCTTGATGTTGATAGGAGAGTATCCAACCCTAACCCAAGTGCAAAAACAAACCTTTTATTGTAGTAAGGGTGTTTTTATTTTTTTTTAGTACTTGAATTAGAACAATATTGACAATAACTATAAAAAGAAAACAAATACAAATACAAAATTTAAATTCTGCATAAGAAAAGTGAAAACTAGTAGCAGCTGTAGTTAAAAAAAGAAATCTATCCTGCACATAGTTATGCAACACAACCTGTTTTACTAAGTTTCTTGTTGTCTAATATACACATCTTCCTGTTTTTTTTTTCTAAGGAAAGCTGCAAAAGAGAATCTTGACACCACAGGTATCATCACATTGTGTTAATAAGTTTCAAACTGCATGCTGTTATCATGTCATCACTTGGTACACCTTATTTTGTTTCTTGTTGACATCTTTGCAGGAAGTTGACAGGATGCTGGTGGCTGCCTCTAAAGCTGGAGCTGGCCATGATCTGTTCAGAACCTTGGGAGACAACGGTGAGTCTTCAGTTATTTAACACACAGAACTTACCCATCCAATATCCTGTGCTGGCATTGTGCTGTGAATGACTGCTATTTACCCTTAATGTCAGACTTTGTCTGTTTTTCTGAGTAATCAACTTTGGGATGGATCTCATCTTGCATTCACATTTTTATCTCTGTGAGCTGAGGAAAAAATCTTGTCTGTATGTTTGTAAATTACTTGCTTTCAATCCCAGTCAGAAAATATTTTGGTTGTTTCTGAGAGATAATTTCTTTGCGGTTTGCAGGTTTGATATCCTACACAGAGTATCTGTTCCTGCTGACTATCCTGACCAGTAAGTACCCAAAAAACTTGCTTTAGCCTTACAAGGTCTTTCCCCATTCTCAGGAATATTGTGATGAATGGACTTGCCGGTGATTTTGCATTTTCTCTAGAAGAATGCTGCTTTATTCCCAGTTGGTTTTGCCTGAGCTTTGCACACCTGCACATTTCAGTGGAGCTATACAATAAATCAGCAGCTGTTGACCTGATTTAGTTTTGTTTCTTAACACTGTTTTCCAGGTTATGTTGCAAATTCTACTTAGCCCTACTAACCAAGTGCATTAATGTATGAGTTGTTTTTTAAAAAATATTCAGATAGAATTCAGAAAACTGACAGTGCATTGCTGTTACAGAGCCCCGTACAGGATTTCATATTGCTTTCAAAATGCTTGATGTTGATGGCAATGAGCATGTGGACAAAAAGGAATTTCTCAAGGTAAGATTTGTGATTTGTCAAGATTTTCATTTGGCAAGATATCCTAAATGTAGTAGTAGTAGCAATAGGACAGATTGTTTTTATATGTAGTCATGGGAAAACACAGTGTGCAGAGAAAGTTGTGATTATATTTGCTCATATGTCTGTGTGTGCATTTAAATGCCAAAATATTGCCACCTTTAATGCTGCGTCACCAGCTGATGCTACCACAGCTGTAAGTATGGACCTTGTGAAGGTGAGGAGGAGCTGCCCTGCTAGCAACTCTGGTCTGTTTTTCATCTGTGATGTGTTTGCATCTCTGCAGCCTGAGTCAGCCCCTGAGTGCAGTCCATTTACATAAAGTCACTTGACATTTTTGTCTCTCATCCAACCAGACGTCTCTTCTGTGATGACAGGGGATGGCCTCGCTGTGCATAGTTTAGATCAGGCCTAGGCTAGTAGACTGCATGTTGGCACGTATGCACCTTGTGTCATATTTTCATGTTGTGACTTGGTGCACACTCATAAAATATTAATAAAAGTTAGAAGAGCATGGAACCTCGTGTGTGAAAGTGTGTAAGGTACAGGTCCTATCTCTGGTTTGATAAGTAAAGTAGTCTTGTTATGTTCATTTTTTTGTCATTGTGACAGTCAAAATAATTCAGTGCAGAAAAAAATGTTTACATTTCTTTGGTGAAGTAATAACATTTTTGGGATTTTTGCTGCTTTTCTTCCAAGCTGAAGAAAATCATTGGAAAAAGTAAACTGAGAGTTCCCAAAGACAGCACAGAGGTGGGTTTTCCAATTCAGTTCACAGACCAGCTCATCACAATTTTGTCCCTTTTCTGTATCACTAACACAGCGTAATGCCTGCCATTTCGTTTTATTAGCAGTGTATATTCCTTGAATGTTTACAGAAACCAGTAGAGGAGGGGGAAAGTGTGGACACATCACTGCAGGCCTACTTCTTTGGGAAGAAAGGAGAAAACAAGTTGCAGTACCAGCAATTCCACGGGTAAGGAAATGTCCCTTGTACTAAGACACACACACACACACAGAGTTGTCAGTGATCGTTATATTACAATGATTGCAGGCTCTGCATGAGTCTGCATTTTAAATGTAATAGGTAAAAGTGTGTCAGTTTACTTTGATGTCAAATCTAAGGTCTGTTGTTGTATTTAAACATTATTTCCTATACAGAACAGTATAACATTTTCATCATTACTACTGACAAAAGTTTTCTATTGCCAAATTTTGCAATTGCTTTGGCTCTGTTTTCACAAGAAATACCAATGATCTCACAATGAGCAAAACAAAGTTTCTAAATGTTTGCCCTTAAGCACAAAATCCTGTCCTCATATACAAAGTGAACTGAACATGCAAGGTTCTCATGCACATAACACCACAGCTCAAGTTACACTGTGTCTTATCGACAATATAGTCACTTAATCAATGCAACATCTGCAAGTATTTCTCTGTTTGTTAACATCTTTGTGAGGTTACCCTGGAGAGCTGCATCACAACGTAGCTACTAATTATTTAACTATAATGCAGTCTCTTTGATCAGCTGTCAAAATATTGCAGTGTGCTTTATGTCAAACCAATGAAAGCTATGCTTTTTTGTTTCATGCAGGTTTGCTTGTATGTGAATGATAGTTTTTCGATTTTTTTTTTTTTTCCTCACTATAAGCATCAGATTTCCAGTAAACACCTTCTGCTCTTCAGGTTCATGGAGGACCTGCAGGCTGAAGTCCAAGAGATGGAGTTCCTGCAGTTTTCCAAAGGTATGGACACCATGCGAAGAGAAGACTTTGCAGAGTGGCTGCTACACTACACCAACGAAGAAGACAATGAAGTCTACTGGGAAAACATGAGGAAGAGGATCCCTGCTGGCCAGGTAAAAAAAAAAAAAAAAGTTGTGAAAGTGCCAGTCAGTGTTTCATAAAAGTAATGTGACATATTTGTCTTTCAGAGTATCACATTTGATGAGTTCAAGGCCTTTTGTCTCTTCACAAACAACCTGGAGGATTTTGCCTTTTCAATGAAACTGGTCACAGGAGCAAATCGTCCTGTTGGAATGGGTAATAATCTCTCTGCTGATCTGAGTTTGGATTGTTTTCTCTAAATACACAGTAGAGGACTTCACTTTCCCTTCTCCTCATTGCAGCACAGTTCAAGCGAGCCGTGAGGATTGCCACCGGTCATGATCTGTCTGAGAATGTGCTGGATACTGTCTTTAAACTCTTTGATATGGACGGAGACAACTGCCTGAGCCATAAGGAATTCATTAGTGTGATGAAAGACAGAGTACTGCGGGGTCTGAAAGTGAGTCCGTCCATCTTCACCTCCTCTATTGTGTTTTTATTAGCTGAAAATATGTCTGCAAAAAAGTGCAGTCTCAAAGGAGCAGTCAGTTGTTTGGAAAAGTAGCTCACTTGCTTTCTTGCAGAGTTGGATGAGCAGATTTTGGCACCACGGTCAGTTCAGGAAATGTGAAGCTGCAGCCAGCAGCTGGTTATACTGATAACCAGATCAGTATATGATATAGCTTAGCATACAGACAGGAAACAGAGAAACAGCTAGCTTGGTTATGTACAAAGGTAAAAAAAAAATCAGTCTGCCAACATGTCAGAAGCTCACTAACCAACAAGTTTCATCATTTATT
Organism: Acanthurus tennentii; assembly: GCA_029783805.1. Lineage (NCBI taxonomy): Eukaryota > Metazoa > Chordata > Actinopteri > Acanthuriformes > Acanthuridae > Acanthurus > Acanthurus tennentii. The sequence goes on along the minus strand of JAPZDZ010000006.1, from coordinate 2,589,110 downwards.
TAATCTGTAAGTCAGCAGGACAGTGAATACACATATTACCTAAATTGCTGAACTCCCCTACAAGTCATCTCATTAAGTCACATCCTCAAATCAACTTCTGATGAAATTAGAGATGAAAAACTTTTAAGATGCAGAGCTTTTGTTTTGTGCATTATTCATTACATGCTTTATAATACCCTGATCTGTATCCAGGGCTGTACCCAGAATTATTTTTTGATATCAAAAGCTTTTTTTGAGCCTTTTGAACATAACTTTAAGTGTCTGTCACCATATTTCATGATGTCATCACCTCCCAACCTTCTGTTATTCATCCAAATTTGACAGCTATATTGTTTCTCCTTTTAATCCCAAAACTTAAAAAATTAAGCCATAATGCTCTCCTCTTGCTGTTAAATGGCTCCAGATCAGAGTAGAATGATGTAAGTGCAGGTGTTGTTTCCTTCAGAAGCTCTGTCCACCCCCGACCATCTCGTAGGTGTTACCACCAGCAGCAGCAGCTGTTTTCTGCTCTGTCCACCCAACCAACACATAACATTCTATGTCCTCTGCAACTTTGTTTCACTAACCAGGGCATGTAATTAATCCTAATTATAATGTTAGAAGTTTGCAATTTAGTGCCTCTGCCTATCTGCGCTGCATTAGTCTTTAAAGTGTGCCTCAAACAGTGCCATGCAGCGTGGTATCCATCATTCTTGTGCAACCTCTCATGCAACATGCAAGCCTGTCTTTCTTTCTATTCCTCACTTTTTTAGGGGCTTCGCTTGTGGCGACAAAGAGATAGAGCTACAACACAGCGGTGTTTACTCCCATTTCCTTTTGGTGCACAGACTTAGAGCAGAAACACAGTACACACAAGCATGTGAACAGAGATGAAAACTGCTGGCTCAGCTGGCACAAACGCTTGACCCCATGCCCAACATGGGCTCTTGTGCACTGGCGGACTCAACAAATGTGAGTTCTCAAGTGGGGATTTAGAAATTATTAGAGAAATTGTATTACACAGTAGTAAACACATATGGTGTCTGCAGAGAAAGGTGCCCATAGCAGACTTCACCAAATTAAATGAAAAAGGAGAAACTGAGGATGAAATGTGCGACTGTTGAATCACTGAAGGAGAATTTGTATAAAGAGGAGACCAAGCGTTAGTGGTCAGCCATGGTTGTTTTAAGAGGAAATAAACCCAAACAGATCAACCTTTTCTTGTAGTTTCATGCTATAGCAATGCTTTTCTGCAGCTAGCTCAAATCATCTGCCTTCTTATACCTGCATGACAAATGTTTTGTAGTATTTTAAAGTACTTACAGTCATTTCATGTTATTTTGGCATGACATAGATGTGCTAACAGTGGTTCCTCCCTCAGGTGCAACATCAGAACGGCTTCTCTGACTACTGGAAATGTGTGAAGAGAGAAACCCTGAAGGGAGCTCAGGAGGCCCTGGGAGACACCGGGTGCCCCATCTGAACCACCATGCCGTTCCAAGACAGACAATCACTCATACAACTGTTCAACTTTTTATAATCAGATAAGTTGTTTGAACTATATTATAAAAGTAACCACATGTAAAGACAAAGGATTTATACCACTATCTTGTGTACAAATGTTATGTTTACAGCTCAACGATGTATTTACTGATATTAGTTAAAAAGTGGGGTTGTGGAGTTTACAGTTTGGTTATTGTCTGATGCAGTGCGAGAGTGTTTAATCATATTAGTGATCAGCCATTCTAATACAAAATGCATGACTTAAGTTAATTTTGCACTTTGTGACTTATAGGCAGTGTGTTTACAGAACCAGCTAACTGTGGTTCATGGGATAAATGCTTGTTGTGTGTATAATAAGATATTATCACAGGCTTATACAATGTCAGGTGTGGGTTTTTTATGTTATTGTCAAAATTTATCCAATAAAATTTTTTAAAAAGTAAAGTTTCATTAATTTGAGGTTCACAGAATAAACCAACTGTAATTAGTAATAACTATTTTGTAATTTATTGTAGAGTTTGACCTGTTAAGATCACATGAGTATATGAGTTAACCATTGAAAATTATGGTGCTAATTATCTTACCATACATATAATTCAAAAAGCAAATAGACAAAACAAGCTTACTTCTGTGATAGATGAACAAATTAGTGACTGATGCCAAGGTTATCAGTGAATACAGCATACACAGCTACATTACAATAAACTTACATTGAGCATGAAGCCATCTTTGGTCTTCTTATCACTATAAACAAATACATATAAATTTGTATTGTATCAAAAATAGAAATTACATAGCCATATTGAAAGTAAATTCACATTTTTGACATACAATATAAGGAGATTACCTAAGAGACATATTGTGGGATTACATTTTTTCAGTCCTTGGCTTTAAGGACTCAATGGTTTTGCCACATTTTGAACATTCGTTTGTTTGTCTAAGAATTGCATGATTCTGTCAAAACCATCTATCAATATCGCTGTCATCCATCTGTGTAGGACAGTATGCAAAATATATAACAAAAACACAAATGAAAGACAAAACAGATTGTCATTGTTAAAACAAGAGTGTGCTTTCTATCCTGGGCTTTAAAAACGAGGCCTGATAAGAAGCCTCTGGACAAAGGAGAGAGAGAGAAAGAGATTCGGTCAGGACTCAACATTCAGTTATGATGTGGCAGCCCAGCCTTTACAGGTGAGCACAGCCCTGAAAAATGGACATGTCACTCTTTTCAAAAGTGAGTCTTGTTGTGTCTTAGTTTACGGTGTTTGTGTAGCTGTCCTCCTCGGGTTCAGATATTCTGTTCTCGGAGGCACACATGATGACCTGCAGCGAAAGTGGACCTCTGCTGACATAACAGGGAAGTGCTTTCAAAGTGTTTGATCCACTGTGGGAAAAGACAAAAATAAGTTTAGGATTTGGGAACATTTAAAACAAACAGTAGAGAAACAATGCACAGCTTTATTTTTTAGATGAGCTAATGTTTTTTTTAGCAAAATTTGGTTCTATGTAGTTGGAGAGGCAGTGGTCTACAGGGTCCCAGCAGGTCTTAAAAAGGCTAGGAAAAAGATTGTTTTCAGTCCCCTTTGAAGGTAGGATGAAGTCTTGATTTTTTATTCACAAAGATCTGGAATATCTTTACTGAGACAATGAAAAATAATTTCTTTTCTGCATGTGCAACAGTGGACAGTTTAGTTACTGTAATTTTATTTATTACTTTGCTGCACCGGGGGTCAGAGAGGACTGAATGCTGTATGTCGAGCATGTATAGCATATTTGAGAATAAAGTTGACTTTGACTTTTTTGACTTTGACCATCAGACCTCCAGCAAACATGGTCACTGCTCCCAAGAAGCTGTAAAGCTCATCAACTGAAAACAGCTAATTTTAATTTTATTTGTTCATTCTCCTCATCCATCACTTTTCTGTCACTTATCTGGGTTCAGATCATGTTAATTATAGATATGATATTATTGTCAGATACATAAGATATGATATAATAAAAAAAAATATCTCTATGTTCATTTTGTCCCTGCTGCAGTATGACTGTGAAAAGAGTATTAAGCTACATTGTAAGATGACCCAAGAAGGTCCTGAATGTTTTTTTTTTCATCTAATTTAAAAATAAGAGTAGAATTAGAATTAAAATCTTAAATTTTGTGAACCATGCTCAAACAGTGGGTCTAATATTAGAGATAGGTCTCCCTTATTAAGTGGAGTACTTTTAAGTCATTCAGTGTTTAGTTGATGACACCTAACTGTTTATTCCACCTTACTATTTATTCTATCCTGTTTCCATTTCAGTGGGTGATAAGATATTTCCTGCCTCGGTCTGATCACTTTATCAGAACTAAACTGCTGAGGTTGTACTTTTAAGTCATTCTGTGTTTTCTTTAATACTATGCTTGGAGAGATGTTTCTAGGTGCTATTTTGAGCTTAGTCTTTCTACTTGAACGAAGGAATTTTGAGTGAAGCAGAGTTCCTGCTGACACAAACAGTTTCAAAAGAAGAAACTGTACCACTGTTGGTAAAGCTGGTTGTTTCTCATTTGCAACTTATATTTATAATAATTATTTCTCATTGAGGACTAAAAATCATATTCTTGTTTGTTATGAGTGACCTGTTTTTAATGTATTTTTAAAGTTGATTACAAAATGCTGACATCATAACCCTCCCTCTAAGGACAGTTTCCATCTTACCATTCAGCATTTACCACAACAGGATGGAGACGTCAAGGGTCATTCTCTTTCTTTACTGTCACATCGCCCTCTCCTGCCAGGATGGTTGAGATCTCTCCCTGCATAAAGGCCCAAGGCACAGTGGACCCAGCCAAGGGACAGCGCTCTCCACTGGGGCAGTACACCTCGCCGCCTTGACCTTGGCTGCGGATGAATCCTCGGGTACATGGGAAGCAGAACTTATGGTGCGGGACAGATGGGCACTGGACAAAGTGAGTGTCTTCCAAGCGCTCTCGGCAGAGGGTGCAGCAGAGCAGGGTGCTCTGAGAACTGCTCGTTGACTCTCCTGCACTGGTGTTGCTGGTCTGACCCACTGCACTTAAGCCCTGACTCAAGGCTGCCTGGGAGACTGAGGTGGAGGCAGTGGAGGGGCTGCTGCTGCTGGGACGCCCAGCTGAGGAGTGAGCTGTGGACATGCTGGGGCTATCTCTGGCCATTTGGCTGGAGCTCAGGCTGTCTGCAACTCCCATGAGCGCTGAGATAGGTGAGGGCTGGCTGTGTAAACGTTGTGGGCCCTCTTGAGGGGTGGCCATGCCCGGAAGAGGTTCCATGCCTGAGTAAGCACCTCGAGGCCAGGGCTCTCTGGCTGGGTGATCAGACCTCCCCTCACTCTCTCCGTTCTCAGAGCCAGGAGAAGCCTTGCGGCGCCGAGTTGTGGTCTTTGCTGTTACAGAGCGTCCAGCAGCTGCCATAGGCATCCCCGCATCTGGCTGCGGCAGAACCTCTGGGATTGGGGGCTCTTTGAACATTCGCACACCATCATTCAACAGCTCAGATAGCGCACGCCAGTCTCCTGTGCCTTGCCGTTTTTCATATTCCACATAGCGTAGCCCAGAGTTCACTGCTTTACCCGCATCTTTGGCCGAATCACGGAACATCTGCCTGACCAGGTCTGGGACACCTGAGAAGATCATTCCAGAGCCAGCCGGATACTCCACAAACACCTTCAGCTCAAATTCTGGAGTTGTGCTAGCATCAAAAGCCAGAACACGACCCATCAGGTTATGGTCTTTCCTGAAGCGCACATTAAATGGGACACAGCTGCTGAGAGCTACAAGTACATCCCGGACGGCTTTTGGACGGTTTGGCCAACCTTCAACCCTGCTGCGAGCCACCTCATTCAGCTCAGCCATCACTTCATTGTTCCTCCACACTACATGATCTATACCCACCAGGGCAGAGGTGCTAGCTCCCACACCCAGGGACACAGCCTGTCTTCTGCCAGCATCACCCATTATGGGGCCAGCTGAGACTGCAATAGGTGTGGCCCCAGGCCTAGAGCCTGATATTGGGGTCAAAAGCCCATGAGGTGCTGCTACTAACCCCTGAGCTAACAATGCATGAGATATGGTGCCATGGAGACTAGGAACTGCCCCAACTATAGCCCGACGAGTGTTTGGGCTCTGTCTGCTGCCCTCTGACAAGGCCACATCTTCAGCTCTGTGGAGGCCATTGGGAAGGCGAGAGGACACCCCATACTCACCCCTCCCCCTGTCTACACGCTCTCCATGCTGCCGCCCTGCTTCAATGGGGCCAGCCGAGCTGGGTTTTCCCTGCTGTGGACCGGGAGACCTGCCGTCTAAAACACCGTGCGTGCTCTTCAGTTGCCTGGCAGTTTCAATGAGAAGCTCTATTCTGTCTGCCCCGTCGTAGTTGACACATCCCCGACACACAGCCTCGCTAAACTCCCACAGCATGGCCCAGGGCATCTTGGGCAGATCGCAGAGGTAGCACCATTGGCGTCTGGAGGAAGACTGCGAGGCGGAGGACATGTTGTTTACAGGCCCTCGACCAAACTTTCTTCGGAGGCCTACACGTTACGGTCTACGTTTTTTAAAAAAAATCAATTCTTAGACAACATTCGACACACACCGTGCATTTTAAAATAAAAATTAGACGAAAACTAAGCTCAAAACTCGATAGTTGACGATAACATTTAAAGTTAACGACGTCTTCTTTCTCGATTTGTTCGGTCGGTCTGTGTGGAAGGAAGTAAAATGTCATAAGACACCGGAAACACCTACGCGACTGAGGACTACGAGCGCAATGGGATTTGTAGTTTATTTATACCTCATCGTCTTTTTACTCTGTCTCCTATTTTATGCCAGTTTTTTGTACTGTTTTAAACACCCTGAAAGAGGTCAACGATGGAAACAATAATCAGGCGGGAACCTTTAGGAGACTTGCAGTATTAAAATAGCAGTTGTGTCAACACAACTTTTGGGGATGAACGTTTCGTGTAGAGTTAGAAATACTATTATCCTGTTTTACATAACGTAACCCGTTTCTACGCTCGAGTTAACATGCTGGTCAAGGGAACCTGGAAATATGCAAATAGCATAATTTACTTGTATGTACTTTAAGAAAGAGTATGGTTCTCAACGCCGTTTCAACTTGTGCAGTTTTCCATTAAATGGCTGGTCTTCCCTTGTGGCTCCAACCAAGAAAATGGTTCTGGCGAAGGCGATGTTACAGTTATTCTGCAGGCTCTACCTTGAAGCAGCCTACATGTTGACCTTGCCGTTGTGTTGTTTTGTTTGAAAGTAGTTTTGTGTATGTGAGCCTTATGTGCGTAACGAACAACTCGAAACGTTTTGCTTGGTTCAGCAGTGAATACTGTAACGTAACTATAAGAAATGTGTGCATGCAGCCAACAATCCAAACAGCATCCAAGCAATAGTGACAACACATATTTAGTCAGTGGATAAAAATGAGTTTTGCTTCGCACAGCCTAAATGTGAAGGCTTTGTAATGTGCTGCTAACAAAATATATGCTTAGTACTGAAGATGTGAAGTATTAGAGAAAACATTTTCTTGACAGTCAGTCTATTTCAAATGATCTTTTAAAACTGCTTTAATTAATCTAGCAATTGTGAATACAAATTGAAGACGAATGAAAATATTTTTCTGTATGTGCATTTACTTCCACCATACCAAATGTGGCTACTGCCCGATCCAGGCTAAGGTCTTTTACTTAATTGAATCCAAAGTCAAAGTTATATTCACAATGTTGTTTTACTACAAAAAACTGACTAACAAACTGATATTGAGAACTATATAGTAATAGATTAACAGATCAGTACATATAACCATCTTCTTCATGCCCTTTAATCTTCATTGTAATAATGTTTAGTGGTATATAATCTTCCATATAAACATGTAGTGACCACTTGATTACAAGCACCAAGATGTTAGTATGACATTTCATTATGAGAAATACAACTACTGCTCTCTGTAGGAACATGCCAATAAAGGTACTTTTATTTCCCTGTTGTAGGACATAGATGTTCCCTGCAGGGTTCCCACCACAAACATCAAGCTCACAGACATTTCAATGACTCTCCATGTCAAATTTCCTCAGCTTCAAGGATCCAATGTAACATACTAAAAAAAACGGATCAAGGTTAAGTGACCTTACAACACTGACTTATTTTAGATTGAGTACTAGCAGGCTTTACAGGAGCTCAAACACAACACATGAGAGAGGGAGTCCTGCATGCGTGAACACCTATTATGCTGTTACTGAAATGGCAGACTTTGTGCTTTCTTGCCCTCTCTGACAGCGCAGCAAAACATTTTGTGCGTGAAATAATGCTGTGAACGTGGGAGAAAAATGCAGACAGCACACATAGTCTAATTACTATTGTTAAGTTAAAAAAAATATCAAAAGAAGTTTATTTTCTATTTCTTCATGTAATATATAAATTCATGTACTTTCAATGACCCCTGTCTGTTTTAAAAACATGTTCAAAGCCTTACATATGCCCTCAAATTGAGAAATCTTCAAGGATTTCAAGGACCTGTGGGAACCCTGTCCCTGTCCAGAGTGGAAAAAAAATTAACAGATAAAATATAAACCATCTTAAGATGTCAACCCTGGTTATATCAACATCCATGTTATTATTACTGGTAATTTGATTTAAAAACCAAATTTGGAGGTTTATTCAAATCTATTGTTGTGAACATACAAAACAAACAAATGATTCAAAAACATGGTCAAAGGAAAATAAATCATACAAGATCATAGTTTAAGTAACATGTTCTAAACCACATCAAACCTAGTTTTTGTCAGTATTTACTGAATGTTTTAATGGTACGTGACAACAGAACTACAGTATACTCTATGCAAAGACACAAAATGTTACAAATAGCTTGAGGGGAGAGTATTTAGTTGGCATGATGTGTGGTTGAGAAACACAGTTTCAGTGTGTAAGGGTAAGGCCCACCTGCCGGAGAAAACAAAGGAAATAAAACATTGAGGAAAAGGTTATTACATTATGAATTCTTCAAAACGTCAAGATATATCATAAAAACTACATGGCTATCTTTCATAAACAATGTTGGTATGTTAATGTAATAGGATGATAACTTACTAGGGTTTTTCATCTGGTAATGATTCATCATAGCTAGGGCTTCCATGGCATCATTGATGGACTCCCATTCCAGTAGGCCAGATGAACTCCGCTCACCTATTCAGCCACACAAAAAGACTGATTACATTATAGATAATACTTGGCTGTGTTAATACTGTGAAGTAATAGGACGACTATATAGGTCTTAGAATCACAGATTATATTCCTGTAGAGACCACCTAATTAGCAATTCAGTGATATACAAAACCAGCTGAAATGTATTTAATTCTATTTTAAAACAAGGGAAATCAAGATAATGTAATTTCCAACCGTTTTTTCTAACATGGATTTTGTCCTCACTCATAAAAAGAAAAATGTTAATGCTGCTAAAACATTTTTCTGTATGTGAAATTATACACAATGCATTCTGAAGAGCTTGGTTTTGTTTTGATCATCTAAGATGGGGATCATTTTTTTGACCAAATGCAATGCTTTGACAGCAACTGTAGGGCTGAGATAAACTTGCTTTTTATGAGATTCCCCTCAGTTAAGCCAGTTGTGACAATGGTGAGCATGTTTCTCTTTTTCTGCAACTGTCAGAAACTGATGGTGAGAAACATCACCAGTATTTTTTGGTGAGTTCAGCTGGGTTTTTGGGGGTCACATTCTGCTTTTAAGCAACAGACATCTGGTAACATTACAATACTGTCCCTAGACTAGACTAGACTGTATTGTATCATATGCGCGCTTGCGCGCATGTGAACTTTAAATTAAAAGTAAGTGCATCACTGGCTGAAAGTGTATAAGGACTGTGCTGTGTTTACTGTGCCAAAATGTGCATAGAAATGGTTTTAACATTTGTTTTCTTACAGATATTTACTCCTGTTTTTATAAACTGGAATCATAATTAATATTGTTAATAAAAAAATCCAAAAAGAAACAGCAGACCCTCAAACACCTGGTCATACTATTGTCCAGGCTCCAACTCATATTACTCACTTTTTCCGGTGAACAGTTTCACACTTGTCGGGCTCTTAATTCCTAGTTCATCGCAGACCTGGAAGGATGCCCAGTGTCAGTGAAAATCTGAGGCTGTGGTTTGTGACCAATCTATACTTCAGATAGAATCCTGGTGGTCTTCTCACCTGGTTGAAGATTTCTGCAGAGATGTCAGGCTGTGCATTAAAGAAATGTAGGACGTTGCTCGGATGCTGGATTCTGTTCTTGGCTGCCTGTTCTGGTGAGGTGAAGCGGTTGTTACGGGATCCATGGAAATCTTTGAAGCTGCTGGTGTTGTCCTCTAACTGGTAGCATTGCCCTGGCACAATAGCCTGCTGCTTGGACACACTGCCAACAAAAGAGAATCAGAGGTCTTACAGAAGTGAAGTCTGGACTTTTTATTTTTGTTTGTAAATGTTTAGACAGCAGATCTTACCAAACATTAAGTTTTTGCCCAAAAAGGAAGTTGTTGTTGAGGTGAGTGATGGCTCTGTCCACAGAGTAACAATCTCCCATCTCAACCATTGCTGCTCCAGGCTTGCTCTTCATAAACTTAATCTGAAGGAACAAGACATCCAGCTAAGTCACACAAACAACTAGGGCAGCTAATGGTTATTTTCATGACCCGTTAATCTGTCAATTAAATTCTCAAGTAAGTGATTAATCCCAAGTCTGTATTAATGTCTTTATTATGCTTGTTTGTTGGACTCAAAGTCTGAAACCTGAAGATATTTCTGTCAGCCTCATATTTTGCTTGAAAAATTACTGATCATTTGAATAGCTGCCAATTAGTCTTCTGCACATCAACCAATCAAGATTTTGCTGTTGATTTATACTGCCATAAACACTAGCTTTCAGCTCATACTATCTATGTCAGCACAGTGAGTGGTGTGATTTTTTTCTTTTTTTTGACCTCTGTAATACCTATCAATCACTCAGATTCATTAAATTTGACCTTTTTGAAGGTGAAGGAGTCAGTGAATGGCAAATGCTCCGGTATTCAGTTAACATCATTTCACTCACCCTCTCTACATTGCCATAGAGGCAGAAGATGTTGAAGACCTTGTCAGCATTGATCTTAGAGGGCTCAAGGCCATATACCATTAGAACCGGTGAGTCGGCGTGAGGCCCATACTCAGGAGGTGGTGGTCCATATCCAGGGCCATACCGCTGGCTACCTCGACCACGTCCACCCATGCCTGGCCCCATGCGGTGAGGAGGGGGACCATAACTATCGTCATTGTAGCCATGATAACCTCCTTGAGGACCACCTTAATTAGAAAACAAACAAACAAACATCTGAGGTACAGATAGAACATCAGATTTTGTTGCTTTATATTGGAAATCTTTTCTGAAAATTGCTAAAGTATTTCTTTCCTGGACATTTACCATAATCAGGTGGGTGGTCCCCCAGAAGAGCAGGCTGCCTCTGGCGTTTGTTGGGATTGGCATTAGGATCTGAAATGGTTAAAAAAAAAAAAAATAGAAACTTGCCTATCAGACAGCCTCCTAAAGGTATTAAAAGGCACCCTATATGGGTTGCTATGTGCTGAGGGACAAGGTTGTGACTAACATGCAAAAAAAGGGCTTGACATCGTAAGTGTTGCAAAAAAGACTGCAGGGTCTATTTTTTTCATCTAATATATGACATAATGGAGATTTTTTTAACAGTGATTTTGAAATATACAGCTTCTATTATCAGCCAAACACACACACACCTTGTGAATTGTTCCAATTGCCTTCACCATCAGCATCTGTGCAAGTACACATATACACATGTCAAATCCAAATTAACATAAAAAGTAGAAATTTGGTAATACTCTAACACATTACTTTACATTCTAGGCAATGAAATGAGACAAAAACATTTAGGTAGGAGATCAGAGGGAAAAATGTGCATCAGTGCTATGAGAAGCACTTGCAGTCTAAACATGTTTTATTGAAAACTATGAGAACTGCAGTTATTACAGACCAGAATAAAACACAGGTGTAACATCAATAGTGAGCAAAGATATCAGGACTACCTAGATAACACTGTAGGAGGGGGGAAATACCATGTGACTTGTAGAGCTTAAACAACAAATAAGGAAGTACTGACAGTCTCTAAAATCTTCATTTATAGTCACTTGTTTTGTAGAAGCCACATCTTGGTGATTAGAATTAACGTTCTTCATTCAATGGAGTTAATTTATTATATTTACTCAACTCTGTTTCTCAACATTGTGTACAAATTTTACTATAGATCAGTATATACTGATATATGATCAGTAGTATATCATTTCTATTACTTCATGGTAATTTAATGTTTGTTGGGAAAAAAAAAGAGGCAGAACATATTAGCCATTTCAGCTTTTCATGGGCGGCAATAAGTTAACTAGTTGGAAAAAAAAAACCCTTGAATGTATCTTATGATATGAAATATGTTGGTTATTTATTGCTTGACCTTGAATACTGTTGTGGACTTTTAGAACCTGAATTTTATTTTAATAGTCTATTTGCAGCACAAATCCACTTCTAGACCTTGTGTGTGAGTACATGTTTGTTTATTTCTATTTTCTATTCTTGTCTTCTTTCCTCATGGCACCATTGAAGTATTTTGTGTAATACTGAGATGTCAAGTCTAATTCCTGTGTGCCTTGTGATATATTGGGCAAATGAAAAAGATTCTGATTCTTTCACTACGTTTAGAAAATGAAGCCCTGCCATAGCCCAAACAATCACATTTTTAAGAATTCACACTCCAGCAGGTGTCTTGCAGGCCTACAGTGGCCTGTCAGCAAACTGATTTTGTAGTTATCACCCTAACTTTTTTCACATCTGTTGGGGGAAACACAACTGCTATTTTAGTAAGTGTCAGCTCCAGACATCAAATATATTTTACATAAATTACCAGAGACAAATTTGCTAATCCAAATACAAGCTTATGTGTAAGTTCAATATTTATGTGCAGAATATTTATGATATTCGGACAATTAAGATCGAGGGAACACCAACAGATGGTGTAGTAGGTGTAGTAAGGCCATGAACAATGAACTGAATTTCATTTTAACAAATGTGAAGTTAGTCATGTTAGATCATCATCTGCTTATATTGTACCTATATTTGTAGATTGCTGATTGAATGTGCTACTAAAGACACACTCCAATAGCAATACTGGACTAGTAACCAAATGGGAATTTAATTTCAAGCACAACCCATTCAGCATATAATTTTGTATTACACATACAATCTGAATACAACAAAATCAGATATTGATATGTTCAACAAAATTAACAGAAATAAAACCCTTAATCCGTCTTATATACATTATACCTTTACAGGAGAAAACAAAACCTGTGGTTATGTCATTAAAATGTGTCACGAGGTGTGACATCAATCCTCAAACAGTTAACAATAAAGCACAAAAAAAAAATCCAAGTCTGAGAAATAAAAGCTTGCCTTTTTAACTGAACATCTTGAAGATTTATATTAAAATGCTACAGCAAAATCCAACAGTCCATGAACAGAGGGAAGTTTCAACTAAATGTTAAAGTTTAAAACTGTTAACTACCAACTGGCCCCAGTCATTCCCCTCTACATTGAGATGCATGGTTATCAAAACGAGACTGCATAAAAGACAGTCATAAATGGAACAAATTCTTATAATATTTTTACAATAATTGTGAACAGGAAAAGTTGTCCAGAGAATTCCAAGCCAACATTTGTCGATGACATTGCTGATCTATACCATGTGGTATTAAAATTAAAGCTTACTCAGTTAAGACAGCAGTCACTGTTGTTTAAGTTTCACATCAACTTTTTAATTTCTAACCATTGAGTCAGGTTATTCATTCATTTCTGTCAAGTACTTACAGCACCACACATGAAGCATGGGACACAGTGGGCAGATAGGGGGCAGTCTTCAGCAAGGATGCTACCCTCCAACCTCTTGACTCCAGCCTCAACTCATTCTCCCTCTTCAGTCTTTGCTTCCTTGTTTCCTTCCTTGCATCCCCACCACCAGAGAGAAAAGTGCATCCACACATCCATGCTTGGTTTTGATTTGCTGCCAGTTTGTTTTGAAAGTTGCTACTAAGAGGCTCATTTCCAGCTTACCGTGCTCAGATCACAAAGCAGGACATTTGCACCGTTTGAGAGTGGGCTGTCTGTCCACAGACACACTGAGCCAAACCTGCATCACACGGGAGGCGTTAAAGGCATCACTATGGGCCAGTGCAAAAAGGGAAAATGAAACAACGCAGAAACAACACAAGAACAGCACAGAGAGAAGGAGGGAAATGGGGAGGAAGGTACAGGGAAAAAACAGAACACCAGAGTCCATAAATGTAAAAAGCTTTAAGGAAAAGATTTTTAATTTGTTTGCATCTGTGCTTGTGTGCTTGATGGGTGTTTGATGCTTGTGTCTTCATAGGCCCCCCCGTGGATGTTTCTTCTCATGTGAAAATGGACACTCACATGATGCTTGCTTATTTTGTTTAATAGCTGTCGGCCATTTTCAAAGTGAAAAGGTATTTACTGCTTGACAATAAGTCATCTGGAATATCTGCGTGACGATGTGCTGTCATGGCAGTTCAGCTGTGTGTTGCCGTGGATATTCAGCTCGTTGTGTTGTCATGTTGTGTTCGGCACAGGAAGGTACAGACGAGTGGTATTAGCATCTGAGAAAGAGAATGTCCTCATTTTTGTTTAGTGCCCCAGTATGTGGTATCATCTGTTCCCTGGTCAGGCTGAGTGTGTCTGAAAATTCCTCTGCTGCTCCCTGTGGTTGTGTTATGGCAGACGAATCCCAAGGGCTAGGAGGCATAGCCGCAACGACCACATGCCTGACTCCCGCCCAGTGTGTTGTGTCAAAAGTGGTGACTCCTCAGGGCTCTGGAGATGAGATGTGCTTTACTGGTAAAGAGGTGGTGGTAGATGCTTATCAATATATCAACATCAGTCTGTGGTGGATATGCGAGGTGTCTGTTCGCATGGTCTTGGAGTATTTCTGTCCCTCAAACCACCAAAAGTAAAATGGATTCCCATGTCAGGTGGTAGAGATAGGGGAGATGACGGACTTGGAATAAGGAAGTACTGAGTTGAGGTTGTGTTCCGGTATTTTTTGCCCCACTGTGTCCGATGTATGCCACAGAGCAGATTAACATTTGTTGTGGCTGTGGGTGCTGTTATACTGTAGCTGCAGAAGTCACTGTGTCTGCTTAGAGGTTGAAGTAAGCCTGTATGAGTTTGCACAGTGAGGACACAAGGAGTACCTCTAGTTGTTAAGGCAGCACAAACTTTAGAATATCAAGAAAGATGTCAAATACCTATATAAAAATTTAAATGTACATGTTGTGTTCCTGGTTGTGTACAAAACAAAATACTACATAATTTCACAATGTTTGGCACAAAAAAAGAAAATTTCCTTCATACAAACCCTGATGTAAATATTTTTTCTGAGATCAGATTAAAAATCTCAGTAAATTTCTGTTGTTGACCACACAAAATTTAGAGAAAATCTGTAATGTTATGAAAAGCAAAATCATCATCAGATCCTCAAATATTACACTTTAGTTAACATTCTTCTACCAGCTATCCTGAAATCCAATTAGCTAACAATGCGCATTATTGTATCTTGTAATCTAGCCAGTAATTTTGTCATTTAAATGATAGACGCGATTCTGCAGAGTGCCAAGAGGTAGATTTCTTTTGTTTTCCTGAAGGTTACAGACATGTCATGATCTAATGATCAAATTTTTGATCATAGCAACAGAACACATGTCCAATAACAAATTATGTTATCCCTTTCTTTAAAAACCTTTGTCTGTTTAACTGGTCTTTGCCAAGTTTATCTGCAAGTCTAAAACAATACAAAATTGCTGACACTACAAGTATTGATTTGAAAGAATGTAGATGATACTATTATGTGTGTCTATTTTAATAAATTTAATAAGTTTATTTTAAAGGTCCCATGAGATGCAGAATCTTTGTTTCACTGATGGTTTGTTCCATCATCTACACTTACATGCAAAACATACCAAACAATTTTAAACACTGTTATACAAATAATCCTATTTTTTCTTTCTCTTACTTACTGTTCAAGTTCTATCTCAATGTCAAGTCCAAACCTCATTCATTAACACTTGCACAGCACATAAAGGCCTGAGAAAGGTTTAAAATCTCAGGAGTTAATACATGGGACCTTTAAGCAGAGGTGTGCCTAGTAAGTTACAACAAGGTGGCTTTGCTGGCTGGGGCCAACTATGTAAAATCTCCACTATGTTTGAAAGAGAGTTAACAGGTGCAATAGTCTCTCTAGTGTTTACTGGATTAGAGTAGGTAGGGGTGTGAGACTGTGATGCTGTGACATGCTCTACAGGGAATGTGAACCTACGGGAAACTTTGTGCATCTGCATATGCTGTTGTGATGGGTGTGTTGGGCTTTTCACATGCATGAGCCTGTAATTGAGGTTGGCTGCCCTCGAGGTTGCTCCTCATGCCCTTACTCAGAGTTTGCTGTGTGGTGAGAAAATGCATGAAGATTGTGAGGGCATCACAGGAATACTGCCTCTGAACACTGAGGTGACCAGCATGGTGAACAGTGAGAAACACTATTCAGCTGCAATCAAAGGCAATACCCCCGGAGGCAGAGAACCCTGACCATCCCATAGAGTGGCATGAGAGGAGAAGAGGAAGAAAAAGAGGGAATGAAGGATTGGGGACTGCATATTACCTTGTCCACTGAGGTTGGGGTTTGTATAGTCCCACGTGTCCTGATCGTTCTTAAAGACATTAAGGCGTGCTGGCTGTGAACAGGATTACATGCAAAAATCAAAAATTGTTTGCCATCATTACCATCAGATGTTTTTTAACCCCTAAAAAGGTTGATTAGACATCACCATACACTTACCTTTGCATATTCTATCTTTAGCGTGCAGCAGCCAGAATAGATGTCTGCCCCATTCAGAGAGGCTTTTGCCCTCTGGGCACTTTGGACCGAATCAAACGTAGCAGAAATTAGTTAAGGCAATGTCTAATTAAATACAGATTTCTGGGAGCCCATGTATAACTGAACATAAAAACAATGCATAGTAAGAGTGTGCAATAGAACATTGGGCAATTAAAGAGGCAAATATTACAAAGGATATTCCACCATGGCCTGAACACCATTCTTTCTGAAGATCACGATCCTCTGTACGGGGCCACAGTTGTTACAAATGGTGTAAAGCACATCCTGCAGAGTCACACAGATAAGTTTTAGGGCACTCCTGATAATAGTCGGCATACACAGCCCCTTTTAAATATCACACTTGACCAAACACATAAGCATGCTTCTCTGCTAAAGAATGCCAATTATTTTCTTAGAAACATAATTTACTGTCATCAAAGTGATGGAAATTAGGTACATAATATACTATACTGACAGGTGCAGTCAAAAACTTCAATTTCACCATTCCTGTTGTGCCCTGCATAGTAATATGCATACAGCATGTGTAACAATAACTCTTGTGGTTACATGTTCCTGGTATCAGGGGTGACAACACCACCTGCTACTCGCACATTACTGTGCAGCACTCTGTTCATGTGTATCAGGAAGAGTATGGGAGTTTTTGATCACATCTTATTTACTGTAATATAAGGAAAGATACACATTATTACATACTGCTCATGCAGCCATATAGGTCTACATGCTACAAAATTTGACAAATTTGTCATTAAAACACATAAAATGCATTAGGAAAAGAATGGATGCTGTCTGCTAAATGTACTGGCAGCCTATCTCTGGTCTAACAGCAGTTTTTCACAAACTAATAATCTACATCATGAAGTCAGTTTAATTATTGCTTATATTTGACTCCAGAAAACAAGGATTGATGTTTCCAGAAAACAGTAGTGTAACCAATTTAACACACTAGGAGATAAAAAAGAAAAGAAACTGGAGCACTACTAACGTCCCTAAAATGACTCATGCTTATGCAAAAGAACAACAACTGAGTGGAGCTGAATTATGACCAAAGAAAAGGGGATAAAAATCCCAGCACCAAGCACTCAAAGTCAAGTTAAAAGCAAAAGGCCTTCATTGGACTAGTCATAAAAAAAAACACCAGCTTACGCCAGGACCTGGAGTTTTTATGACATTTTTTGGTCATAATTCTTCCACTCTCCTTCATCACACTAATGCATAAGTTATGATGAGACATCGAGACATTGTCATTGCACGCAAGGTTATGTAATTACATTACCGTAGTGATAGGATAGATGGGGTTTATGATTGTGAGGAGCAGCACATTGTTGACGCTCCGGGTGTCATCTGAGTCTCCTGGCCGGGAAATCTTTTGGCTCGTGGAGTAATTGATGAAGGCAGGGTGGCCTGCAATGTAAACCTGGTTCTCTGCTGCATATGTAACAGCATTGCAGGAGCCATTCATGTCCTCATACTCCACCAGGGCCTGGCGTTTTTTGGGCATCATAACCACATAACTGCAAATAAATATTTTACGAAAAAATATTTAAGAGGACCCATATCCTGGATTATTAAACCATGTTCATTAGTGAAAGCATGTGTCACATAAATGTTTAAAACTATCAGATACTTGGTAGAACTTGCAAATACCCTACATTTGCAAACAATTGCCTATACATAAACAACTGCAACACTATATATTTCAGTTAATACTAGACAAAGGGTTCCTAGTATTATAAAAAAGTGTTACAAGAATTAACATTTACACATGCAGCTCTACATATCTTTTAGCTCAATGCTCAGGTTTTCTATTGAGCTTGTAGGCCATATCGTTTGCATTTAAATGATATCTTTATAAATCAATAGCAGCTGACTAGCTCAGACTGAGATATGTATGCTGCATGGTAATAATGGAGCTGCACAGGTAAGAAGCTTACTGATCCCTGTTGAAAAATCATGTATGAAACAGGTTTAAGACAAAGGCTGCTTTCAACGCACTGGAGAAATGACCCAGCTCTAACAAACAAGGTAATACTGAACTCCAGCAGTGATCTCTCTGTTGGATGGGTTATGTCAGCAACTACGTTTTAACATAACAGCTTAATAACGCGACAGCAGGTCAGAAATGTGTTTTTACGAGTGTGTTTAGGAGGTCATTGTAAACGTATACATATCAGGACCCATGAAACTTGCAGCATGAGAATCATACCGATGAAGAATACAATGAGAACTACTTTGGCCATGCAGCGCTTGAGGTGACCTGATGTTACCTGATAGCCCCAAACTCCTGCAGGGCCTCCACCAGGTCAGCCTCCATGATACCGTCCACCAAGCCCCTAATGTGCACCACCGGGGAGGGTAGCGGTTTATGAGGGTCATCGTAGCTCTCCTGAAAACGAAATGCACAAAATGATGCTTGTAGGCTCATAAATACTCCCACCTTTAGTGAAGAGGGGCTGGAGTAGCAAAAGAATAGATTTTACTAAATACCAGCCCCGGTTAGTGAGCCTCGTTTAAAAAAAAAGAAAAAAGAAACGTTACTGCGTTGGAGATTAGCGTCAGTAACGTTCACAAACGTTTACATGAACGTTAGATGACGGTCTGAACAATTAGCCATTTGTACTCTTTTGCACAGCGTATGAACCAGTACATCATGTTTTTATCAACGCAAAAAGACAATTATGTTGATTAGCGGCTAAAGTTATTTTATGTTAATTAAACAAACTCTGTGACTGTTATAACGACGTTGAAATGTTAGCTATGCTAAACCTGAACAAACTCACGTTAACCTGGTTAGCTACTTAGCTTCTCTACACTTATAGACTCAAAACCTAGCACAATTCAGAAATAAAAAAAACATCGAGTACCATGTTAATGAGAAATCCCTCACCGTTGTCATTCCTCCGTCCTCAGTTTTCTGTCTTTTTGTTGCTCTGCCGCCTTCTCCGTAGTATCGGCCTGCAGCAGCAGCCATGTTGTCCTGTCCCCCTGTACCGGGCTACTGCTGCATTCAAGATATGTGGGAAAACAGAACACTCTTTGTTCAGACGAAAGCAAGGGCTTTCCATAGTCCATGGTAAAAAGTTCAAGGGTGTCAAGGACGTCTTGAAATAACCTTTCAAGAGATTTTTGTTGTTCGCGCAATCTATCTTTATGTCTTTAATGACGTTGCATTTTATATAACAGTGCGTCTCCACCAGTGATAATCAAATATTGTAAAAGCAGCATGACTTTTTTGATTAAAAACAAACAAACTATAATTTGATTATTCTCCTGAAATTGCAACACGACAACCCCTGGGATATTTTCAGACCGTATTTTACAAGTGGTGTATTTCCCGCGATGGGTCTAAATGCAGCAGCAACAACGTCACACGCTGCACACGTAACTTTCGCTCAGTTTTACCCCGTTTATTATTAAAATCATTGCGTCCCGCAGGCGAGGAGGTGGGTCTGACAAGCAAGCAAAGGCAAACACTGCCACTTAAAATTATCAGTCATGTGACACCTTAAGAGCACCAATTTCTAATAACTAGCTGATCCTCAACCTAGAACTTCCTGATATCATTTACAGGATGTATGTCTCCCTCAGTGAATAATGCTAACAGAAGTTACTCCAAAAATTCAGTTTGTTCGTTTGTCGCTGTACTTGGGTCATTGACGTTAATTCACTCTTGTTCATGCGCTTTTTTTCGTATTATTAGCGAACCATTTGGGCATAGAGGTCCCTGCAGGTATTTGTTCAAATGTTAAGGAGTCAAAACAAAACAAAACATTTCACTGAATGACCCACCTTCAGTCTAACTGACCCTTGCATTACACATATGAACATGACATTGCAGAGTTGGGCTCACATGTACATGATCTCGATGAATTGTCAGTCTGGCTTTTTAGCCTAAGACAGCTAGTGAAGGCAAAAATGAGGACTCTAAGAACTGAACGTAACATCTCATACTTCTTCGATGCCTTCAACAAAAGATTGTCAGATTTTCATTTTACAACTTTCATTCAAATCATGCTTTTTCCAAATTGCCACACTTTTGCCACATTTATCAAAGTAAATTTGTTTTGTATTCTAAAGAATCCTGAAACGGTTTTGTACACATTTTAAAAGCAATGTCCAAGTATATCTACCATTTAAGAAAATACACAGAATTTAAGAGTGTTTTATGTTTTAAGTCAGTGTGACCCCAACCAAAGCAAATGTCCTTATAACAGGTCATATTTCCTTACACACATCTTGATATTACTGCAAATCTTTTGACTATCTTTCTTCCTCTGCACTTTTAAGGAAATAATACACTACTTAGTTGGGTGACTGATCCAATGGAAGAACACTTAGTTAAAATTTCAATGTAATTATGACAACATACAATAAATTACAATTTATCCTTATTCATACAGGATCAAAAACATAAATTACAAAGACAATAAATTACACCATTGATAAATACACAGATAAGACATCTTCAGTGGTGAATGGACCATTACTTTCAAACAGAAACATTCAATGGCAGATAATGGGTACATTTTTTTTTCATTTCAGCTTGGAGATTCATTGCCTGTCAAACTCAATAATTTCAATCATACATTTCAATATTAGGTCCATGCAGTGCATTTTAGGTCATTAGTATACTATTATTAATATTAATAGTGAGCTTAAATTCAATAAGTGCATTACATTGTACTAAACAATGTCTTGTGTGGTATAACCCAACAGAGAAACACAATTGATTATTGAGTGATATCACATGACAGCAGCTTATGTGCTTAACTCTAGACTGTAACCAAACTGATTTCTTTTTTGTAGACATACTCTTGCTTCTGATTGGCTGACAGTTCCATTTAAATTTTTACACCAACACAACTTAAACATTTCCAGTCAACATTTTTAACATTTTATCTAAATCTGTTTGCACAAAATTGACAGTAACCAAAGCAACAGTTTTGTTACCGATTAACTAACTGGGCAAAAAGACCTAAATAATGGTAAATGCTTACTACCAACATAGTTTTAAAAAGGATGACAGTTTGAACACAGCTTCAGCATTTGCCTGTGACAAGTAGCCAATTGTGTAAGCATGATGATATACTCAAAGGTGTCCTGATACACAAAAATAACAGACTCAGCGGTGACAAAACAAAGCAGAGTGGTTTTTTGCAAGCATTGTCTTCATGTTTTAGGGCAGTTGATCATGTATCATCATCAGGCATCAAGCCAGTATCAAGCAAAATCCCATGACTGCACAGAGTAAACGCAGACCATTTATCAAAAACAGTCAAACACGTTATTTTGTCCACTTCATTATCAGTACTGTCATACTCAATTCTTCTAACTAGAACTGTCCTGCAGTGAATGTCACAAACAGATTTGCCTGTGTAGTCCATAGCATGAATACATGTTTTTATGAACCATGGCAGCAGTTGTAAAGTGATGACAAGTCCTTTTAGTGGTAGTTACTGTAATAGTGGTGTAGGCCTACAGGTACATGTCCTGGTGATGTGTGCTTGGTATTGTGCAGTCATTACTGTAAAGCTGTGTGCTCTCAGAAGCCTTTTACATGGCAATAGGCCTCCAAGCTGGAGAAAAGGACGTAGAGAAACCAGAGTCCAAAAAAAAGCAGTGAAGTGAGGACTTTGGGGATCCGTGGGCCTCCCAGTTCGCCACCTATGGACGGCCTCCGGCGTAGCATCAACACTCCCATAGAAAAGAAGGCAAAAATGGTGAAGAGAGTGACGGAGAAGGCCAGCGAGCCGGGGTCCACACGGAAGACCTTACCTTTAACTTCCCAGTATACAGCAGCTACAGACCAGGCCACCCCAATTCCCAAAAACACATTAACAGCGTTGCTTCCTGTCACATTTCCAATACATGCATCAGCATACTGGTCCTGAGTGGCAGCAACTTTACTGGCAAAGGTATCTGAAAAAAAAATAGTGAAGTTTAAGTTTGATAATTATAATTAATAATTATTTTCACAAGGTAGCCTACGTAAATAAGGAGGAACTACATTAAGCTAGTAACGTATATAACTGTGTTGTTGTCATATATGTTATTATGTGTATGTACGTATAGTATATTTATGTACCCAAATACTTAATTATTTACACATATTTCTAGTACATAGTATGTATGTATTTTTTTTATCATCTGTATCTCAGTATGTGAATAGACTTCTACCATTTGTATTTATCTATTTATACATATATATTATATTGTGTCCTGTAGTCATTCATATTTCATATTCCTGTAGTCATTCATATTGTGTCCTGGGGTCCGTTTCACAAAGCAGGTTTAGTGAAAACTCTGAGTTTGTTAACCCTGAAATGAGGGAAACTCTGAGTT
>JAPZDZ010000006.1:2551623-2564287 GCA_029783805.1 Acanthurus tennentii | reverse complement strand
CTTTTAAAAGGAAACTCTTAGGCCAAATATGCATATATTTATTGGTGAATTCATTAGCAGATTAGAGAGCAAATCGAAAAATGTCAAGCATATCCAAAAAGGCTAAAATTTCAACACTTACATCCTAAAGGATTAGGCTTAGTAATAGCTTTAGTAAATTACCAGTGATCCAGTGGATGTGAACAGTTTAATCTTCCCTGAGTAAAGAAAATTGAGGTGGGGTTTTATGATCTATTTAATCAACATAAAAAATGCTGCCTTATTCCAAGTTGGCTTGTTTTAGACTATTTAAACAAAAGTAATTATTCTTAATATTCTACAACCAAGAGGTGTCGAGGTGAGGTGAGTACAAATTTGTCGTTGACCAGTGTGATTTTCAATACAATAATGGCAAACATTAGAGTAGACCCAAAAATCGAACAAAAATCTGCTACAAAAATCTATATTTATTTTAAATATGAAGTGACCCAGACACTTCACATATAGCACAGATGAATACACAAAGCCACAAACTGTCAGGAATTCCAACTCTTAGTTTGTGTTCATCTGGTTTTGTTTTCATGTTACATCACTAACTCTCCTGTCATTTCAAATCACACCTCCCTCTCAGCCCTTGCAATCAGCTGATCACCTGCACCTGGTTTTCTCCGCCCATCTCCTCACCTGTGGCTTATTCTCCCATTAGTCCAGTAGTATAAATACCAGTCCATTTTCCCCGGCCCTCTGCCAGATTGTCTTGTGCTTTTTGCCAAGCTATCCAGCGTTTTCTTGTTCTGCCTGGTCTCCTGTTTTTGGACCTTATCTGCCTGGTTTTGGACCCTGTATTCTCTGCCTGCTCCTTGTCGGATTTGTTTGCTGGTTCGTTTGATTGCTTGTTTCTTTGACTCTCACAGAACTGGTAAAGTGAACTTTAACTTCAACTATTGCCTCTGTGTCGTGCATTTGGGTTCGAATCGGTACTGGTGATTCTTCCACGAACACAGAAACATGTGCTTCACAACATTGCAAATTGGGATGCACACAATTCATTAGAACAGAATAAGGAGTAAAGGTAGATGTGAATATTAAATGTTTGTGTAACTAGAGTTTGATGAGAGAACTCAAGTCAAAACAGAAAGTACAGCCAAACAAGTCAAAAGAGAGGTTCTGGACAGAAATAAAGCTGAATAACAACGGAGAGTCTCCACACTTGATAGTGCTCCCAAAAAAGTCCCATAAGTCCAACAACCCACAGCATGCTGGAAAAAACTGTACCTGGTCTATCACTCCATTGGGAGTCTGTGTAAGATGGTGCAAGGAGGTTAGTGGATTAACACACATTTAATTTAACTTAAACAAATATACTTTACTTCCAAGTTTACAATACAGATTTCCTGTCTGAAACTACTCCAACCCTTGAGGCGTACATTCGTTAAAGCTTTTAAAGCAAAATATCACTTGGTTCACTCATATGCAACCCAAATGTCTTGTTAGACAGACCAGTGTTTTACGATTTTGCCATGAAACATGCCAGTGAAACAATAAGGTACAATTCGCCCATAAGTTGCATAATGTCAACCGATAATGATAATAAAAATATCTGGTTCATATTTCCTGTTGAGCCTGAAACACACTTGTCCATCTCAAATCTATTTTTTAGAGCACAGAGTCGTAGTGTAATGTCTCCTGACTCACCTTAAATTCACAGGACTCCTCTATGATGACCTCTAGCCTGCTGTGCTCTCCTAAAATTGGTTTGCCCATCTCAGAGATCCTTCGGGCCTCTTCCTCCTCAGGGGTGGGGTTACCTGTAAAGGAGCACAATATTTATTATTTTGCATATAATTTCCTCCTATTGTTTACAAACACACAAGTCCTTAACCTCAGTCAAGCGTGCAGACCAACTTGGAGCATAAGATTAAAAAAAAGTAAATTCAACACTCTGCACACACAAAAATTTTTAAGGTGTCATGTGGAGCATTTAGACAGAATCTGGTTTCCATAATTTAATGTATTTTATGTTTAAACAGGTGGAAAGCAGATTTTTTTCCAAATTCCAGTCACAGCCCCACCCATCTATTACCCAAAGCATATGGGTGACAGAGATTGATTGGGGTAATACAGCAAGCACTGCCTGCAAAATTCTGTTCCAAAAAAATGGACATAATCCCACTATTTACAGGCATGAGGGGCAGGATGATTTAAAGATGCAAATTAGTATGATGTCAGTTCAACAGAATTGTACTTGACAGGAAGAGAAGAGCTGTCAAGAGATATCTTTATAAGTTGTATTTTTTGTCAGCTTGTTATAGTTCCTGCCCCCAGCAGTGTTCCTGGCTTTGTCCCCTGAGCAGTGGACCTGCCATTGCCAGCCAAGCCCTGTTCCCATCATTTTTCCCGGCCCCTCTCACAGCAGCTGTCCTTGGGACAAATCCCAATTCCAGCGGTGCAGCCTAACTCCCCTGCAGTGGTACTGCCTCTATTACAAACTGCAGGCCTCAGTCAAGCAGCCCCACTATTATCAGTTGTCCTGGCCCCCGTCCCCTAATTGTGGCCCTGGCAAGTATCAGCATTTGGGCCCACAGTAACTGGTCCTACTCTCAGCAAGCTAATTAACGAATAAAGATTTGTAGCCAAAATGGGAGGAAGTAAAAAGAAAGTAAAAGACAATTGAGACAATTGTCCAAATTATGGTATTGGCAGATTTTTTTAAATTTCATAATATTATGTTTGTATTTTAAAATGCTGCACACTTCACTTGGTGACTGAGTCCCCACCCTCAGTACTGACAGCCAGCCCTGACCATGGATGCATGTTGGCCTTGACCAACCAATGCAAGCAAGGTGCAAAAGGCTGCACAGTGACAGAGTTCTGCCCTCGATGGGCATAAGTGACCAACAAAGATTTGCCATCTTCTAGAGAGTAACAATAATATGCTGAATAGTGTAAGACAATCATCTCATTTATGACCCCCAGTAGTTTAAGTGTAAAATTATGTGTTGGTATTTGAAAATGCTGCACATTTCACCTTAACCACCCAAACCTGCACCCAAACCATCTTACCCTGGTTTAGCAGCAGTGCTGTGAAGACAGACAGACAATGTTTTAATACAAAACAACAAATCTATCTTCACGCTCCAATACACTGGAGTGTTAAACAGTATCTAAAACAGAAAAATTAACTGTATACATTTTATTCATGCATGGCACTACCTCACCATTAGCCTCTGTATTCATGCCTGATGAAATACATTTACACACAGACTAATGTAATTGATTATTTTGGCCTCCGCTAAAAAACACGTCCAATTCCTGCACCACCCTTTTAGACACATTAAGGTAACAGGAAACAGGCAACTAAAAGAGACTAAATTCATAATTGGTTGCAGCACTTGTGCTACTGTGTAACACAGAGTGAATGGCGGCGTGTAATCTTGGGTTACTGGCTCTGACGCAGATGCCAGGCATTCAGTCATCTGTGTTACTGTTTTTAATGCTTTGAAACTTTATCTTGGATATTGTTGCCAGAGAGTAATATTGAGAGTGCATATTTTGTGTTGGTGTGAGCAAACAATTTTTCTATAACCACTATCTTTCACTTAATTATCACAATGGTAAAAAACAAAACCAAAAAAAAAAAATCATTTAGACATTAATGGTCTCATGCTCACCTGAGATGCCTCGCTTCAGCCATTTGGGATCCTCAAGTACAATGAAGAAGTTTTCCTGCTTCTCATACTCCTCTATATTTATAATGTGCACTTTTAAGATCTGGCTGGAGATATAAATGCACACGCACGCAAACGCACACACACACACACACACACGCACACACACGCACACACACACACACACACACACACACATACACATACACGCAGTTTTTTTTTCACTTCTACAAAGTACTGTTAAATACAATGAACAATAAGATGCATAAATGCACTATGGCACCACATCTAAGCATCTGCTCTACCGTCTAAATCACACCACAAATTGAAGTGACCTAAATAATTAATCACAATGGACCTTTAAATAATTCAAGCTTTAACATAGTGTGCTCCTGCACCTTCATGTGCCAAGGAAATACAGCCAAGCTAAACGACTTGTAGCAAAACAATACCCTGACTAATCAATGTCTCTATAGTTCATTTACGGAATACTTTGATGACTTCCTTGCAACTTAGAAGGAGAGTGTACGTATAAACACAGCATATCCAATAGAAAAAAGAGATATAAAGTAATAAGTAAGTAAGCACACCCTTAAACTCCTCCATAGGATCGACAATTTATCAAACCCTTTACTGTGCATCATCTGTTGATGGGCCATGTTACATAACACAGTCTTTCACTAAGTGTACAATTAGTCCATGTGCAAACACAGCTTATATAACCTGAAATTTTAATGAGAAAACGATCTGTCAGCTTACATGGGGTGACTAGAGGTTCCCAAACCTGATCAGGGAAGGAATTATCTCTGGGTGTCAAGTCATCAAGTAATCCTGTCTAGTAGGACCTCCTCCACCTGGAGTGTGTGACTGATAACCCAAAGCAATCAATGAGGTTGAAGTGCCACATTCCTAAAAGCACTAATGGGCCAAAGCTAAAGTGTATTTTTACAAGATTCAAAATGTGGCTTAAAATATAGTCATCAGTGTGTCCAATAAATATTTCAATTGACTCACCAACAATCAATGCCTCTGTGACAAAAAGGAGGGGTTTGAAATTTTCCTCTCCATTTAAATATATATGTATTTATTTTTTAAAAAGCTAACCATATGTGTGTGGCCAATTTCTAATGATTTCTGTCTCTCATAAGAATTAATATAGTTTCCTGAAGAGTGAAGAGGGGCGTCGTTCATTTTGTGCTGTGCGGTACTTTTCCTGGCAATAAGTAGACCGAGGATCTATGGTGCAGGAGCACACTAAGTTTAACTTAGCTTGTCTTTTTTTTTAACTAACTGCATCTCACCTGGTCTGTTCATTGGTGAATTCAATCTCTCCGCTAGTCGCCTCATAATCCACTCCAGCCTTGGCACTGCCATCCTCTGTACGGTACGGCACAGCAACGGTACCCCTGGAGCCCGAGTTCCTCACCACTGTCACAGTCAATGTGCCTGTGCTCTCACTCACCCGCAGCACTTGCTGGCCAAATGTGAATATGCCAGCATGGTCATCATCCAAGATGGTGACCATGGCAACCAGTGGCTCCACTAGTCTACCCTTAGGTGGCGTTCCGGTCCCTTCATTTCCACCTTCCTCTAACCTCAGGTTCTTCAGACGCACAAAGAAATGTTCATCCTCCTCAAAGATGTCGTCATCCAAGATGCCCACCTGGGAAGCACAGAGTACTGCATGGTCACTGTCTTCATGGATGCATCAGACACTTGTATCCCACTACAACAGAACTTTCAGATTTAACTTATTATGGGGTCACTCTAATGTCAAAACCCTGATATATCAATGTAGAGATAATCACTTTTAAAGTCTGAAATCATTGAAAATATTCATCAGCTAAGTAACTTTATACAAAGCTGAAATTTTAACAGACATTGACAAATTCCTGTGCATTAACTAAAACGACTACCTTTCAAAGTCCCTGTTTCCCCTTGCTCACCTTAATCTCTTTGCGGGTCTCTCCTGGCTTAAAAACCAGGGTTCCCTCACTGAATTCATAGTCCGCCCCAGCATTAGCAGAGCCATTTTCTGTACAGTAGTCCACATAGAAAGTATTCTGGCCTGTGCCCCCCTCAAGGACCACCCCAAGACTCAGAGAACCACAGTTCTCTGTGCACTGGTACTGGGAACTTTCAAAACAAATGTGTGAGCAAGTGGCCAAGTCAGCCTCCTGGCCTCCTGACCGACGTGAGTGCTCAGCAGCATGTTTCTTCAGTATGTTGCCGGCACCAATCATCATGCGTGTCGCCTGGACACGGTAAAAGGCACGACTCTTCTTCTGGTGAACCAGGGCAGAGTAGTTAGCCATTTCAATTAGCTGGTCCAGGTCTTTATCTGGGTGTTTCTCTTTCAGGTCCTTGAGTATGCGGACCACCTATGCAGAACAGGAGACCAGTTATAACCTACCGTTATTTATAGAAACATATATTTCACCAAATGCACAGTTAAAAAGGCTCCTGAAAACAAAAACTGATCCAAAATTTTCTCATTAGTGGCAGTTACAGCAAAAGTTTTAAGTTGTGGCCACACTGGCAGGGTGTACACGTGGTCCTGCATAGGGTTTGGTGGTATTCAACAGTAATATAAGAAGGCATAGCTTAGTTTATGATGAAACACAATTTTTATGCTGTGCAATCTGCAGACAAATCCAAGGATCTTCCTCAAGGGAACCTAGGAAACTCCCACTGCAAAGCCTCCTACTGATCATCTCCGTGCTGTTAAGACCCCTGCTGTCTGCCCTCATGCAACTTATACTACGGCTTGCAATAAGTTCTATGAGCCTTGGGAATCCCTCAAAAATTCCTATTTATTAGCTTTATAGTTAGAAAACCATTAAATCTACCAGTGGGCTCAACAGGGTAGATGATGCTCCCCTGTGAATAGATTTCCTCCTTTTGAAAAACACTAAAAAAAGTATTCTTTTCTCTGAAACTCACTATATTTAATTTCAGCCGATAGAGGTCTCTTCTTCAAAAATGAAAACAGAAGATGCAGTTAGACGATGTTGTGAATATGGAAGCTGAGAGCGTCCATGGTCACTTCTATCTTTTTTAACCTGTTATCTCATGATAACTGGATTAATTAATGCGCTATCACAAGATTATACTTTGATAACACATTAATTTATCCTTTTATGACAACAAAAGCGAGCCATTATCTGGTCATAGCACATTGATTTATCCTGTTAATGCAAGATGACAGAATGAAATAAAGACAGCAGTGACCATGGACGCTCTCAGCTTCCATACCTGAAGTAGTCTGGGATCATAGGATTTTTTTCTAAATTAATTATCAAACAGCCGTTGTAGAAAAAAATCCATCCGTCTGACTCAGGCTGAAATGTTCACAGTTAAAGATTTATTAATGTCATGTTTAGTCACTTTGCAGACTTTCTCCCTCTGTGACTTTGTTCTCACAGAAGTTGGTCACAAGAGGAAAAAAAAACTGACCATTTCCTACCACTGGTTTTGAACACTGCATGAGAAAAGTTTGGGATAATGATGGTAAAGAACCAAACAATGCATTACAAAGATATGGTAGTTTTCAAACGTTTTAATGTAGGAATATGACATATCATGTTTATAAGGAACTTTACTGAAAAAAAATTTTTTTAATTTAAAGTCTAATTAATACAAAATAGATGTCTGGCATGATAAGCTATGATTTCACACCACTCAATCTTCAGTCTTGCAATATGTGTCAGTAACAGCATCCCGTGAGACACTTTTCTTACCTCATCTTTGCTCTGGTCTAGTTCATTGCATGTCTGCACAGAGATTGTCACACTGGAGGAGTTTCCAGGGCATGAACTGCCATCTGACAACTTTCCATCCATGATCACGTCAATGCCTTTTGGCGCCAGGTCACCTTCCATTTCCACCACAATGCCGTGTCTCTTGTCAGCACGGTAACGTTTGTGCATGTACTTGTAGAAAAGAAGACGGCGGTCAGCAATCCACGCCAAGATCACACACACCGGAAAATAAAGCAGCGTCACGACAGCCTCCCACACCTGGTAATACAGGCAACATGAGAATTACATGATTTACACAATTTGTTGATTAGAAATACATTTATATACACTCACTGGAAACACACCTCTACAATCCCAGGCGAGATGACAGCCAGTATGAGGTAAAGCCAAATGTAGGCAAAGATACTCCAGAAAGCTGTAATAAAAAACACTCGCAGGTGTTTGATCTTGCGAGATTCTCCCTCAGGAATCACCCCCACACACAGACCAACTATCACAAACATATTGAAGGCAGCGCTGCCCACTATGGTTCCCGGGCCGAGCTCCCCTGCATCAAAGTTGTGCCCACACACCTGTCAGCATTTATGGGACAAAAAAGACAAACATCATGACAAAAAAATCAGACCTTTCTATGATCTTTCAATAGGCCAAATGGTACTAAACTTAAGGTCGAAGTAAAAAACAAATATAAATCTAGTTACTAGAATAGGCCTCTTTGTAAGTAAGGATATTCAAATATTAAATAACTAGAAGAAGAAAATCAGAAAACTGACTTAATGAGGATCAGAACAGAGATGATGATTTATAGGTTTAAATACGACTGTGTATAAATAAGATGTAACCTTTGTACAGACTGGCTCACTGTGATGTCTTACAAGCAACATGAAGTACTTAGTTACCCCAATTTAATTCATGTTGTTGATGTATTTATCTAGTAGTTTATTTAGCAATTAACATACTTCTCAGTAATCCATGGATTATTGTGGCATTTCAGAAAATTTCAGAAATTTGTGTTAGGCATTTGAAGTTTTGTAGGAGGGTACATTGTATGTTAAAAGGGCATAAAATGCCTTATGTACCTCTATAACAGAAAGTAGGATCTCAGGTGCAGAGGAACCCAGAGCCATGAGTGTGAGATTGGAAACAGTCTCATTCCAAACTCTCACTGTCGTCACTGTCGTTTCACCGTTAGGTTTGGTGATGGTCACCTCTTTCTCCTACAATGACAGAGGAAAGAAAGGAGGAAGGTTGGATATTGAATACAATTATTACTTTGGTATTTTTAAAAATGTCAGTCTTAGGGCTGCATACAGTTCAAAATGTTCAACTTCAATACCAGTGACACCTTGGATACCAGGGATACCTTGACTTAAATTCTGGTTCTTGTTGATACTTTTATGTATCAATTTTGAAACCATTAGAGATGATATGATCAATATGGCAGTAATAGCACATTGTGTCTTAACTTCCCAATTCAAAGAGGATGGGAATCATTGTGTAGGTGACATTTTTTTAAATTGGGGAGTTCACCCATGAGCACATACAGGTTAGCTGCACCAGCTAGCTAACAAGCAGCCTAATGTTAACTCAGTTTTTTGAGAAATGACTTTAAAAAAAAAGCCTTGTCTCTAGGCTAACACCCTTTTTTGCATACTTCTGTTACGTGTAACAAAATGACAGCAGACAGCAGATCATCAGCAATTTTAAAATTTGATCTTGGCACAAGCATATTGCATACTTACATACTTACCTTTATTTCCTCCACAATGACTATATTTGGTAAAGAATGATGGGGCATCTTTCATTACACAATTCAGTTGGTGCCATACCAGTAGCTATCCATCCCTAGTATGTCTTAAAGCTAGTGTATGTAATTATTTTTGACCAGTGGCCATTATGGCAAAATGACACAAAATATTTTCAAAGATTCTCTCTCGTCAAACAAAATCTGAGAGAGCAGAACCCGAGCATTTGCGATCATCAATAAAATAAAAACATACAGACAAAATTGGATATTAAATTCAGGATGGCTGCATATTATTATCTGTAAATTAGGATGTTAAATAATACCTGAGAGGTGATGACTTCGATGGATGCCATGAAGCGATCTGCAATGATGGATACACCCAGGAACATGTACATGAGACAAACAAAGTAAACCACTGCCCTCCCTGCCTGTTCCCCCACGGGTGGGTTGAGTGGTAACCACACTGGCAGCAGGATACCGGGTTTACACACCACAACGCCAGAACACGTCCGCTTTCCAGAACCTGTAGTGTTTCCAGAGGACTGAGTGTGCTCAGGACTGGACATTCTCTCCACAACCTGGGGCCTGAAGGAGGTACAGGGGTAGGCCATGAGGAGGAGGGAGAGGAGGAGGAGGAGGGAGAGGAGTGGGGAAAGGTGAGTAGGGCGGGGTCCCATGATGTCCCTCAGTCTGGAGGGGCCTTGGGTTTACTGGGTGAGACGCTGGGTCAGAGAACTCTCCTGGGGGAACAGAGAATGACACATTTTAAGTTACTTGATGAACATTTTTATCATGATAGAATTTAAAATCTAAAAATCTAACCCTAAAATTAATACACAATACACACAAAAAGACATATAAAGACATGTAGGAGTTTTGGACAGCAGATTATCTCATTTTTAACAAAAACCACAGCAGAAATGCCAGGAACACAGGATAAGAATCAATGGGAGATCTAACACTGCAGTACTAGGGATTTAATTTCAAATTTGCAACCCCTCAGATTTTTGTGTATTAATAAAATGGTAACATATGGATGTGACATTAAAGCAGCTCTACATAAGAAGTAAAAGAGTGAAAGACCTGAAGTTCCAACACCAAGTTAGCAGTTTTGTGAGTTGTAGAGGAGCTGTTGAAGAGTAGCAAAGTATAAGTAAATGTACATTATTAGCATTTGCCAGAAATCTCTATAGTACCCAGCGGGTGATGATTTGCCACATACTGTTTCAGGTATGTTTTTTGCTACTATGTTGCACAGTTGGCCAGGATGCCGGTTTTTCTTTTGTTTGCCACTGCCACCAACACAGTGGTTATGTAATTAGTAGTGTGAAGTAAACTGACCTCTGCAAAACAAAAGCCAGGTTGTTAAGCCAGACAGTTCCTGTGGTTATCATTCTCTGGCCCTAGTCACTGAACCCTGGAGGTAAGAATGACTAAGCGCTAATTTTCTCCTCAGGCAGCGTCGTTCTACCTGCAGCTCTATGTCAGCATCTCTGTGTGAAGGCTACTTAAAATAAATCCCCAAACCTTAGAAAAGTTTGTGACTAGGGAACAGTAACTTTGGCAAGACACAAAATGACACAATTTCTTTATAATTCAACACCATTTCAATCATTAATTTCTGTTATTTTTTCCCTTTTTTTTCCTTACCTGAATCATTACCACCCAGGCTAACCTTCATCCGTCACTGTCACTCTTGACACCCATTGCTGCATGAGTAACTCTTGTGTCCGCTGCCCATAAGTTACTGATTGGCCATTTTAGGAATTAATACTAGTTACTAAGTTATGATGTTATCAAGCCATTAGCTGCTTTTAAACACCCACCTCACTGACACTATTCTTGTCAAAGTTTAGGGGGACCCCTATGTCTTCTTATAAGTGGGATAGCTTGTAAAGCACAGGGCAGCTTGTGTTGTGCTAAGTTAACAGCACTGTTGCACCACTTCTCAACTGTTCAGACACCATGGCTAGTATTCCTTGAAAAGTCAAAGCAAAGATGTCAATGGAGCCTACACATTGTTAAGTTTATCAAGCAGCTTGCAGTCGGAGCTTGTACATGGAGGTGTGGGTGTGAGTAAAGCAGTGTGGTGGAAAGCTTTCAGAGTCTCTGTGCTCCTGGGCCCACCACCTCTTCTGCCCCTGTACAGGTGACACTGGACTATTGTACATCGTGAGTTGAAACAGATACGAGGGTGCTGCATCTTTGATGCAGCCTGAGCTCTGCCAGCTCATTATGGAGTTGTGATTCAGAAACACAGCCCAGAGGGCCCGCCGCATCACATTTCACTTTCCAAGGCCTGCTATGGTTACCACGACCTCAGACAGAGGGCCACCTTACACCAGCGGGTGCTGGGGAAGTGAGGGTGGGGGTGGGCTCACCAAAAATAACTTTGTGAGCATTAATATCTGGACAACAATAGTGCACATTTACACAGTGATATGTAAACAGTACTACTTACAGACATATTACTGTCAAAATCAGTTCTTATATGTTAAAAGTCTGTAAAGAGATTGCAGCCCTGCTTTTACCATGACAACCAATACTTATAAAAATAAAACCAGCAATATGCACCCAGTAAACACAGAAACACTGACACCACACCAGTTAAACAAAAACGATAAGTACTGACAAGTACTGGGCTGCAGGAAATAGACTTATCTTACAATCTGTATCAAATTAAAAAAAAAAAAAAAAGTGTGTGTGACAAGCTCAAGGTCCATACTCAGATGTGTTCTTTATGGTAAATTTTCACATTTTTGTTGTGGATGATCAGGAGAATGCAATGCAGCGCCACAAAGGGCAACATTTGAGTGCTAGATAATCTAGAGGCCAGTACTGGAAGAGCTGGATGCATTATTGATTAATGCATTCACCTAAATATAGCAGGACATCTCTTCCTTTTATGTCACCTACAAGCAGCTATGTAAACATTCAATAAAAGAGCTTGGAGGATTTATCAGCCAGACATAAAGAAGGTACTTCTAAGTCCCTCAATTTGAGAGATTAAGTAAATAGGAAGAAAAGTGGTGACACTCCCAATAGATCAGAGCGTCTCCCTGCAGTGACACCAATGCAAGTCAATTCTTTTATGTTTCTCTCCATAAAAAACTTTATATCTGTCCCTTGAAAAAGGATGGAAACAATTTAAAAATGTCTACATGTCATGTTCCAAGTTGAGGCCAGTGAACAACATAAAGCACAAAGTCTTTCATATGCCTGGATGGGGTTAGGGTCTCGGGGTGTTGAAAGGTTTATGGTCTCTTGTCATCTTAACACAGGAACAGCGTGGCAGCTCATCTCCCCTTACTGCCTCTGACACTGCCACTCTCTGTCAGCACCACCGCTAAGTGATTGCCTGGGGTTATCTTAGCCTGATCACAGTGTCAAAAAAAGGGGGGTTAGCACCTCCAATAGTTCAATATTTCCCACCTGTACTCTGAGTGGGGTGTGTTGTCAGATTGGGGACATTCCTTTTGATAAGAGCTGCACTCAGGTGTAAGGGTAAG
>JAPZDZ010000006.1:2522849-2542039 GCA_029783805.1 Acanthurus tennentii | reverse complement strand
ACAGGCTGTGATGAGGGTTTCACTCATAGCAGGGATCTTAGTGGGTGTCAGCACAGAAACATTACAGCAGGCAGCCAAACTTTCACCTGGTTTACGAGGGCAAGCATTCATATTCGTCTAGAAGAAAGGCAGGGAGTACTGAGGTCCAAAAACTTCTCTGAGTTTCTCTTTCACCAAATCATAGTCTCTCTGGATTAAAGGAGGCAGGCTGTCCCAATACAGAAATGCAGCATCAGCTATGCGAGTAGGGAGAATGGAAGCCATAACTGCAGACAAATCGGCATAAGGTGTGGACATAGCCTGAACTGCAACTTCAAAGCGTAAAGACCAACTTGTGAAAGATTAATTTCCATCTCCTTTAAAGACAGCTTGAAGGTCGATTTTAAGAGCACTGGGGACAGGATGAGAAGACAAAGGTGTGGGGCTGGCAGACATAACATCCACTGACCTCTGTAATTGTGCTGGAGAAGGCTGTTGGCCATGCTGAGTTTCACTGTCACTGTCAAACTTGTTGGAAAAATGTCCAGTTCAAAAACTCACAAAAAGCATGGAAAATGGAGAAAAACACTGCAAAAATACTTAATATCTCCAGAATAGTAGCTTTCAGTTCATCTTCAGCTCACAAAGTGTTAAAAAGTCCATGCCGCACAAAACATAACAATATCCACGTCAGGGGAATAAGCGCTTTACTTTTCTCCACGCAGAGCAACTTCATAACAACTTCACTTTCTTCAAAAACATAGTCACATGGCACTGAACTAACCAATCAGGAGCTAGCAGGACTAAAACAGGTAAATGCAAGAGATTCAGCAAGGCAGATTCAACACTACTTGTAACTGTGCAGATGTACATATATAAATGTGTAGATATGTAAATAGTTAGCTGTGTACACACTGTAAATATATTTTTAGCAAATTAACCCAAACACATAAATTTACTCTTTTTTGCAATATAAATTAACTTTACTTCTGAACCTTACAGTACCACTAATCTTGAACAAACTCCTGGGGCTGACCTGGGGTTTTAATGAAACAACTTGTGGCCAGTCTGCTGTGACAAAAAAGGATTTTTATGATATTTTTAATTTGCTGGCTAACATCCAGCACATTGTTGAGTCCACAAGGCCCGAATGTGAGTGACCATTTACCTCCTTTACACAGCCACACAGCACAGTCACCCCTCCTTCTGTGGTTCCGCCTCAGACCACCATCTCCAGCACTGGCCCCCCCATTGTCCTTCTCCGGCACCAACACCCTCACCACTTCAATTCATATTATCATCAGAAACAGAGCCTTCCAAAGTCAGAGGCCCCGTGCTGCCAACTGTGAGCCCGCAGAGGCAGCATTGGTCAAGCCTTCCTTCAACTGCTGAGATGCGCTGTGCCTTCAGCTGATCCAGATCTGAAGTTCAATCTTTTCCTAGCTTTGCTTAACGTCAGATCACTAGCAAGTAAAACCTTTTTTTCTGAATGACTTCTTCACCTCTTTGGACCTGGATTTTGAGCTCCTGAGAGAGACTTTGTTTCAGGCTGGTGAGTGTGCATCATTCTCCTAACTCCTACCACAGAACTTTATTTTCTTCAGCACCCCTTGAGCTACCAGTAAAGGCAGTGGATTAGCCTCCACGCCAAATCTAGCTTTCTGTGCTGACAAAAACCATCTGAAAATTATTCCAGCTTTGAGTTGCAACTATTGGAATTGAACCTGTCATCTCCCATCCTGCACACAACTTTCTATCGCCCTCCTAAGCTTAATAAGGACCTTATTCAGGATTAAGCTGATTTTCTGTCAGGGTTACTATAAAGTATGGCCATTTTTTCATCACTGACAGTTTCAATATTCATATGAGTTGTGATTCAAGACCTGTGATCGATGATTTTTCTAATCTTACAGCCTCTTTTAATCTCATTCAGTCAATGACCGGCCTGACTCATGAGAAGAGTCACACCTTAGATCTTGTGCTATTGAGCAGCCCCTCTTTGTGTATAAATAAAATTAGTCAAAAATTATGTTTTTCTAACCATCTGCCTGTGTTTTTCTCTGTTTACTTCCTTGTTCAAGGTTTAAAACTCATGCTCCCTCTCGCCGCATGCGTATGAGAAATCCTCAAACTGCATCATAGTTCTCTACCTTATTAAATGAATCTAATTTGTCTTGCAGAGCTTTTAACTAATTTTGAATCCTTATGCACAAATATGCAATAATTTCCAATAATTTTTCATCTCCTAACTATCAGATGTAGTCCAACATCGGCCCTCCGACAGCATCCCTCCTTCTCACCTCCTCAAAGATGTTTTTGTTACTGGGAGGCCTATTGTACTTGCTTTGATAAACACCTGTCATAGCTCAGTGTGTACTCCAGATGCTTTCAAACATACTGCACTACAACCTCTTATCAAAAAAAAATCTAGACCTTTTGGTTCTGTCTAATTTTAGACCAATTTCTCAATTGCTGTTTTTGTCCAAGGAGAAAGTGGATTTTATTCATCTATAATCTTTCCTGGCTACTCACAAAATTTATGAAAAGTTCCAGTATGGCTTCAAACCACGCCGAAACAGCCCTCCTGAGAGTTTCCAGTGATCTTTTGTCAACTGCTGACTCTGGTTGCTCTGTTATTCTGGTGCTCCTCAACCTGACAGCTGCCTTTGACACTGTGCACCATAGAAATCTGATATCATGTCAAGGCATTCCAGGTACAGTCCTTTTATGGTTCAAGTCCTACCTGTCTGATCTGAGCTTTTTGCTCCAACTAGGGAAATTCTTAGCCATGGCTCCTCTCACCTCCATGGTCCCCCGAGGCTCCATTTTGGGGCCTATCCTCTTTTAAATGTATGTGCTGCAACTGGGGTCAATTTCTGAGAAAAATAACATCTCCTTCCACTGCTATGTCGATAATTTACAGATTTATCTGCCTCTAAAATCAATTGATAAAAATTCCATTCACCCTCTGATAGACTGTCAAAGACTGGATGAATAAAAGTTTTCTAAACCCAAATGATAGCAAGACCGAGATCATTGTGCTTGGACATGATCCCTCTGACTGTCCTTCTTGTTTTCTGGGCCCTTCTCTTCTAATATCCAGTCGTCTGTCAAAAAACTTGGTATGATTTTTGATAATGCTTTTAAGTTTGTCAAGCAGATCATTTCTGTTATAAAAACAAGCTTTCTTCAACTTAACAAAGGTTAAAGGCTATTTTCCCCCAAAGACCTGGAAAAAGTAATCCATGCTTAATACTACACAGCTTGACTACTGCAATTCTAAATATGTCGGCATTGTTGCATTGTCTGCAGCTTGTACAGAATGCAGCAGGTTATCTCCTCACTGGTAAGGGAAAGCGTGATCACATCACCCCAATATTTTTCTTGCTCCTCTAGCTTCCATTTTTGTTTGTTTATTGATTTTAAAATTTGGTTTGTTTTTAAAGCTCTTAATAGCTGGCACCTCAATATCCTGCTGATCTCCTGCATTTCCACACCCCTACCAGAGGGTTGAGGTCTCCTAACCAGCTGCTGCTGGAAGTTTCTAGAGCTGGGCTGAAGACCAGAGGACACAGAGTATTTGAGGCATGTGTGTACTGTGTAACTTAATACATGTATACTGTATAATGTATACTGTGGTATAATGTACACTGTGTGTATAGTGTATACTGTGTTGTTTATTGTGGTGTGCTCTTATGTTCCGTGTTGCTTTTATTGCTGTTCTTTTATCCATGTTTTATTCTTGTTCTTTAATTCTGCTCTTTTATTTCATTTCATTCCTGGGGATCTG
Organism: Acanthurus tennentii; assembly: GCA_029783805.1. Lineage (NCBI taxonomy): Eukaryota > Metazoa > Chordata > Actinopteri > Acanthuriformes > Acanthuridae > Acanthurus > Acanthurus tennentii. The sequence goes on along the minus strand of JAPZDZ010000006.1, from coordinate 2,538,270 downwards.
CACAGCACTTTGGTTAACCTTGGTTGTTTTAAAAGCGCTCTTTAATTAAAGATTGAATTAAATGGAATTGAATTGAATTGAATTTCACACACATACAGAAATATATACAGCTAAAAATTGCCCTGGAGATCCTGAATTTTTTAATAAGATCTTTCATTAAAGCTGTTCACATACTAAGGAATGAAAAGCCAGAATAATTGTTGGAAAAAGGGATCTTCATGCCAGTTTGTTTTTTCGTGCATTTACTGTAAGAAAGGTAGTATCCCCTCCTCAGTACTACCTCTTGAATTCATTCTGTCTCTGTCTGTGTATTTCAGAGCAGTCTACAGTGTATGCCCAGGGGTAGAAAAGCATCTTTAGAACAGCAAGTAGCAGAGCTGAGGGTGAGCACTGCGGTCAAATCAGCAGATTCTCATTTGGAGGACAGCCAACTCAGTCCAGGTAACATCATCAACTTTGCTTCTGCCAAAGAAAAGTTTCACTGCATAGCACATCCAGTTTCAAATGTTTGACATCATGTTTGCTTATTTAGAGTTATTGAAGTAACTTTGTGTAAGTGTTATACATCTCTAATCTTGAGCATTGCTTGCTCATTTTTGTCTGTGTGCAGATACTGAAAAAATCTTCCTCAGCGCCAGGATTAATAAATCTTTCCTCAATTTTTTCAAATATTGACCTCATATAAAAAGATAAGCTCTGTGCTGCATAAAGTTAAAGCAGCTGTTGTATACTGTAGTTATACTGTCATTATCAATAGCAATGATTCCTTTTCCCTGTTGTAAGGTTGTTATGGATGCTGTTTAATGTTTGGTGAGCAAACACCAAGCAAACAAGTCACACATCCCTGGTGGCTGAGTGCAAAAACAAGAACAAAAATGCACACAATGTGAAATCCCTGGTTAAGCAGTAACATTGGGATGAGATTAGGATCAATGAATATTCATCACTTTCACTCATTATGTAATTGGTTGCACTAATGGAACACAAGTCCCTGAAATATTTTAGATTATCTGTTAATATTTTTAAGTGAGCAGGACTATGGTACATTTGAACATTTCCCCTTTTTCATAGATGCAAACTATCTAAAGCATTTCTTTAATGTATGAACAATTTGTAACACAAAAAAATTATAGACACGTAATAATTATAATTATTTTTACTACCTATGTTTCATATAACTGAAAGAGCAATAGAAGATTTTTTTTTTATTAAAAGTGGTAAGGACTTGTCAACTTAGTGTTTTGTACATCAAAAGGAAATTAATGTTAAGTGTTAAACCAAGAATGACTCTGATCACTCTTTTGTGTTTGCTTTGTTAGGAGATGTCTTTTTTGCCATACAAAGTAGATTCCCTGAATCAAATTACCACCCTGTGATCCCTTGTTCCCTATCACCCTCTGAGGCTGCTGAAGAGAAAGAGGCAGGGAAAACATGGCTATCAGACCCAACAAGACAGACCACAATCAGTGATGCTTTGGGGGAGATGAAAGATGTTGATCAACAAGCCAGAAAGGTAGAGACTTACATATTTGGATTGATCAAACGTAGAGCCCTACCCACACGCCCATCAAAGCCCCGAACCAGCCTGGCACATGACAGCCGATCTGTCTGTGTGGTGAGGCAAAGTGATCTATGTTGCAAGGAGGAGCAGGATTCATCAAAGCTAATGTCTATTCAAGAGATCTCTAGACCATCCCAGTGTTCAGAAGGAACTGTTCAACAAGCTTGCGATAACCTTGACCAGGAGTGTAACCCAGGGGCAGGGTTTATGGAAGATGCCTCACTCCACCATCCCCAGCAAGGTGTCCAGCATGAACCAGGGCTTTATCACAGACCCAGGCAGGCCTCCATCATTAACACCTCCTGTTCAACCTTGCTGGATTATCCATCTTTCAGAGTATTGCAAGTGCGCCCTGACTCAGATTCACCACAACATTTCCATAAATATACCTCCCCTCCAGCTCTGTCAAAACCTCACCAACCGCCTTCACCGGATGAGCAGCTGGTCAGTGCAGAGTATATTCCAGCCCAGCCCTGCCAAACCCTCTCCAGAGATTATCATCACCCCTCCTACCCCTACAAGAGCTCCTTGGTGCCCAAACCCAATAGACACACATACTCTCCAGAGAGGGGCCATCACCATCACGAGCAGCAGTCTATCGTAAATCAAATTCAACCCTCCCGATTCCGAGGGGGCCCAAAGAAATGTCGCACGAATGATGATAGAAGTGGTGCCAGCAGAAAGCCAGGAAAGAGGGCATGTAGGTCTCAGTCAGAGAACAGCCTGCAAAGGGTTCCAGAGCGCAAGTTCAATACATTAGAGAGAGATGGTGGGGGAAGTGGAAGCGGTGGAAAGGGAAGCCACAGTTGTCAATCTAGAAGCAAGAAACAACAGTATGGAGGTGGTAGCTATCTGCGCTGGCAGTCTACCCATGAGCTAAGTCAAGATGAGGCTGATCAGCCACCCATGCAAACATCCATGCAAAGCTCCTCAGCTTCAAACCAAAAGGACAACTGTGGAAGGCACACACGCAAATTTCGCCCTACACATGCATCACATGCTTACCCACATCACCACTACCACCATCAGCCCATGGAACACCAGTATGAGAGGGACCAAGTGACAATATGTCAGCCTACTGAAGACTACCCTCACCTACGTCAGGGTGAGTTTGAGTCCAGCATAAGTGAGGCTGACTCTCCAGATTCCAGCACTATGTCCAGTGACTCAGATGAGAGTGGTGGTCTAGTTTGGCCCCACCAATTATCCCCACATCTCTCTCTCCCCTCACCTCCTGCCTCACCAGGAGTGCCTCTGCAGCCCAAGGCTTTTGTCAAGATTAAGGCTTCACATGCCCTTAAAAAAAAAATCCTACGCTTCCGCACTGGTTCACTGAAAGTAATGACTACTGTTTAGGTAGAATAGTGGCCAAACTACAGCTTTCAGAGCTATGTCCTATATTTATAATTTTAATTTTCTGGTCATGTGCTCAGTACTTTAGCTTACATTTACCAAGCTGTCTTTACTGCAGAAAATCATCAGTTGGAAGTTTTGTTCATTTGAACAAACAACTTATTGTGTAAAATATACTAATCTACAATGCTAAATCAGGCAACGGTTACCTAATATATTGAGACCATGACAATCCTATGTTGTTGCTAAATGACGCATAAAGAGAGAGGTACATATGAAAAAATATTGCAGGTGCAAATACATTTTTCTGTCAGAAAGGGGAAATGTGTCCATAGTTTATTAAATGAGTAATTGTGAAAGAGTGGATTGCTAATACAGTTTAATGTACTTGCAAGGAATTTGCATGTGATTTGTGGTTAAGACAGAAAATCTTCCTATGAATAACCGATGTTTAACCAACATAAAGTCTGAATTTTTATCATTTCACCATAGCAGAAGACAGAAATTGCATGCTTATGCTTGCAAAGTTTAAGGGACATCAGATATTTTACCCACAGAGTAACTAAGAATTCTTGGAGGACCTTGTTTAAAATGTTTGAGAGCAACAGTTTTTCTATTTTATTGTTCATAGTAGTTTACTTGCAGACTAATTTAAATTTGTCTTCCCAAAGAATGTATTTATTGTGTCACTTTGATTATTCAAAAGTATTGTCATTTTAAGTGCACTAGCAAACTCACTAATACATTTTTGTATGAAACTTGTTTGACAAAATGCAGTCCGTGAAATGAAAGTGTCGATTTTAAAAATTCAAATACTGTACTTTTGTATTTTAAAAAAAACATTAAACCATCAACTATTAATTTTGTCAACAGAGGTTTTTGTTTACATCTTAACTGATGTGCATCATGCTAGATTGGAAAGGCTAAACTCACTTTTGGTTGTCATACCTGGAATGCAATGCAGCAAGACCTGCCCCTACTCTGCCTTTTTATTTGCTGTTATTCCAAACGCACTAAACTAGACAGGTGAGGGAGAGGGGTGGCACAACCATAGCACCTTAAATTTTTGTTTCTGTTAAAAAGTGACCAATGTTCAGGGAGGGGAACAGCTGTGGACCAAGCAGAGCACACGTTACCGGGAGTTGGTGCTGGTGCTAAGAGGCTGAGAAGCAGCTTTCACATTCTTTATTGCCCGTGCTGACTATACTAGCCTTATGTAACAAAATTTCAGCCTACTGCCCAGCAACCTGTCTTCAGTGTCAGCAGGTCTATCAGGCATGTCAGGGTCACCCACCAATGTCATTGGTTGTTTGCACCAAATGCCACTTTCAAAAGCTCCAGCCTGTGCTCAACTTCTTTTAACACATGGTAATCCATCCCTTAGTCCTTATTGTGCAGATTGACAGTTACTAATTAGTTTCCACAGCAGCTTCAATTCCCAAACACAGTTGCTTTGTTACAATATAAATGTAAATAAACCAACACACCTTTCAGTAAAAAGGTAGAGGCAACATGCTCCCATTTATTTTAAAATAGAAATATCTCGTGCTATTTCAACAAAACATCCATCAACACTGAAATTGAGGCTAGCTGTCTACAAGACCAGTCTGCTGATCTTCAGCCAGATAACAGGGGGATCTCTGAGCACAGGATAGCTTGCAAGTCCCGCATGTGTTTTCTGACTGTTGCACCAGTTTGTAGAGCTTCTCAACATCAATAAGAACATTAGAAGTCATGTGAGGGTCACTATGCTCCCAGGACTGTCTGAAAATCTATTACTTGGCTAAAAAGGTGTAGTTTTGTATGTGTGTGCATGCACTAAAGAGAGATTTTTATGGGTTTAGTTGTTGTAAGACACAAGAATTCAACTCCAGCTTTACAGCCGTGAAAAAATGATAAAGGTAAAGCAGAGGAGAAGAGTAAAGAAAGGGGGTCTTGCTGGTAGTATTCAGCATTCTTTATGGTAAAGAACAAATATCCTCACCTCTGCAACATTTGAAGCTGTTAATTGTCTTACAATCCCTATCTTGCATTTTCTTACATTTTCTTAGACAATAGTCTTTCACTCTCATATCCATTCCTTCCCTCAATCATCTCTCCATCTGTTAGTGGTTAGAAGAAATGTGCTCCCTTCAGGGCCAGGAACCTGTAGTATTTCCTGCTTTGAGTTTAGCAACTGGAAGAGCGGAAAGGGGGGAGGAGGAGGAGGAGATGAAGGATGAAGGGGAGAACAGAGAGGCACTGAGCCTGTGGAGGAAGCCACTCAGAGAAAGAGAAATAGAGAGATGGTGAGAGAGAAAGGGAAGGGGAAAAGTAGGAGGAGGTTGAATGAAAGCCTCTTGTGCAAACATCTGGGTTAGATTAGCCAGACAGAGAGGGTGATGGTGAGAGAGGAGACAGAGGGGCTTTTATTTTTGGCACTTTTGGGAAAACAAAGAGATTGACCTTTTTTTTCTCCTCCATCCTTTTTGATGGTTCCTCAATACCATGCTGTTCATTCACATTTAAAATCTCTACAGCAAACTTTTTTAGTTGCAAAAGGCATTTTAATGTACAGACAGTTTTCTTTACCAATATCTTTTTTTTCTTTTTCCCTGCTCTTGTAACCTCTCTTTCAGTGCCAGCATCTTTTCACTGATGCCATGTCTTTACCCAGGGTTAAACATACAACAGTATCAGACAGATTTTGTAGAGCATGAACTGGTTTTAGCTAGCTCCGGTTTCTCTTTATTACAAAAGAGAGCAAATTTTAGGCCCAACGTTATGATCAATTAAGTCTAATGTTTAGTCTGGGATTAATATTAAAAGGCCTGATGGAATGAACAAAACATCAGAATCAACACAGAGAGACATTTTTTTTTTTTTGCAAATTGATTGAGGTTCAGTGTAAGCAGGGTTTTTCCAATCCTTGAGAAATGTCATCCAACCTTGACCAGCCCCAACACCCCACCCCACCTCCACCACAAACAGACACACATACACAAACACACACACACCATCAGAGTTTAAAATTTGACTCTGATAACTGTGAGATGAAACACAAGAAGTACATGTTTATCAGACATAATAACTAATCAGAGTTTGTGAAGCATGGGTACACATGAGGCTAAAAACCAACCACACTATCTACAGTTTTACTACTTCAATCAGTCAGATGTCAGATATCGTCTGTAAGGATAAAAAGTCTCCATATGTACATGTAGCTTCTTTCACTATTACACAGAATCAAATTTAGGGTTGATTTATTTCAATCAGGATAGGGTAATTAGGGTAATTAAACCACATTAATTGTGCACAAATGCATATAGTCTTTGGTGCTCAGAACCCAAAGGAAGTAGATCATTTTAGGAAGAAGCTTGATGGCTTGAATGCTTCTCAACTAAAGAAGACTTGCCGAACCTAGACACTGGTTGTGGTCAGGAGGGAAGATTTTGTCATGCGGTGAAACTTCTGATTAAATATCCGATGGAACATAGCCAGCATCCTGATTGAGGTAGTTAAGGGGTGGAGGTGGGTTGCTCAAACCTCTGGGCTGAGTGACAGCTGGATGACAACAGAGAGAGAGAGAGAGAGACTTTTAAATTTGATAGCTTACAACTGATTGGTTAAAAGAGAGAGGGTGGCAGATTGTGATTGGATGAAACAAATCACGAGTTGTGAAGCAGAAGGATAGCAGGAAATTGATGGTGACATAGTGGGCATGCTCAAAGAGATAATCTTCCTGATTAAACTTTAGCTAAACTTCATTGGTGTTGTAAGTTTTAAATGTGAATTCTGCTTACTGTAGATACATCACAATGTTATTTTGGGGAAAAAGGATGAATTGTCAGCCAAAGTTTAAAACATGCTAACTGTGTTTAAGCCATATACTCAGCTTTTAATTAAATAGAAGACCCTGCTCTTTGTCTATTGATGGGTGTGTTCTGCAGTTCCTCTCATACTGAGCAGGATTACTATTGCAACAATAATATTGTAAAGTGCTTTGAGTGGTCAAAAAGACAAGAAACTTGCTTTATACATGCTGTCCATTTCATTTATCATTTTTTATTCTTGTGAAACAGTCTTAAATATAGACCTGAAACCTGCTTTACAAATAACTTCCTGCTTTGACACTGAACGTTGTGTTCTGATTTATTACTTCACTAATTAGATATAATTAAAGATTACAAACAAAAACACATTTTACTGCATTTAAAGGTGAGTGTGGAGATGGTGTTCCATTGTTTATATGTAGTAAAAAGTGTACACAGTACTGGTTGAGAGGTATAGAGTTATCGTATGTTTTATGTAACATGATTATTTACAAAATGAGGGAGTATGTAATCAGCATTTTACGTTGCTCTGCTTTCCTCTAGAGGCCAAAGGCTGTAATAACAGTCTTCAATGTCCAGGTGAAATGAAACTAATGACTGCTTACATTTATAGTAACTGCAAGCTAAAAGAAGCCTTCAGAGAAAAGAATTATTTCTAATGTTTTCAATGTTGTGCGGGGCAGCTGTAGCTTAGAAGATAGAGTGGGTCATCTACCAGTCAAAAGGTTGGTGGTTTGATCCCAAGCTCCCCTAGTCGTAATGTCCAAGTGTCCTTGCACAAGATACTGAACTCCAAATTGCTCTCAGTGATGGGGCCAGTGGCATGAGAATTGTGTGTATAAGTTTATGATGAGCAGGTTGGCAAGTTGCAGAGAAGCTACCTAAATCCAACTTTCATTTAGTTTTATCTCCTGTCCTATTCACTGTAGAATAGTTTTCTATCAAATAATGTTTCAATAATCAAGAATCCTTTCTAACCTTTGTCAAGAAAGTGGGCATAGTAAAAAAGATAAGATGCAGATAAAATGAATACTTTTTGAAGCAATTTTTTTTTGTGGTGATAATTAACTATTGCAATTGTAAGCCCAGTATGCTGTCTCTTTCAAGCTGGAGGATAGGACAACATGCCAAACAGCATTAAAAAAAATCAGCATTGATATTCTTAACAAACAGTCATATAGCCATTATATTCTTCCACTTTTTTTAAATAAGGGTGGACCTTTGTGTTACAGCTAAAAAAAAAGGATAACAACTAATCTCTGTAACTATTTGAATTTAATACTGTGTGCTTTACAAGTATTATATGAGACTGGTAACAACAATTTGACCTCTCTGACTGTTATTGTTTTGAAAGGTTTGCACACATATATCCAAGGCTAAACCCATTTTAACTGCAGAACTAAATCTTGGAAAATAAAAAGTAAAAGTTTGTAGTTAAAGCAGTGGTGTCAAAACACATTTTAAATATAATTTAAAATAATTTAAAAAGACTTTACACCTTTACACAGGACACTTAAATACTTGACGGTGCAAATTTAACCATGTTTAATGCTGGAAAGAATATGGTCCTAAAGACTTTACCCATCATATTGATTAGACCTAATTTAAACAATCATGGTTTGACATCATAAATCCCTTCTTTGCACTTGATCATTGAGACAATTTCCTTAATCTTTGCTTTAACCCCCCACATAGTTTAATACAAATTTTCTACTTGGTTATGATGGGGGTGTACACATATCTGTTAGTCCACCTGTGTCACGACTGATTTAATTCAAAATACAGTTGGTGCTTGTATTGCTAAGGGAATGTCATTGCAGTTAAGTTGTGAATAAAATTGATAAAATAAACCCTGAAAAGTCCTGGAGGTTATTGCTTTAGACTCTTGTAACCCTCTGGTTACCTTTCAGGAACGGACAGCAGTACACCACAGTTTATTTTAAATTAGATGTATAGTTCCAAATATAGGAGAACTGTTATCAGCTTTGTATTAGTTATTTCAATTCTTTTTTCAATGTATTCATTTCTTATTTAGTCCAATCATTTTAAACGTGGGAGCATCACACACTCCCAGAAGGCTTCTCTTCTTAGAGATGCAGAGATTACACATTACAAATGTTTCATGCAATTCAGGTGGACCACAGTGGTATCATTTCGTACTGGTTGAATGGGTTTAGCTCCTTAGACAGGGTGGGGCAGCCTCAGGGGTGGTGGGCGAGGCAGGCGGGGTCAGCCGAGAGAGGCACAGTTGACTCTGGGATGGCCCGATAGACGACTTTCTGGCAGTCAAGCTATAACAAGGAAAACGAAAATACATCATCAGGCAAGGGCATAAATTTCTGTGTGGACAATAAGAACATGTCTCTGACAATGTTTGGGGAGGATAAAGTTGTCCCAACCACTGGGATTATATTAGTGAAGTCACATATGATTATTCCAAGGTACCCTCTAAATGCCAGATCTCAGAGAAAGAGTAAGAGAGAGTCAAAAACATCTGTTTCTGTGTTCCTTCCCTGCTGAGATAGACAGACAGAAAGACAGACAGACAGAAAGACAGACAGAAAGACAGACAGACAGACAGACAGACAGACAGACAGACAGACAGATAGTCTTATGGTTACGTTTTGTTCGTTCTGTTTTAGTTCTGTTTTTTAACATATCTCTCTTTCCTCCTCAGGGCGATGCGGGGAGGCGGGGCCGAGCTGCTCGAGAGCAGGTCCTAATCAGCCTCACCTGAATGTGTTCAGCAATCAGCAATCCAAACATTTCTCTGTGTCAGACAATTTGCTAGAGTTACTGCCTCATACATGTTTCCCTGCTCTCGAGTAGATCTCGCCATCTCTTGTTTCTTGAGTATTTGTTAACAGCGTATACTTGTTTTACTTCTGGTGAGCTTTTTTCTCCTAGACACTTTTGGTTCTGCCCCTTGTGTCATTTTTGTGTTTGTTTTTTTGATTGAGACTGAGGCCTGGCCTGGCCCGGCCCAAGGCCCAGAACTGGGTTTGATATTAGTCAAATTCCATCCCCATTTGCCCCAGAATGCATTCATTTACAAACTGTGTTTGCTGACAGCAGTTTTACAAAGTATCCCTGAGCCCATATAGTAATATCATTTATACAATCACAGTTCATAGAGTATTGAATTTCTTCCATCCTTGTTTGCAAACATTTAAACCTCTCAAGGATAGAAAAAATGGATGTGAAGACATGATAAAACTCTGGTCTTTACCTTTCTTCCATTCCCATGTCCTCCTGCTGTTCTCCATCCACATAGCCCTCTGTGTGATAGGCAATGTCTTCGTCTTCCTCATTTTGTGACACACTTTTGCTCATTAGGCATTGTGGAGGCCAGCTTAGCGCCCCACCCTCTAGCTCGATATGCTCAGTTGGCTCCACAACTATAGAGGGGAGACGCTCCCTCCTGTAAAGAAAGTCTTCGGGATAGGAGCTGGAATCTGATTCCTCATCCATGTTGGCTTCAGGGAAGATCTGGACCAAATATGACATATAATGATTTATAATGGTCTTTAAAAAACAATCATCATATTGATTATTTAAGTTTTGTCTACCCTTTGTCTGTCATCTAGGGTAAGTCAAACCTTAGCCAAAAAAGCAATCAGCACAAAAAATAGATATTGATATTAACTAGATATGATATTGACTAGATATGAAGAGAAGTGATCCTATTTAAACAATGCAAAATAAGGCAGGTGAAGTAAAGAAACTCATGTAAAGACCTGGTAGGCTTTGCTCCCTCTTCTCTCAGCAGGACTCTCCTCCAGTTGAGATTCCACTTGACTGAGAATGGTGCTCATACTGAAAACACAGACATTTTGGGTGAATTTGTGTCATATTATCTGTTCAGTGTTTACAAGCTCATCAATACTCACTGAATTTCAGCCACAGAAAATCAAAAGATGCCTTCTTTGCTTCATGTGTACTAAAATTAATTTAAGATTTCAGCAATGGAGTGATACGAAGCAAAGAACTGAAACCTTCTCTTCCCCTTAGAAGTTATAAAATGAAATTCAAATAAACTTGAAACTTTTTTTAAATAACCACAAATAAAAGTTTGTGTGAAAGCCACGTGCATTCAGTGCAAGTGTAAGACCTACTGTTAAGGGTATGTGTAAGGCTTTAAAAAAGTTATCACTCTTTTGTTGCACAACTACTTCTCAATGTAATAATTCCGTGCACAAAGGGTGAGAATGATATCTGAATTTTCTGTATTATTAATAACCTACAGCTCACCTTGGTGAGGCAAGTGTTTCACCCCGCTGGGGTCTAAATGTGTAGTGTCTACATGTTTTCCAAGGCTAAGCATTACACAGCTGAAGAAAAAACAAAACCTGTAGCTGGACAGACATAAACATCTGATTTGAACTTTGAGATCAATCACGTATATTTATTATGGTATTTAGTCATAGCTTAGCACTCCAGGAACCAGCTGATGTGGGACTGGATTTCCATAAGTTTTAATGAGTTTTGATGAGTTAGTATGTTCTAATACAAAATGGGAGGCATAGTTGACAATGTGCACGGCAAGGAGTGGGGGGTTTTCTGCTGTGTTAATCTGCAGGTAAGAACTTAATTACATAACAGGCTTAAGCAACAAGTGACTCCTCAACTCTAAGGATGGGGGAGGATGAGAGGAGGAGGGGAAAAAACGACTGCTTGAGTTGGTATAATAATTAAAAAGAAAAAGAAAAAAGAAAATTTTGTTTCATGACTTTAAGTATATGAAAGGTGATGACTGACAGACCAAGCCTGGCCATTTTATTTTAATGACTTCCCATTAAATCTAATCCTACATGCCAAGGGATGTACAGAGTGTTTAACCTGTTCCATAACCCCAATCCATCTATTCCGTATTGACAGGGATCTACTGAACTTATTGACTAGGCACAACTTAATTAGATTTAAGTATTTAAATTTTTGTCTTTTTTTAGACATTCTTGACATTTTTCGATATGTTCGATTATCCGCTAACAAATTTTCTGATGCATAAATGCATTTTTGGCCTAAAAGTTTTCTGTTAAAGGCTTTTCCATTTGGCTATTTCAAATAAACCCAAAAGGTAGATGTTAAAGGCTTAACATGATGACATAGTTTATGTCAGCCACTCTCCAATCACCATGACTTTATTTTATTTATATGAGCTTAAATAGTTAATACTAACAACGAGACTGACTTTTGCATAGTTCTATTTTTTACAGAGGACAAAAGGATGTTTGCACATTATCTTGATTTGATTTTTTGTAGTGTTTTTAAATTTTCTAATATTAATAGGATTTACTGCATAGTAAAATGCTGGAACTGAGGCACTAATTCACATGATGCCCACTCAAAGCTGTTGTTTCCAGTTCAAGGTTTTGACAAATTTAGTTTCAGATACAGGAGACCTCTCAAAAACAGTCATCTTGTTTTTGTTGTTGTAATATCTTGTCAATTCTAGAGAGTGTCATTGTACTCTGAGAACATGATATGACTTACTAACTTTGTCACAGCAGTTGAAGTTTGAAATAGGTAATTTACTGTGTAATAAAAATTGAGCCAAGTGATATTGCAGATCATGTAGCTTACCTTTGTGATGCTGGAATACAGCTCATCTTTACTAGGACTTGTGTTTTCTGTCCTGATCTGAAGATCCTAAGGATCAAAACAAGAAAGTGATCTGACCCTTCTTTTTCAAAAAAAGCTTTAAAATTGACTATATCTTTGGAAAGCCACACTGTGCCGTCAGCTACTGTCCCTTCCTTCTCCCGAACAGTCCCAGTTTTAACTTCTTTTCTTTAGATTCCCCCAACCTACACTTCATTTTCCCAGTGTCCTGTCTAGTGACGCACACAGCATTGCTCATCAGACTAATGTGCAAACCTTCTGTCCAAACTGATGGGCTTAGTGTCACTTTCAATTACAAAACAAAGCCTTGATGTATTATGTGAGTGTGCTGCAACATAAAGCTTCACACATTTAAATTTGCAGGTGAGTTCCTCTGGCTGCACACATTTTGGACATTCATTGCTCTGTTATAATTAATGCCAAAGCCTTAAAAATTAAAAGAAACAAAAACAAACAAACAAAATAAAACTTGCAATCATTAGAGTCATTGCTGATTCTATGGTAGATTATTTGACTCCCAGACACTACAAGGAATTAAGGAGTATTATGAGTACGTCTAATCAACAATACTTTAGCACCAAGTGAGAATTCAGTCAAAATGTAAGTTATTTTTTATAGACCTACACTGAGGCTTAAATTGATTAATCTCTTTAATTTTATTTATTGTGTACCCCTGTTGCTGTAGCAGTCACAGAATTTCCTAGTATAACCACCAGAAGGGGCTGGCATATTAAGGGGAGTGCTTTGTTTTGTACTTCATTTTGCCTTCTTGTCTGGTTCAGATCTTTCAATCTACCCACTCCACCGAGTTCAGCTCACAGAGTAAAATGAGTTGACAGTTCTGCCTGAATAACACAACATGCCATCAAATGCTGCTTGTAGTGTTTAGAAAAGGCATTTATAGGAGTGTATTTACCATGTATATCAAATTTATATGGCTTAATTCTGAACCAATTTCATAGGCAAACTATTTCCTTTTTTATTTTCCTGATTTCCTCAGTTTCTTCAGCAACAGCATATTCACATTGTTCACATTATAGGTTTAGTACCGAATAATAATTACATTCTTTAAAGAAAAAAAAAGCTGAACAGATGATGGAATCAATATGGATCCTAAAAAATGACTAAGTAATGTTGCTCTAGTTCTATGGTCCATTCAATAATCATGGAACTGGAGGTACATATGATATCTTCTTTTTTGTCACTAAATAAAAACATTGGGGACATTAATTAAAAATCCCCCACCAACCATCTCAACATGTCCATCTGTTTTTAAATCGAACAATGTGAGCTGTCTTCAAAATTAGTATTCAATGCCATGGCTGTGAACTTCCTCCTTAAAACTTCAGTTTACCTATGACCATCTCAAAACTGCAGATTCAGATAAGAAAGGCCGTAATGCATCACAAAGCTAAAAACCCCAAAATGAAACCTCAAGAACCAACCAAACCAAGCTCTGACCTTGGGGATTCTCTTTAAGTTATTTGGGTAAAGGTGCTCTCCTTTTCTGCTAAAAGAAGACTTTTGCGCCACACCAGAGGGAAACAGTTCTTTTTCTCATAAGTGCAGCTCCAAAGGTAACACAACTATGTTTCTTTACTGCACAATACAGACTGCTTCATTGCTTCTTTTTTGACAGCAAGACCCTGCCTAAACATAAATCAAAGTGAACAAGTTACCTAGGTTTGTGCCAGAGGCTTAGACACAAGGTAAGTCAGCTTACAACCCTGGAAGGCTTCAATGTTGAGAACTAGAGTGGAGGAAGTGTGATTGTTAATCAGGACTGTTTGGGGGTGTGTTTTTGAGAAAGTCCTGCTTTTGTAGTCTGTAAAATTCTGTTTGCCACATATCTCAGATGTTGTAAGTTTTAAGATACATGTTACAATACCAAATTCTGTAGAATCAGTCAACTGAACTATGTGGAATGGGCAGATTCAAAGGTCTAGTCAAGAAATATAGGTAAAAAGGCTCTGAGATTGGTTTAATTAAAATAGCTATTTACAATGCTTAAGTAATCCAGCTGTTTGGTCCTCTGTATGACAATGGTATAATACAATTCCTGTAAACCGCAACAACAAGCTGGTAAATTCTCTGTGCGATAAAAACTTGCTGTCTCAAAACAACACCCACCTACTGCTCCTACTGCGTCTGCTTTGAAGCATAGAGCATAAACAATGTCAACACAGGTCATCAGCCCTGCACTGTGATACGATATTGTAAGCCCAGTCCTAAAATCCCAAACGGAGCTCTCTACTGGACTCTATAAGTTATACTTTCTTCACAATATAACAATACAAAAGACCCTAATTTTGTCTGGGCTGGACCCAAACTGGACCAAGTGCAGTTGGACCTGAACCTGGCCTGAGGCACTGAGAAACTGTAAGGATAATCCCTCCTGCAGAAAATCCTTGTGGGAACCTGATTCTGAGTTGCACACAAGCTGACTCTGAGGGCTGCTGGAACTCTGCATGCATCGACAGTTATTTTGCAGCACAGTGTGGGCATTTGAGGCACTGTGTTAAATCAATTTCAATTTATAAAGCGTCAAATCACAACGAAGTTGTCTCAAGACACTTTACATATAGAGCAGGTCTAGACAACACTCTATAATTACATTTATATTTTAAATTTATAGGAATATGTAAGTGTTTTATAACAATGATACTATTAATATCAATACCAATTATTAATACCAATACCAAAAATAATATTGCTAGTAATAATAACAATAATTAAAGCTGCAAGTGGAATTCAGGCAGTCAATCAACTTCATTCATGTGCTAAATATAGGTCTTCTCTATTCAACAATCATCTGACATCCATTCAAATCTTAACATAGAAAAGAAAAAAAAAATCTTCCCTTATGTATTTCCTAGCACCAACGTTGCCATCCTCCACCACTGTAACCTGTGACGTCTGCCTGTCATCACTCCTTACTCTGCCTGTACACGGCCAGCAGGATGCTGCTCTCAGCATCTTTTTCTCTCTTTCAATCTAATGGAGAAAGCAATCCACACCACACCTGTTTGAGCTTCGACCAGGCCAACATAGTTTTAGCTACAGACTTCATTCA
>JAPZDZ010000006.1:2472749-2491436 GCA_029783805.1 Acanthurus tennentii | reverse complement strand
AAAGAATCTTAGAGAGAAAGGGGAGGTTAGATATAGGCCTATAGTTGGCTGAGACCCCAGGATCAAGAGTTGGATTTTTTAGAAGAGGTTTAATAACAGCTACTTTAAAAGACTGAGGTTCATACCCTGTTGATAAGGAAAGGTTTATTATATGTAATAAAAAAGTATCAACTAACATCAGACACCCTCGCCCAGGTAGCCCGATCGGGGTTGATAAGACCCCAGCTTGTTTCCCAGCAGCGTTTGCCAACGGATCTGCCCTCTTGATCCATATCCACCTTGTGGCTTTCTCTGTGGCTTGAGTTGCAGCCCTGATTGCCTTCCTCTTTGCCTCCCTGGTGAGGCCCAGCACTGTGAGCACTTTGCAGAGGGACCTGCAAATCCCCAGCAGCCCACCTCCAGAGCCCTGGCACGCTTCCTCTAACGCTTCCTCTCATTTGTCTCCTCCATACGCTTTTCCCAAGGCACTGTGAGCGCCAGAATGATCAGCTGCTTGATGGAATCTGACACGATGATCATGTATGGACAGAGTCCTGTAGGTGTTATCCTGTCTGGGAACTGCAGCTGTTTGCCGAGGTCCACTTCTAGTCGCCAGTCAGTGGCAGAGGTGAGGAGGCCAGGCCTAGCCTGTGTTTGTATGTTGGGCTTCTCTCCAGCTCTGTGTCACCTGATGGTCTTTGGCTTGTGGTGGCCCTTGATGGTGTTGATGGCTATGCTATCAGCAACTGCCCTAAACACCTGGTCATGGTGCCAACGATAGCGCCCATCTCCAAGGACTTTTGGGCAGCTGCTGAGGAGGTGTTTCAGGGATCCCCGTCCTAGACACTGGGGACAGAATGGTGTCTCTGCTTTGCCCCAGACGTGGAGGGTGGCTGGACTTGGTAGGACGTCCTTAACAGCCTGGACTAGGAACCTGATGCAGTGAAAGTCTGCTTTCCAGATGTTGGCCCAGGTGATCTTGCGTTGCAGAACATTCTCTCATTTAGTCCATGCTCCTTGTTGCCCCATTCCCACCATCCTGCTGGCTCTTTCTTCCTCCACGCTTGTCTGTACTTCCTCCTGGACAAGATGTTGTCTCTCTTTGCCCTTGGCCTTGTCCACCCTGTTTGCTGGGAAGTAGCCAATTCCTGTGCACCCTGTAGCTATGGACCCCAACAGTGCCTTCTGCCTCAGCTGTGACTCAGCCACCTCCAGGGCTTTGTCTGCCCTCCATTTCCTGCCTGTTCACACCTGGATGCCAGCTGATGCCACCTTTGGATCCCTGGATTCCCTGTACTGCGGGGCTTCCCTCGTCCTGGACACCATGAATTCTTAAGCAAGGCTGCTGACTGGGAGCTGTAGGATGTTACTGGTGCCATACAGGGCAGAGTTGCTCAGACTTTGTGGTAGACCAAGCCATCTACGCAGGTAGCTACTGATGTTTCTCTCGACGGTTGTTATGGTTACTGAGTACACCAGCAGAGGCCACTGGATCCGGGGCAGGATGGAATGCTAGCAAATTCAGGCTTTGAACCTCCCTGGCAGACCTGATTTGTCAACCTGACTCATCCAGTCTTCAAGCTATTTGCAAGTTTTCTGGATGGACGCCGCATCTTTGAGGCTGCAGTCAAAGTACTTCCCGAGGCTCTTGACTGGCTGCTCTGTGATGGATGGGATGGTGGCTCCAGAAAGTGAGAAGCGGATCTTGTCCACTACTTTTCCCCCTTTGAGCACTAGAAACCTTGATTTTGCTGGCTTAAAGCTCACCCTTGCCCAGGTAGTGGGCTTCTCTAGGCCTTGGGGAATCCATCTGCTGCCTGGGACGGGTGTGGTGGTGACAGTCAGGTCGTCCATGAAGGCTCTTATTGGGGGTTGACATACTCCTGATTTTGTCAAGGGTCCCCTGCACTCCACATCTGCTGACTTGACGATCATGTTCATGGCAAGGGCAAAAAGTATGACTGAGATGGTGCAGCCTTTTATTATGCCTATCTCAAGTCGGTGCCAGTCTGATGTACCTGACCCAGCGGTGACTCTTAGCATGAAATTATTGTAGTAATCCAGAATAAGGTCTGTGACTTTGCTGGAAACATGATGCCGTTGAAGGGCGAGCTCAAAGAGCTTGTGCAGTATGGAGCCGTAAGCATTGGCGAGGTCCACCAGAGTACGCTCAGATCTCCTTTCCTCTCACAGGCCACCCTGATGAGTCATGTCACCACACCTGTGTGTTCCAAACAACTGGGCACTCCAGGGATCCCACCCTTCTGAACAGAGGTGTCGATGAAGCTGTTCTTCAGAAGGAACTCCATTAGTCATCATGACAAGATGCTGAAGAGAATCTTGCCTTTGACGCTTAGCAGTGAGATGGATCTAAACTGACTGATATCCTTGGATTAAAAAAGAGGAGCGGGTATGTGTGACTATCTAAGTAACAACTGGTGAAAACAATATATGGTCAGAGAAACACTGGCGTTTTTCTATACACACATGTGGCTCAGCTTGGCATGGCATGGCTTAGCACGTTGTCCCAGCACTGCAAATGATTTGCATTTCCATTACAGCAGGGCTTCCCCCTTGTGGGTGTGTTTTTAATGACTTGCTTTGAGTCAGTAAGGTTTAAAAGCAGGGGTGTAGTGCTATTTTTATTAGTACCAGAGTGCACTTGTGAAAGACATGCATGTGTCTTATGATGGTAAACATATGGCTCCTTTGACAGATGCAGGAAATTTTTAGGTGGAGTGTTTTCTTTCATGTTACTCAGAGCACAGGCTAATGGCATGAATTATTCAAGCCACCTTAAAATGTCAAAATGATAACTGACCATTCAAATCATATCAAATCAAATTTTATTTATATAGCTCCAAATCACATCCAAAGTTGTCAATAGGCACTTTACTGTATAGAGTATGTCAAGACCACACTCTGAAATTCAATTTATGTCAACCCAACAATTGAGTGCACTTACATGAGCAAGCACGTGGCAACAGTTGCAAGGCAAAACTTCCTTTTAACATGCAGAAGCCTCAGCAAGATCCAGGTTCAGAGGTGGGCAGCCATCTGTGACCATTGTGTTTGTTTGCATTGTTTCTCTTGGATGACATATCCTACACTTAAGTGATGATCAGATCTTAAAAGTGCTAAAAAAATGCATATATAAGTTTAAATTGGATTATGCAAACTTCAAAGAGCCCCTTTCTATTTCCACATTTGGAGAAGTTTAAAAGTTCCTTGAGGCACTGGCAGCACTATACTGTTATGTTTATGTTTATTTTAAATAGCAGCGCTATCATTCCTGCTGTATACTATTGCCCTATGCAACAATTAATGGCATCTCTTGTCATGTATTTTTAGGCTTGTTTTGATTTTGCTTGGCATCTACCGCCTACTGCACGACAAACAAAGACAAGTTGAGCAAAAAGAGCTTGGGGAAGATGGGGCTAACATTCAAGGTTTTAAAGAAGCCCACCAATGTCACCGAGGCCTGCTTGTAGATGTGTCAGGCTTGTTTTAGCTCCACTTCTGAGAAGGTCCATCATGGGGTGCGGCTCAGTATGGCTTAGCAGGCCAAAAGTGCCAGTGGAAAAGCCAAAGATGACCCTATTATCAGCCTAGAGAGTTTGGTAATATTATCCCCTATGCTGCATATATTCCCCCGTCTGGAGATGCAATAACAACTGCAAACGTGTAGCAGAATGTATTCACACCAAACTCCAGCACACTCCGGGGGCCCCTGTTTTTATCCTTGGTGATTTTCATTGATTTTAACTTCAATTTACCCTACCCTGGTTTTTACTAGCATGTTAAATATGGTACAAGGAATAATAGAGTTTTAGACAAATGTTTTGGTATCATCAGAAGTGCATACAGAGCCAAGGCTCTTCCAACTGTGATCACTCCACAGTCCATCTCATGGCCACTTACATAACAGCATTGAAATCCGGGCCCCATTGCAAAACTGTTCCATAGTGGACAGAGGACAGAGTGAAAACACTCAGAGGCCATTTGCTCAGCGCAGACTGGAGCATCTTTCATAACCTGTTGACTGACGAGACATGTCACACAAATAATGACGATATTAGCTTTTGTGTTGATACCGTGGATCCCCCCCAAAAAATTCTTCACATCCCCAAAAACAGGCCACATAGAACTAGGAAAGTCAGGAACTGCAATCAAAAAAGAATCTGGCTTTCAGGAACAAAGACTGTGTGGGTGCGGCTACAGCCCAAATGTTGCTTGATCGGCTTTTCGAGAAGGCAAGAGAGAAACACCAAACTGCGTTTGAACAGAGCTTCAGTTCAATGGACAATAAACGATTCTGACCCTATATGAAAAACATCACAGATAAGAGGTCTCAGCAAAACCAAATCATCACCCTGAATGAACAGGCTAAAGCCAATGAACTAAATTACCTTCCTATAGATTTGAGACACATGACTTTCTACAGGAAGAGGCTGAGGCTTTAAGAGGCCATTACTACTTACTACTGAGGTCTGTGAGGCCAGAGATTGAACTGTGTTCAGAAACCAGCAATTTTATTTGGCTGCCAACTGGCGTTTGGGGAAAACCCTGATGTTGTGTTGTTCAGTTTTCTGTCTCTAGATGTTGGCTATATTTCGGTCCTTCAGGGGGTTTTGGACCACATTTTATAATTGGTAATTCATGCAAATGCTCCATCCGCGAGGATTGCGCTGTGCAGTTTGTGTCATTTGTGCTGTCCGACAAGAACTTGCATGTAATCACATCTTTACATTGACTTGAAATGTAATTCACTTGCATAAAAATTTTTACTCACACCTGGTGTGAACACACAGTAATATTTGCTTTAATGTTGTTGGCACATAGTCAAGTGGGATGTATTTGGCCTTGACAACAACAACAGAAAACTCCCATGAAAGATGGAATTGTCCACAATTTATCTAATTTAAAGTACTTTGCAGAACACACACTACTCAATACACTCTAACATATGCACTCAGTGCACTCACAACACTGCAGAAACCATTTTTCCATGCCCTTTGGCTGTGTTCACCTGTCCAGCGCTTCTGGTCAACAATCACACAAAAACTCTCCTTGATCTTGGACTTCAGGGTCTCACTATCTCCTAGCCTCTGCATAATTGGCAATTTAACTGTAATTGACCTTCCAAGCAATCGATCCCAATCCATACTAACAGCTCTCGCCATTGCCAAGAAAACATTTTTAGTTAACTGGACGGATAAGCATCCTCCTCAGAAAAATATCTGCTGCATGAAAGAACTAATTGACATCGACCATGTACAAATGTAACCGCTCCAGAAAATAATATTATCTCTGCTAATGTGGTATTCCCTAATTGTGTTGCTAATGACGCTAGCATTCTTCTCATTAAAGAAAACTCTGGTGGTTTCCCAGACTTCTTCCGTCACTCCTCTGTCCCTTTCCCTTCCCTCTCCCCCTGGGGAAACAGAGAAGACTGAGGCAAATAGAAAAACAAGAGAAAAAGCACAGAGAAACAGTGGCCACTTTAGTTTTAACTGACCAGCAAAAGTCAGAGCAAGAAAACATCTTTAAATTCGAGGACTTAATGCAAGCAAAGTGGTTGAATTCCCAGCCATTATTCGGACAAAAAATTCATCTCACAGCTTAGACCATGTTTTCCGTACCTTTTCCCTTACTCACTTTTTCAACAATTTATACACTTTTTGACTTTTTTCTATATTTTTCATTTTCTTGTCAAACCAGAAACTTCATTTCAGCCCTATAATGTTCTATTTTTTTCAGACAAATAGTTCATCTCACAACTTAGACCATGCTTTCTGTACCTTTTCCCTTACTAACTTTTTCAACAATTTGTACACTTTTTGACTACTTTCTATATTTTTCATTTTCTTGTCAAACCAGTAACTTCATTTCAGCCCTATAATGTTCTATGTTGTTTTTTTAAAAAAAACTAATTTATAATTGCACCCTTTACAGCTCTTGATACCTATACATCTTTTTCTACATATAGTTTAGCATCATCTTTTAACAAAGACTCCACATCTTTCATAGATAAGTAATGTCATTAACTGTTTAAGACACCTTTTAATATTGCTTCTTTGATATTTACTGTTTTTGACTGTGTTCATTCTGAGTCCCTCGTTTTTCTCACTCCTCTAAGATTTTTAAAATACTGATTTTTTTTAGGATTAAGGTAGTAAAAAAGGACTCGGAGGGTTCAGGAAGTGATACTGATTTGGAACAAATCAAACAGGTTGGTTGGTCCATTTCTATTTGCACAAAAACAATATCTTACAACTTGATAATAACAGCAAGGCTATTTTCTCTTTTAATTGAAGGGCAATAACCTCTGTTTATCAAAAAACATGATATTTTCCTGTCTGTTGCAAAAGAATTATTGTTGCTTTAGTTAATAATAAGCAGAGATGCAAAAAAAAAAAAAACAATAAAATTCATATGTGTTTTTATTTAATCATGCTTTACAAGAGCCAAGGAGTAAAGTCATCAAAAATACAGTAATATAAACCACTGTTGCAAAGTAATAACTTTCTGTCCAGAAAACCATCATTGTGTCAGGTCATCACATACAGAGGGGTCATTTAAGAGGTCGTGGAGATTCTAAGATTAGTGACTAAAATCCTAATTTTGATGTGGGATTTTTCAAGTAAGAAAACATGAATCTTTGTGTTTTAAGGAAATTCTTGAAGAAATGAAAAACGAACTTCAAAAAGTGAAGGATGAGATTATTAAAGGTGAGTTTCATTGTTTGCCTTTTGTTGTAACCCTAACACTTACTCAGGTTAGGATATTAAATGGTGAATTCATAAAGCAGTAACATTTGAGGAATAATTTTTTGTTTAAACATCTGTTTTTCTCCTGCAGCACTGGTCCAGGAGCTTCAAAAAGTACAGCCAAAGATTAATGACTCCTGAAAGTGTGAACAATGGGTTTAAAATAAAAATGATGAATGGATGTGAATTTTATACATTGCAATGCTCACTCAATTTATGCAAATTTACCCAAAGATAATTGTCTGTCATTTCTGTACCACAGTTGCCAGTTACTGCAACCGTTAGTCTCAAAACTTTTGCTTGCATGTGAGGGAGGAGCATCAAATCAAATACAGAATTTTTTTTTTTTTGCACTGAAATGATTCACCTAATTTTTTTCACCTTTAGTGGAAGAACCTACTTCATTTTTAACCTTACTACTTTCTCCTGTCCTGCTTCCTTGTAGTGTAGGCATATATGCATAGCTTAATATTTATACATTACAAGAACAATGATGCATAACAGCCCATTATAAATACTACTGTATGAAGCAAGCTCAATGATGATAGAACAAAAATAAAGAAATTCTTTTTTGACTCTACCAAGGAAGTGGAGTTGGCCAGTTGATGCCTGGGCTGCCCCTTCTGCCTCTCAGTGACACCATTGGGCTTACCTTGAAACACAACACACATGCTGATGTCAGCTATGTAAATTGGCTGCTCCTCCATAATACTGTAACAAATTTCCAAAAACAGATAGAAAACACAGATCAGTTTCACCTTTGGGCTCATTTTCAGCTGAAGGACGGTCTCATCTTGATAGTGAGGTTGAGGTAAGGGTAAGACTTCAGGTAAACTTAGCCTTTTTCAATCCAGTTTTAATGCTAAAAGGATGTCAACATTATTACTTCACCTGCCACAATGTCATTAATTATGCAATCGCTGGAGGTCACCCTACATTCAAAAAGTAAATATTGAGGTCATTTTTTGTTGGAGGCCAGGCTTGCCCAGCTGGGTGGTATCCACTGTCATCCTCTGACCCAGGAGCTGTTCTTCTTTCTCTGAATACCGTTAATGTTCTTTCTGGGTCTTCTGCTCTGAAACAATGAATGAGATGAAACCAAGCATTCTTACCTGCAACTTTTCAGGCTGTTGCTGGTTTAAACACCTTGCCATTTACCTAGTCTCCTGGTTGTATCCTTTTCTTCCAGATTGACAGTTTTCTCTCTCTGTCCTCTGTGGTACCTTTCACCTGTTAAAAGATAACCTTCATATCAAATCACATTTTATTTATAAAGTAAGTGGTAGTAAGTAGTAAAGATGGCCTTGGGGGTGCACTCTAGGTGCTCAGGTCATAGTTAAACCTACAAGCAGCGTACATGGGGCCCTCGCACCCTTGTGCCTGTTGGGGAGAGCTGCAGTCACCCCAGGCAATACAGAGTACTCACACAACACAAATGATAATCAACAGAGCAATTTTAATAGGCCCCTTTCACCCTAATACTACCTTACATTCCAAGAGGGTCCTGGTAGGGCTCATTCTTGGGCCCTTATTATTTTTTCTCACTTTTGTGGCTTAAAAATGACGCGCAACTTAAATCTAGACTAATACAATATGTCACAGAAGCAGCTGGTCCCAAGCCAGCCACTTCTCAGATCACCTAACCTTATAACATCAAGATCACAACTGCAGCTTGCATTGACATGTCACTTATTTAGTAGGTTAGCCAACAATAACGTTGAATTACACACATTGAAACATTCTCATTTTCTCAACACGCCCAAGCATAGTGAAAATAGTAAACTTAAGCAGCATAAAAATAAAAGTAGCCAGCCACATAGCCAAGAATAACACTGCAAAAACAGCAAATAGTAGCCCAGTCATAAGACTCATCAATCCTAGTATCATGAGTGTTCAACTTAAAATGAAAAGTCACAAATTTTTGACAATTAACTGGCTAAATCCAATTGGAAATAGGCACACACAAGAGTTTGTCTTCAAACAGGAATAGTTTATTTATCCTTATCCTTGCTGGTTGGTGGGCAAGCAACAATGTAGGTCACTTCCAGTGCTGGAACTAATGCAGTAACGCCTTTACCTTTGGAAGTTACTAGTACTCTAATGAATTACTTTTTAAGTTAAGTAACCCAATTACGGTTACTAAATGGCACGTTACTTCATTATTTTTATGTAGATTGTTAAACTAATTCATTTTTGGCCACCTGCAGTGTTCTCCTGTTCCACACGTGGAGACACATTGTAGGTGTGTTTGTGTTTACTCAAACTTGTGCAGTAATGGCAACTGATGGCAAGATGAGTTTCTTTACATGGAGGTATTCTCACAATTTCTTTTTTTGTTGAACATAAAGACAAAAACATTTTAGTTAAATGTAAGCTGTGTCTTGGCTTAAAAAAAGTCTTATGCCTATCTACTACAATCTCTGCTATCCTATCTACTAATAAATATAAGTTTGCAGTCTTTTGTTTGTTTGTTTGTAATGTGACTCAATATTTCCAGTTTGTTCTAGCCTGACTTAAATAGATAAACATTTAAAAAATGTCTCTGTGTTTGTGTAATGTTTGTGTTTGTATAGACTATATTGCTTAGCGGAGTTCAGAGACGTCAGTGCAGACGAATGGAAACTGTCAAGTTGATCAACCATTTGTATTCTCCATACAGTTCGGTACTGTACTGAAATGAAGGCTATTAGGTTATTAATGGGAGCATTTAAAAGAATATCTTTCTTTAAACATAAGTAACTAAAAAGACACTTTTCACTAATAAGTAGAGTAACTGAGTTACTCTTTGAATGAAGTAACTATTAATGGTACCTAGTTACTGTTTTTCAGTATATACAACACTGGTCTCATCACATTGCGTGTGTCCCCTGTGTTTCTGTCTGAAGCAGCGCCACTATGAGCGTGTGTGAGTGTGTGTGTGTGTGTGATATCTCATTGTCTCTTTTACTTTCTCACCATCTGTCTGTGTCTGTGTAGCCTAATTAGTGAAATTAGATGAGCTCAAAAAAGAAAGAAGAAAAATAAAAAGCCAGAGTCTGCAGCATGGCCCCAGCCAACAATGGCTGAAGATTGAGGGCTAGATGGCCTCAGCCCTGGGCAAGGCTGGGATCCTGACCAAGCCCAGAGCTTGCAAAGCTCTCTAAAATGGGGAGGAAAAAAAATCTATTAAAAAAAAAAAACATCTGTATACAGGTAGGTAGACTGGGACAAGTGAGTTCAAGTTTGACATTTTTTTAAAAGGTTCAGTGTGGTCTGAACACAAAAAGGCAGTAAAATCTCTGTTTTATATATTTTTACAAACTGAATAAGCTGAAGGTTTTGCAAATCTGTGACTGTATTTTTAATGTATAGGCTATTGACAGTGTCTGCATAATTGTTCAGATTTAAACAGCTTAAGTGTTGTGGTTTTCTGCAGAGACCAAGGAGTCATTGTGGTGTTATAGCCAAAAAAGCAGAGAAATCTCACTTCAATGAATTTTCGCAAATTGAATAAAGGTTTCACAAGCCTGTAACTCTGTTTAAATGAATATAGTGTCTGCAATAGCTTAGTCCAGATCTGACAAGTCTAAGTGTAGTTTTCAAAAAGACCTTGTCCGATGTTGTCAAAAAAACAAAACAAAAAAATAACCAGTGAAATCCACCATGGTTAAATTTTAACAAATGTAATTAATATTTCACAAATGTGAAAATGGATTCCAGACACCATCGAGGCTTTTGTCAGTGACACTATCAAGCTTTCACAACAGTAAGCAGGGCTGGAACCGGAGGACTGGTCTCCAGGCAAAGTTCATTTCCCCTTAATTTTCCTCTAAACTGCCAAATAGGAGGCTATGAATCGGGTGCTACCTTCAACTGAGTTTCACAAAACTGAAACTGTCTTTTAATTAATATATATGTTTTCTAAAATAATGAATAATAATAATAATAATTATAATGAATCGGGTGCTAACTTCAACTGAGTTTCACAAATCTGAAACTGTCTTAATATATACCATTTCTAAAATAATGCAGTACAGATTTGATAAGTCTAAGTGGGATGATTGTTGAAAAAAAAACTGGTCCAATGTGGTCTAAATGCGAAAAAAGCAGTGAAATCTCTAATTACATTTTCAGAAATTGAGTAATGATTTCAAAAACTGTGTTTAAATCAATATTTAGAGTCTATAAAATAATTGAGTCAAGATTTGACAAGTCTCAGTGTTGTGGTCTTGGAGAGAGACCTGGTCGAATGTGGTTTAAATGAAAAAAAAAAACAAACAAAACTAAAACAAAACAAAAAAACACCCAAAGAACCAAACAAAAAAAACACCACCACCGCTGCCAACAACAACATAAAACATATAAACGGTGGAATCCACCTTTATTGTTTTTTTTCCAAAGATTTCATGAATGTAAAATGGGTTTCAAAACGCTGAGGTCATTACCTTTGTCCACAATAAGAAAAGCTAGAAGCGCAATTGGTCTCCAAGCAGTTTAAGTTTCCCTTAACTTTCCCATGCCGATCCGAAACTGCGAATCAGAAGCTTACTTCGGCGCCGTTTGAAAACTGACGTCATCAGGTGTAGTGCAATATTCCCATTTAGAGGAATGTGCTTTAGCCAGCTGTTGCAGATCCAAATAAAAAATTATCATCATCCAATTTCCGCACAGCATACTCACGATAATTTGAGCTGCAATTACGCCGTGCTGCTTGCTGGTGGCGCTGTGCGTCAGCGATAATCGATTTAACATGAAGAAGAAGAGTGGCCACGGTATTTCCTCGGGTGGATGGCCTACATTGGAGTCAGCCTGCCAAAACAGCTGCACTGAAATGAGGGCAACTGTAGATCAAGTTCGAAATATGTGCGTGGAGTCTCGTTGTATCGTGAAATGTCAATTATATCGAATAAGCTCAATGACATAAGTTGAAGAGTATAAGACTCTAAGCTAATTGTAGTAATTATTTGAATATCTCGCTTGTAGCAAAGCTACCGTACACGAGTAACTTAATGTAAAGTTTATCAGCTAATTTAACGTTACTTCTTAGCTGGAGTACAGAATTGTTGGCTAGGATCGCTTGTTTAAAATTCAGAATTGGCATGCTGGTGGTTCATACGGTATAGATTAATTGCAGATGCTTGGTTGGGTCAGTAACTACCAAATTTGCCTAAATATATCTCTTTTAAATAGTTCGCTATCAGCAGACGTTGACTACTAAGTCACGTTAAATGAGGTGGCAGTCTGTCTTTAAAGCCAACAGTTATATACAGAGTAGCTATAAATAAGTTTATCAACGTTATGGTTTGATCAGCAAGTTCCAACATTGCGCTTCTTTAGAGTCCTCCTTATCTCCGTTAATTTATTTATCGGAGCATTTGCCAATGGCCAGATCATACACAAAACTCAGGTAAAACGTCTTCGCGTCTCGGAAGTTATTAAGAACTTTTGTGTAATGCGGTTTGCCGAGTTTAGTGAGTGTTAATTTTTTTTACTCACTTTTGCTTACAAATGATGTAGCAAACAGCTCTCGATATTAGTTGTAGTTCAAGTTCCATTGAAGACGCGCACTGTTTGCCATTGCCGTTAGGTATGTTAATTAGCACAGGACACCTATTACTCAAGTTGATGCTATATTTTTATTCCTTAATTGATTTTCAGTTGGTCCTATGTATGGCAAAATGAAATGGTACCAGTGGCTGGCCAAAAGTAAGTGATATTTTAAGTCTTGTTAAATTATGGAGATCGTCGTGATTACATTTTTATGTTTATTTTTGTATAAGTAGGAGTAGTTGAGGTGTTTTGCCTATAAGTTTGTAAATGTTTATTTTACCTTTAATAGACGGAAACGGTTTATTTGATCCAAAGTCAGTTATATAATAAATAATAGTGAAAATAAGAATTAGATCCTACCTTTTGTGCTGCAGTGCTTTTTAATTATCATCACATGGTGTAGTTTGGCCTTGTGACTTTTTTAGTACTGAGCAGCATATAAAAGTATGTAAAATAACTTAATTGTATAATGCTTTAGACAATTGCTGCATATCCTGCATTGGCTTTGTATTTAATTTGAAAAGATTCTTAGGTTCGGTTACTGACACAAAAAAAACACTGATGGTCTTGAGCTAAAGTGATTTGAATACGAGCTCTCTAACAAATGCTGATATTTCAACTGGTCTAGTCAAGTTAAGTCAGTTTAGTTTATATTGCTTCAAATCACACCAGAGGATATCTCTAGACCTTTACATATACAATGGATCTTTTAGACCACACACTATTTTTTCTGGTACCCAACAGTTGATTGCAAGTCCTATTACTCTGTTGGACTAAAGTGTGTGGAGTTTTGAAGATGATCCTGCTTCCTTTGTCCTGCTCATTTCATTCAACACGGACTCTTCAGATCTTGTTGAGTGTGACTGATACCTGAACAGACCTAGCGAGAAATTCAGTGTTCCCCTTCCTGACCTCCTGTTCCTGACCCTTAGTGGAACTCATCTTTCACGATGAATGAAGTTAATATAGTCAGAGAGGGCTGGCTCCACAAGAGAGGTAAGAAGCATGAGGAACAGTAAGATGTTTTCATGCTCTGTAATTCACTGTGCAGGTAAGGCTTGATTTTACAAGTGCTATGAGTGGAAACTCTTTGGTTTAATTTGATTCAACATCCATTCAACTTTTCCATTCATTTCTCCTTTTTTATAGATTTAAGACTGTTATTATTTTACAATACAATATTGTAGAAAAAAATAAAGTTTTAGTTACCCCTTGCTACTACAAGACAAGAAAAACTGCTTTAGACATTTGGTTCTAAAGATAAGTAAAGCTGGAGGATTAGAGCTGTCTTTTAGTCTGATGGTATGGCAGCGAATACTTCTATATCTCTTTTTACTATGCACATGTGCTTCACAAGTATTACTGATTGCCATTTAATAGCTATCAGTGATGTTCTGAGCAATTTTGATCACCTGCTGCAGAGACTTCTTGTCTATATGATGATGTTTCCAATCAGAATGCTTCTTCCTGCTCCACTGTAAAAGTTGACAAGAAGTTGGCCTGGGATTTCTGCTTCCTCAACTTTATTTTAGAAATAAGGTTTATATGGGCTTGATTACCAGGGTTGAGATATGTGATGTCAATGTTAGGTTCTCTGTGATGTTGATTCCTAGGACCCTAAAACAGTTTACTTATTCCACCTTAGCTCTACTAATTCAGAAAGGGGCATGTGTTCTCAAACCCTTACCCTTTGAAATAACGATCAGCTTCTCGGTTTTGCTGATATTGAGTAGTAGAGTTGATCTCTGTGTACAACCCCAAAATTGTTAACTTCCTCCTGATGTGAACTCTTATCATTCTTAGATTGGGCTAGTGGTGGTGTTATCAGGCGCATGTTCAATTGCAGTGACACTCCCAATGGGTTTAGTATACTTGAAATTGCATATCTTTTTCTTAACCAGGTGAATATATCAAAACGTGGAGACCGAGGTATTTCATTCTAAAGAGAGACGGTTCCTTCATTGGATACAAGGAGAAACCTGATCTAAACGACCAGAGTTTACCACCACTCAACAACTTCTCAGTGGCAGGTCAGTCCTCCAGATGGTAATTCTGGCATAGCTCTGAATAGTGTCTCTTTCTTATTGACCCTTGTGTTCTACTTTTTTAAAATTATCAGCTGCATGTTCAGAACTTTATACAGTTATTTTCCTAGTTTTTAAATCTTCAGTAGCCTCCTCATTTTAACACTGATCGTAATTGTGTTTTTAAACAGAATGCCAGTTAATGAAGACTGAAAGACCCAGGCCCAACACATTTGTTATCCGTTGCCTACAGTGGACCACTGTCATTGAACGCACCTTTCATGTGGACAGCAATGAGGGGAGGTGAGAACAGGCTAAAATATTATATAAAGCAAGTTGCAATCTTTCCACAAAGCTGGGCACACGCTTCATGGTTTAAGTCTGTTTTCACCCGATTATAGGAGCAAGAGTAGTCGGGCCAAATTTTTGCGTTGGGTGTCATTTGCTGTGCATTGTTAGGGTAGAGCAAGGGCCACTTATCAGCTACCTAAAGGTTGTAAGAGGGTCGGATGAATTTTTGACGTCAGAAATTTTGGCCACCAATTCGGGCTCTTGCACACTTAAAGCAGAGTGCCTGACAAACGGCATCTGAAAACACTATGGTAACACAGCGCTGATTAAAACTAATGTTAGCAGCAAGTAGTCAAAATGTAAAACGTGCAGTTCATGGCTGATAGCAGCTGCACAGCAGGGAACTTTAGTGTAGCTAACAATCAAATTATTAATAGTAACAGTAGCCAGCCTACGTTCAGTTCTTTCAGCAAAATTGGCAAGCCATACTGGCAATGCCTTCCCAGCCATCTGCTTATCCATGTGTGCTGGCGCCTCTCTTTTTTTTTTTTTTTAGGGTTTCAGCACACAGGATGGCACAAATGGTCTGGGAGGCGCACTTCTACCACATTAGTATTGTTACTGATAACAAACCTGACCTGGGTTCCATTTCACTAAGCAGGTTTAGTGAAAACTCTGATTTTGTTAACCCTGAAATGAGGGAAACTCTGAGTTTTCTGTTTCACAGAGAGAGGTAACTTAAGCTCTCGGTCAGTTGCCGTAGTAACAGACTCTATGAAACTAACCTGGTCAGGACCAGGTTTTTCTCAATTAACTTTGAGTTTTTCTCTGTCTCCGCCCTCTTTCAGCCACACACGGCATTTCAGTTCCTCGTTCATTCGGTCAGCAGGTGAGTTTTGGCGTAGTATTGTTCTGCCGTCTGTTATTTTAAGAAATCATCTAAAAAATCAGTGAGTAGGCCTATATTAGAGGTCCATTAGGCATAGTAGGTGGCGACTTTTTTCATTTATATTTCATGTTCTTTTGACAACGATCCTGTGGATGAAGGTGCAGCATTACTTTGCAGAGAATTAAATATTCGTCGGGAGATGGTTGTCAGACCATGCATAGATGTTCTAGCATTTCCAGACAGTTATCTTTTTGGGTGGTACCATTTCATGTCACAGTCCATCATTTACATACACAACCTAATCATATGTTGCAAACCTTACATTTGCAACATAACCAACCGAAGTCATGCTCTCACATCCCAGCAGATATTGTGTGTTGCGCTGCAAATGGGAGTTTTTTGTATGATGTCGGAGATGCAGAGCACTTGAGTAAGGCAACTGTATGCAGGGCGGCCAGAAAAGTGTGCCTCGCCCTGAAACGGCTATTACCTGTCTTTGTGGTTTTCCCTGGACATAAACCTGTCAGAGCCATGAAGGAGGAGTTCCACAGGATTGCAGAGATCCCTAAAATGAATTTTAAATTATATTATATTTTAATTACATTAGGATTAGTAATTTTAAATTCTTTTTAGGATTTCCCAGTGTGATAGGCTGCATAGATGGCACACACATCCCCATCACGGCTCCCTCACATAATGAAGCAGATTATGTTAATAGGAGGTCCATCACAGTATAAATGTGCAGGCACACGTAGACTTACTACTGTTTCAAAATGTTAAAGACCGCATCATAGGGTTACAGTGTAAAACATGATCAAAGTGAGGTACCCCCATGAGATTATGCCGAGGTCTTACTTGTTTGAACAATGTTTTTATATTTCATCCTTAACTGTTGCAAAGTGCGCTTCTTCCCCCTGGGATTGCACCTAAATAAAATAAATTAATAAGCTGCCATTCAAGCAGTTTCCCCGTGTAATATTATTGTGACTGCAAAGGACTACATTTAAATTTACGCACTGACCCGAGCAGCAATGTTGTCCCACGCTGTCTCTCTCTCTTTTGCAGCCGCAGCGGTGTTGCACTTCTTTGTAAAAACATATTCAAACTCGCCGTATGAGTGTATTAACATGTCCGGTTCTAGTGGGGTGAAAAATTCAGCCCTCCGCTTCCCCGTTGCCATGGTGACTTGTTGAATCGGGGCTCCATTGATGCTGTCTTTTCAGGGTTGTAGTGCACGCGCTGAACTCCAGGTGAAGCGACTCCGAGTTGATTAAACTAACTCAAATCAGCTGTTCTGGAACCGAAAACTCAGAGTTTCCTATCTCAGAGTAGATCGACTCAGAGTTCAGGGTTAGACTCAGAGTTTGTTAAGCCTGCTTTGTGATACGGACCCCTGGAGCACTCAAATGAAACTTGATCGATTATTGTCCGATTTTTCATGTTCAGTGTATGCACTCAGGGCAAGGCTGACAATCGGATTGTACAGTGTGAGCGCATTAATCATGAGCTTTCGCAACTAATTTACTGGTACAATGTGAGTTTAAATTAAACAGCAGTATTTATAAAGTTGTACAGTGTATGCCCTGCTTATGTCAGACTGCGTTTAATCGTTGAATGTTCAAAGTAATTCCCCAAGTGGTATGGCATTCAGCCTCTTTCTGTACCAAACTCTGAAAAATTTAGTTGCATTTGTTGTTGTATTTTGTTTTATCAATATCTGATATGTTACTGTTAATTTTTGCCTTTAAGAGAGGAGTGGATGAGGGCTATTCAGTCTGTGGCAAATAGCCTAAAGATGCGAGATCAGGAAGAGGAGGAACCAATGGATGTGTTTAGCTCATTCAGTGAAACCAGCCTGGAGGAGATGGAGGTGGCTCTGTCCAAGAGCTGCACCAAAGTGGTGAGAAGGTTACTTTTTTGGGAACTTTAAAGATGGTGATCAAATTTAATCCTATGTAAAAGACTGTGTAAATATAATAATACTATGGCAATGTTAAACTTTTCCTTGTGAGGGCTTTTGTTAAAAACCAGGATTGCAGTTTTCATGGCAGCTATCAAGAACAGTGACACTTATACTACTTGAAATTCTGTTTACTTTTGATTTTCACTGTATAATTCCTTTTTTAGAGTAGTTCACTTATTAGCAAGCTACCTCCAGGCCCAGAGATACTTTAAGTCAGCAAGTAGTCTTACATAATATTATTGAAAAAAGAGGTGAATTTCCCACTTTCCACTTCATGAGATGCACATTAATTAGACTGGATCTATTCAGGTCAAGTTATGTGAATCCATTTGTATTTATATAACTCCAAATCATAACAAGTTTTATATAGTGCAGGTCTGGACCCCTGGTGATGTTAGTAGGTTTTCAATGTAGTGAGTCCCCAGGACCCACATGGTGTATTGAGTGGGTCCCTGGGAAATTCTGTGGTTCCCCAGTAAAATTTTTATTTCATTAGAAATTGTTGTGTTTAACTCTTTTGATATTGGTATTGTATGATATGATTATAATAATCATTTATAATAATATATTCATAATGTATATAGAGGTGTTCTGTAAAATTTCAAATCTGAAAGTTCTTTACAGAACAACTGTCGCAGTGGCATGACATACAAAATTCAAACACAAAAACATGTTTGTAGCAACATAAATAGATCTAAAATTAATGACCAAAATTGAAATTAAAACAAAATGGTGTCTGTAATACCAAGATAGCACAAAAATGAAATTTAACTAACACAGTCTGTTAAGAAAAATAAAATGATTCAGATATGTTTGTGCTGTATTGTAAGCAGCTTAATGTGAATCAAGTCTATAGCATATGTCATGATAACTTGTACTTCAAGTGTATAGCTTTTTCTGCTTGACCTCTCTCAACTTGACAGTGCCTTTTCAAAAGGGAGGTCTGACCTTTTAGGCCCTAGGTTGATTTTGAGAAGCTGCTCTTCATGTTCCGATAACGGCCTGTTCCTGTGAGGGGAAAGGATGGTCTTTGATCAAAAACTTGAAAGTGAGGGTGGAGGGCTGATAGTTGGTGCATTTTTTAATTGTGCATACATGTGCCTGTTTTGATGTTGGTGGTGCAAAAGTCCATCCATCCATCCATTTTCTATACCCCTTAATCCTCTGTAGGGTCGGGGGGGGGGGGGGTGGAGCCAATCCCACCTGACTTAGGGCGAAGGCAGGGGACACCCAGGACCGGTC
>JAPZDZ010000006.1:2453501-2464307 GCA_029783805.1 Acanthurus tennentii | reverse complement strand
CTAAAATTCACATTTTAACTGTAGGTCATCTTGTAACCTGCCAAGCACAATGCCAAAAAGTTGTTTGCCAAATTGCCCATAGTGTGTATGTGTTGGATCCACTGCACCCCTAATCCCCAGAAAAATGTTCAGGCTCAGGATTTTTTTTTTTACTTTAAGCCCTGTAATTATTTACAGCAGACTTTAAATCTGAGTTCTCTCATTTCTCCTGGACAGTTTAAGTCTGTTATCTCAAACTGCTTTATCACGGAGTGTAAATGCTTCAGCTGAGTATTATTTTTTTACCTGTGTGCTGTGTTTTTAATATATATATTTTTGTATCTCGACATCATTGAAAATGAGGGAAACTTCTATGATTTTCGAGGATTAAATAAAGGTTGATGATGATGATGACATTGTATGTGCATATCAAAAAATACATATATGTACATATGTATGTGTTTGTGTGTATATACATATACATATACATATACACACATACACACACGTATATGTATGTATGTATTATAAATATATATTTACATTTATCCACATTTATATGTATTTATATTTGTATGTATAATATATATATGTGTGTATATATGTGTGTGTGTGTGTATACACATATATATATGAGTGAGAGAGAGAGACAGACAGACAGATAGACTATTTGCCAACTCAAGCCAACTCACCTTTTCTGCAGCTCACAAAGACATGGTGGGTGGTACCAAAAATCTCAAATTGGACTCATTAGACTAAAGTACAGTCACTTCTTCTTGTTCTCTGAACAGTTGATGTTGAGATGTGTCTGCTACTCTGCACTTTATGTGGGCTGGAATCTGAGGTGCTGTTGTTTGTGGATTCTGAGGCTGGTAACTCTAACTAACTTATCCACTGCAGCAGAGCTAATTTTTGGTCTTTCTTTCCTGGGGCAGTCCTTGTGAGAGTCATCATGGCATTTGATGGTTTTTGCTACTGCACTTGAGGATACAGTTAAACTTCTTTAAAATTGCCAAATTGATTGACCTTCATGTGTCAAAGTAATGTTGGACTGTCATTTCTCTTCATTTAGTTGAGTGGTTTTTGACATATTATGGTCTAGAACAGTAGTTCAGCAAGGCTTCACTGTATAGAACTGTGTGCCAAACCTACCTCTGCACAACACAACTGATGATCTTGATTGCATTAAGAAGGCAACTCCACAAATTGACTCCTGACAAGGCACACCTGTTAACTGAAAAACATTCCTTTACCTCATGATGCTAATCGAGAGAATGCCAAGGGTGTTCAAAGCTGTCATCAATGCAAAAGGTGGCTACTTTGAAGAACCTAAAATTTAAAACATATTCTAGTTTAACAGTTTTTGTTTACTACATAATTCCATATGTGTTCCCTCATAGTTTTGATGTCTTCAATATCAATCTACAATGTAAAAAACAATAAAAATAAAGAGAAAAACATTGAATGAGAGGATGTGTCCAAACTTTTGACTGGTACGATTTGTGAATGTATGTGTATATATGTATAAAAGTATGAAAATGTTTGTGTAAATGTGTATATGTGTTTGTGCTTGTTTAAGTATGTGTTCTTGTGTACATAGTATTTCTTTTTTAAAGAGCTTCAAAGAGCCACTGTCAAGAAATTTTAATCAGGAAAATATTTTTTTTTTCAGGTCCTAGAAGATAATGACTATGGACGGGCAGTGGACTGGTGGGGTCTGGGTGTAGTCATGTATGAGATGATGTGTGGTCGTCTGCCTTTCTACAACCAGGACCATGAGCGTTTGTTTGAGCTCATCCTGATGGAGGAGATTCGCTTCCCCAGGAACCTCTCACCTGAGGCTAAGTCCTTGTTAGCTGGCCTGCTCAAAAAGGACCCCAAACAGAGGTCTTTGTCCCCAACTTACTTTCTATTGGTTAACTTTTTTTGAAATATCTATTTTAAAATAATCTCATTTGGACTGACAGGTTAGGTGGAAGTCCCAATGATGCCAAAGAAGTAATGAGTCACAATTTTTTTATCACCGTCATCTGGCATGATGTTTTACAGAAAAAGGTAAGATATCATTTGACTAGAGAAAAGTGAAACTGAAGTTTGCTTCTCATATTTAAGTAAACAGAGAATGTCCTGTCTGGCTTCTTTGTCATCCTGCACATCAGTGATTTTTTAAAAAATCAGTCAGTCTTAAATAATTGTAAACATGTCAGAGGCTTTACAAAGGTTTTAGCCTTCAAAAACATGAGCAAAGTCTCTTCAGCAAGTTAATTTCTTTCTTAAGGAAGGAGTGAGACCAATCACACACTAACCATCACAAATATATAGCATTTCAATATTTACAAACTCAAAATTTGCCATTTTTGTGATTGTAATCTGAAATCAAGTTACAAGTTCTAACTACCTCTTAAGTTTGAGAAAGCACATAATACTTTTCAGTGAGTCTAATTTGGACTGCTCAGAGCGCCTTGAGTAATAAGCAAACAGGTGATAGGCCACACACCCACAACACTCTGTATAGGAGTTCATTTTTTGGTTAATTCACACAAAAGCATTAGTAGGCAGATTTTTAATAGCAGCTATGCCTCAGAAGGTATGAGGCAGGTAGGTAGCTAGGTAGGTAGGTAGGTAGATACACACACACACATTTATATACATAAAAAGTCACATAGGAGAGAAATAAAATAAAACAATGATAAACTAAATAAATAAAAATGTAGGTTTACATCAACCTTGATAAATGAACAGAGCTTGTGGGATGGAAGTCAATGATGTTTCTTTCTTTGTTTTATATGTTGACCATTCCCCCCACCCTTTTATAAAAACATTACCCCTTCATTGTTAATCTGTGTGTGGGATTCTCCGTCTCATGTATATGATCTATGATTGACAGTCACTGTTTGTAACTTCAGTGATTACAAACTGAATTTTCAACAAATTTTTGTAAGCTTCATAAAGGAATACCTTGGGTTTTTTAAGTAGATCATGATATTCATGAAAAGACTTATTTCATGTTTTTCTTAATTAATTTCTATCCCTGTTAGACCTGTGTTTAGTTAAAAGATAACACCCAGTATCTGAATTAGCTTATTTGATGGGTCTATACTATAGACCTATCAAATAAGTTTGCATATAATTTAATTTGTGAGTTTTTAATGATTGAAAAGGAAATTTGATTTTAAGGATTTTAATGTGTAATGTCTTTTCAGTGGCAGAAGTATCACACACTGTTTGAAGCAGACTACTTTTATTTAAAATACTTACAACTGAAAATTGTCTGTTTACTCAGCAGTAGTGCTTTGGCGAATCCTACTGTTGATACACAGTAATAGCAAGTCTGTCAAACGATTGTGATCAGACAGTAGGGTTTCCTGTAGCTGTTTATAGCTTAGAAAGCTACCTTTTAGCACTACGTTTTGGTTACCCAGAAAGTGCTGTTCCAGAAGAGGTCTGCCTATTTCATTAATAGGGGGTGCTAAACATTTAATTAATATGTTCCTCAAAATCTACAGGACAAATTTAATCAAATTTTCATATTTATGCTTTTAAACAAAATCTGAAGTGCCATATTGATTGGTGCAAGTGGGCATGGCCTAAGAAATATTTGCTTGTAGCTCATGCTGCCCTTAAGTGACTCCTGAACAAACGTATTAGAGACATCCCTCTCTATGTCCTGAGCATTCACACCAAATTTCCTTGGAATAAATGAAGAGACAGATGCCACATCTTTGAGCAAGTAATTATCAAAGTTGCACGGGCTTTGTGATGACAGGTGTTTAACTGGTATTCTTTCTCCTTTGAAGTCCTTCATTGCTGAAGTAATTTGGCTCAATTTTGTGTAGTCTTGTGTAGCCCAAGAGCCAATAGCTAAAATTACCATGAGATGGAATAAGCTTGAAATATGAAACTTAGCACAATAACTTAAAAGTGTGTGTGCATCAGATTTCTCAAGAAATGTGTCACCAGTTGGCCACATGGTGGTGCTGTAAATAAGGACTCAAAATTTGAAATTTTAAAGCCCATGCCCCTCACAACCTAAGTCTGATTGACTTTAAACTTTACACACAGGCACAGCTCAAGGTGCTCTACAAAAAAAGCCTCTTTGACCATAAAAGTCATATTGGAATTTATGCTAATTTGCGCAAATTGTAAAACAGTAAAGTGACATTTACTTTTTTGATTTTGACTCTAACTACACCAAATTTGATATTCAGCCTTGGGGGATGAAGATACACATTTTTATTACAATGATCAAGATTGGTCAAAAAAAATGGAGGCTATTGTTATGTAATTTGCCACGACTCATTAACTGTTAGTCCAGTCATGATGAAACTTGACAGAGTGTGTGGAATACGTACCAGAAGAGGTCTGCCACAGTACTTTAAATTCAGCCAAGTGGGGGCGCCAAAAGCACAAGAAATGTGTTCCCCCTAAGAGGAAAAGAGAGCTGGGGCCTGATTCATTATTATTTTGCTTTAAATATCTCACTTTCATTTTTGTTCATATAGGAATAAGTTTTTCATTTTCTTTCATTTATTTTCATCTCATTCATTAGTTGTATTGTTTTTTTATCTACTTCTCGTTTATGTTTCCATTCCAAATGTCTCAATTTGGCTAAATGTATCTCATACTGTCTTCTCCTCTTTTATTATGCTACTAGTAGTTCAAATCAACTCCCCTTGTATAATTGCATTTCAAGTGTCCCATGATATAACTGTTTCTTTTCACCCTTATCGTTTTCTTTCAAATAAGTCGATACGTCTGCATGAATTTACTCGACTGACTTATTTTTTAAGAATCCCGCATTTAGTCTCCGTATTGCATCTTTTTAGTCTGCAATTCAGGTAAGTCATCAAATAAATGGCATTGTGATCAGACACATCTGCCACTCCAATCTGACATTTGTGTTTTCTATCCCTATTCTCTTTTTTGCTGTAAAGAAGTAGTCAACTCTGGAGTAAACACAGCGTGTTGTTGAGTTATGGCTACAGTCATTCTACAGGGGATCTTAGTTTCTCCAAACATCAGAAAAAATCATTTCCTCCTTATGCTTTTTTCACCAGTTTTGTGATAGGTTTCTTACTTCTCTCGAAACTAGTTGTATGCTGGTCATAGTTCTTTATTACATTAAGATCTCTTTCTCATCTTATTACTTATGACAATAATACACCCGTCAATATCAGAAAAGGAAGTGCAATGATTGGATTAAGAGCAGCGGACCTTGAGACGATCTCTGCTCTCAGCATCTCAAGATCCGACACTCAAAACATTCGGATCAGACGTCATCACAAGCGGTGTGGTCGACCCAGGAAGAGAGGGAAATGAGCCGGGATAAGAGTCAAGCTAAGAAGGCTCGGACCCAAGGCTGTTCCGCTACCTAGCCTGGCAAATGTCCGGTCACAGGACATTAAAATGGATGAGATAAGACTCAGGCTGACTCAGCAAAGAGAAACGGGAAACT
Organism: Acanthurus tennentii; assembly: GCA_029783805.1. Lineage (NCBI taxonomy): Eukaryota > Metazoa > Chordata > Actinopteri > Acanthuriformes > Acanthuridae > Acanthurus > Acanthurus tennentii. The sequence goes on along the minus strand of JAPZDZ010000006.1, from coordinate 2,458,873 downwards.
GCAGTGCTCTCATCTTTACAGAGACGTGGCTCCATAACACCATACCAGATGAGGCTTAAGCACTGAATGGGCGGAGCCTGTTCCGGGCTGACAGAACACAGACTTCGGTAAGACGAGAGGGGGCAGACTCTGTGTGTACATCAATGATGCTTGGTGCACAGGTGCAGAGTGGATGGAAAATGTTCACCTGACGTTGAGTTTTTACTGTTGAGATGTCGGCCATTTTACCTGCCCAGGGAATTCACCAGTGTGTTTGTTGCTGTTGTTTACATTCCACCGGAAGCAAATTCAAAAAATGCTCTCCAGGAATTGTATGAGGTCATCAGCAGTCACATGGCAAAACAGACAGATGCTGTTTTTATTGTTGCTGGGGATTTTAATCAAACGGACCTCAGAACTGTTTTGCCTAGATTCCACCCGCATCTCCACCAGAGGAAACAACACACTAGACCATGTCTACGCCAATGTTCCTGGCAGCTACAGAGCCCTCTTTCGTCCCCATTTTGCCCAGTCAGACCACATCTCCCTGCTTCTCCTGCCTACTTACATCCAGCTGACAAAAAGGGTCAAATCAACTGTAAAAACAGTTAAAGTGTGGACAGATGAAGCTACAGCAGCTCTACAGGACTGTTTTGAATGCGCAGACTGGCAGATGTTCAAAGATGCTGCTACCCAGGAGAACCATATCAACCTTGAAGAATACACATCATCAGTGACATCATACATCAGCAAATGTGCTGATGATGTGGTAAAAATAAGGACAGTTAAATCATTCCCTAATGAGAAAGCCTGGATGAATGGAGAGGTGAGAGCTCTATCTAGAGCCAAAAAAGCTGCCTTTAAGTCAGTTGACAAAGAAGCTTGCAACACTGCCAGAGCAAAACTGAAAGCTGGAATCAAGGAGGCAAAGCAAAAGCGTTGAGAGAGAGACCTCAACACCAACAACAGCAAAGACATGTGGCAGGCAGTCAAAAGTTTTACAGGCCACAAAAGCAGGAGTGCTCCCATCATGTGTGAGGCCACGTTACCAGACGAGCAAAACACATTTTATGCTCGCTTTGATCTCCTCAACAGAGAGTCAGCTGTAAAGTCTACTCCACCTCCAGAGGACCGGCCACTGTCAGTATCCACAGCGGATGTGAGGAAAGTCCTGCCGTGTACTAAAAACATGTGCCAACCAGCTAGTAGGTGTCATTACTGACATTTTTAATATATCACTGTCACAGGAGAGTGTTCCCACCTGCTTCAAGACAGCCACCATCATCCCTGTGTCTAAAAAGTCTGCAGTGTCTGATCTAAATGACTACTGCCCTATGGCACTCACTCCCATCCTGATGAAGAGCTTTGAGAAATTGGTTCTCCAGCACATAGAGAACAACATCCCTGCCAGTCTGGACTCTCACCATTCAGAACCAACAGATCCACAGAGGATGCCATCTCCACTGCTCTCCACTCAGTCTTCACTCACCTTGAGGAAAGCAACACCTACATCAGAATGCTGTGTGTTGATTTCAGCTCAGCTTTCAACACTCTCTTCCCCATGAAGCTGATTGTAAAAACTGAACACTCTGGGCATCAGTACCACTCTTTGCAACTGGATACTGGACTTCCTCACTAACAGACCCAGTCAGTTCGGATCGGCAGTCTCTCCTCCTACACTCTGGTGCTCAACACCGGAGCCCCCCAGGGCTGTGTACTCAGCCCCCCTTGTAACTGGCCCCCCTTTGGGCTATTATTATTTTTCTCTGTGCCAGGTATTTGTGTTTGTTTTCCACCGGAAGCTGTGCTGATTGGGGATTGATTTAAGTGATGCACGTTTGGGTTGTCATTCAGTGACTTCAGTTCATGGATCAGCATGGTACATTGAGCTCCGGCTTTCCCCCTATTTATTCTTTCATTTATAAGTTGGCACGGTGTTGATTATTTTTTCTTTCCTTGATACGTTGTTAGCATGCTTGCGCTCTCTGACAGATGGACGTAAATGCCGCTTTAGTTAGTACCCTTGGTTGGCAGAGTGAGGTATGTGTGTGTTTGTTTGTTTTGTGTGTTTAGTCGTCTTAAACTGTATATGTTTGTAAATAAGTGATGTAATGTTATGTATTTCTTTTGCTTGTTTTAGTTTCACGGTGCCGAAAATAAATAAAAAGACATTTGCATCCAGCTACAGCTACACCCCTCCTGTTCACGCTGTACACCCCCGACATGGAGAGAATTCTATTGTGAAGTTTGCGGATGACACCACCATCATCAGCCAAATTTCCAAATTGATTAGTAGGCCAAGGCGATAAACCGAAAATTTACTGTCACCGAAATTTACTACGATAACCAACGTCATTTTGCCCATGTCGGTAAATTTAGTCATTTTAAAAGAAAATATAAGTCTTTTTTGTCTGTTTTGACTGTGTGTGCTGGTAGGCTATGTTCATTCCCCTTTAAGACAAGGTACAGCGTGTGTAGTAACGTGACTCCACCCATCCAGTCTGAACAACAAGGGAAACAGTCGATGAGGAAATGGCTGATGGTTCAAATGAAGAAGCGGCTGACACAGCTGTAGACACAGTAACGTCAGTCGAAGTTGATCCTGTTGTGCTTGTTCTGAAAAGAAATTCGACATCTGTCGTTTGGAAATATTAGAGATTAGGCCTGCACAATTAATCGTTTTAGAACCTCGAAGTAGATTCACCCCAACATGTGATTTCATTTCTAAATTACGTCGGGTTTTTTTTCCAAGAGCCGGCGGCATGTGTTAGAGTTGTAAACAAGCGCTCCAAGACTTCTCCCTTATCCTATGACAAAGCGCCTTTTCACGCGATCCACGGCACGCAGAATCAATTATTTGAGTTGAAAGTTTCTGAGGAGGGACTGCAGCGTTGCCGAAATAACGTTAATCACAAGGAAAACTCAGTGATCAAATGAACGCAAAATGGATGTTGCTGAAAGCCCAGGTAGAAAAATAATCGTGGCAGAAAATTGTGATTTCAATTCAAAGCTAAAAAATCGAGATTCATATTTTTTCCTGAATCCTGCAGGCCTATTATAGACATACAGTGGTGGGGGGGATTTATCGTGCATTTATCGTTATCGAGGTAAAACTGCCCAATTTATGGTGATATTGATTTGAGGTCAAATTGCCCAGCCCTAATGATGAGTTTTCATATCGGGAGGAAATCAACCATCTGGCAGAATGGTGCACAGAAAACAACTTACTGCTCAACATCAGCAAAACCAAAGAGCTGATAGTTGATTTTAAAAAAAGGAGGCAAAGACACACAACCCTGTCTACATCAGTGGAGCTGAGGTGGAGCAAGTGAGCAGTTTTAAGTTCCTGGGAATCAACAAAACAGAGAACCTTTCATGGACTTCACATATCTCTGCCCTAGTTAAAAACAGCTCAGAAATGGCTGTAATTCTTAAGGAAGCTTAAGAAAGCAAAATTCCCACGCCAAGTTCTTGTCAACTCCAACAAAGGAGCGATTGAAAGCATCCTGACTGGAAACATTACAAACTGGCATGGGATGTGCACGACCCAGGACAGGAAGACTCTGCAACGAGTGATTAAACAGGCCTAAAACATAATTGGTACCCATCTACCAAGCATCAGTGATATCGGGAAGGTGAGGTGCCTGCACAGAGCCAAAAGGATACTGAAAGACAACACCTACCCCAGCCACAGCTTGTTCATCCTGCTGCCGTCAGGCAAAAGATATAGAAGTATCCACTGCCACACCACAGAGCAGCTTCTTCCCTCAGGCTGTGAGACTACTTAATGCACCATCGGCACTCCTCTATGTTTAATAATTTTATTTTATTTTTTATATAGTCAATTAATCAATCAATGAAGGAACCACATCTTAATTCCATTATACAACCTGTTGTATAATTACCAATAAACTTCCATGAATTCTTGTATCCTTATATATGCAAATGCCATTTGCTTCTACAGAGATGGTATCAATAAGTGATTTAAGGAATTCCTTTTCCCTAAACAGCACACATTCAGCAATGTACTCATTGTCTGGTCAATTTACACATTGACCCTCTTTATCTTTTATTTCATTTGTCACTCAAATTTGATTAAAATTGCTAGGCCTCTTTAATGGGTATTAAAATGTGAACTATAGAGAGTGCTTTTGAATCCATATCTCTAATTTCCTCATGTTCTGTTTTCAATAAATGAGTCTCTTGAAGGGATGAAGACCTTCTCATTTTTATTTCAGCTTGAGTTGATTGAGATACTCATCTTGCGATATTACCCTTGTGCCAAAACCTTGGCAACCATCCTCATGCATGTCTGTTGGCCTTCCCAGGCGGTCACTCCTGGTGTGTTTCCACTTAGTCCTGGTTAACTGAAGTCTTTCAATGAGCATAGATTATCAGGTAATGGTCCCCAACTCTTCTACATTGTAACCTCTCTCCCACAAGATACTGGTTGCCTCTTCTGCACTGCCATAATTTTTCACCCTGTTGGGTGGTAAAAATGGTAGTACTCTTGTGTATGTTGCTCTTTTATGCAAATTATCATTACATAAATCCAGTACGTTTCCAATCAAATGGCTAATCTACCAGTTTTTTACCCTTTCTGCATCAGTTAACCCCACTCTTCAAACCGCAAGTGACATCAGAGACTGACACCCGGTACTTTGATGAGGAGTTTACTGCACAGACCATCACACTTACTCCTCCAGACAAATGTAAGTATTCTCTGATTACAGCGGAGCCTCCAGGTCTTGACAGTGTCACTCAATGCAGTGTGGTCTGATCCACAACTGTACACGATCAAAGTTTGGTTTTTCCTGCCTGAAATGTGATGAGTGATTTCTACTGTTTTATTCTTACAGATCTTGACTGTGAGGACTCTGGCCATCAAGCACATTTTCCCCAATTCTCTTACTCTGCTAGCATAAGAGAATGATAGCATCTCTGCCACACGCATAAATAAACATGAAGCATGAACACCATGGCCTCAATGCGTGCAGCTCTATGACAACCAAAACTTCCATCTTTAATGAGGTTTTGGTCCTGTCATGATCTGAGTGCCTCAGCTGGTGTACATGTTGTTCTAAAAAACCTTGTTTCTCTACACTGCAGGTCATGCCCAACTGTACTGGTTGTACTTTATTAAATTGGACTTCAGTAACTCACAGAATCATCAGCACGACTCAACAAAATCTGGACTCTGCTTCTTGCTGGGAGAAATTTCAAACGGTTCCTGAAAGTAGACAACATGAGCTTTCCCCTCATCTATGATATATTACGGTAGGCCATTGCCTTCTGGAGCAATCGCTGTCCGAAAATAGACGAATACAGTAGCCTCGCCTAGAATTTGTCATGCGCAGTTCATTTGACCGTAACTCTTCAACCGTTTGCGCTAG
>JAPZDZ010000006.1:2432754-2448057 GCA_029783805.1 Acanthurus tennentii | reverse complement strand
GGTTTCATTTCATTGGTGAATTTATCTTCCCTCATGTTTAACTGCAACCTTTCCCCTTCCATTTTTTCCTTTTCCCTTAAAATCATTTCTCTCTCTTTGTCATTCTCACTTTTCATCTTGATGACGTGTTCTCTCTCTTCATTGACGCTGTTCACGGCAGCCTCCACCTCATTTTTCTTTTGTCTGAGATCCCTCCACAAAACTTCCAGGTCTTCTCTTTGCCTGAGCACATTAGTCTGACTAGTTTCCACCTCTTGTGCTTGCCTTATCAGTTTGTCCTCCGTGAGTTCATTTTCTTTGTCCATGTGACTTTTCATTTGAATCAGTTGTTCTCTCGCTTCGCTGATGCCCTTCATGGCAGCGTCAATCTCTGCTCTCCGTTTATTGAGATCTTTCCTCAAAACTTCCAGTCCCTCTCTTTGTGCAAGCACGTCAGTCTTACTAGTTTCCACTTCTTGTGTTTGCCTTTTCAAGTGGACCTCGTTGAGTTCCTGTTCTTTTCGCTTTGCCATAAACATGGTCATGACATTTTGAAGTTCATCTCTTTTTGTCTGGACCTGAAGTGTGAGAGCTTTGATATTGGTTTTCTCTCTGCTTATTTCATCAAACAGACTGTCTAGATTCTCTTTCTTCTCTTGCAGCTCAGCCTTTGCAAAATCCAACTTGCGTCTTTCCTTCTGGAAATCCTTTTTGTCTTGTTTCAGCATGTCAGCTTGTTTCTGGCAGTCGTGCCTCATCTGCTGCAATTCTGATTTCTTCACCTCGATTTTCTCCTTTACGCTATCTAGATCCATTCTCTCTTGCCTAAGCTCTTCCTTCAGGTTTTCAAGATGCTGTTCTTTCTGTTCAAACTTTTGCTTCCACTGACTTTCCATGTCTTTTCTCTGACTGACGAGGTCTGAGAGTTTTGATATAAGACCTTCCTTTTCTCTCTCTAACATCTCTCTGTGCCAAGTCAAGTTTTCCTTCTTTTCAAGTTCTGCAAGTTTTTGTTGAGATACATTGCCCAGCATTTGCGCATCTTGGCTTGTCTGTTGCCAGCGGTCCAATTTGGGTTTCATGTCTCTAGTCAGCTTCTCTTTTAGCTCTTGAAGTTTTGCTCTAAGAAGTTCTACTGGTTTCATTTCATTGGTGAATTTATCTTCCCTCATGTTTAACTGCAACCTTTCCCCTTCCATTTTTTCCTTTTCCCTAACCCTAACACTCACCCTAACCTGCTGATTTTCTCTTTTCTTGATTTCCAACTCAGACTTCAAAACTTCCATCTCTCTTCTTTCACTTTTAATGTTTTCTAGTGTGTTATCAAGCTCCTGCTTTTGTATTTTGATGTCTTCTCTCATGTGGGTTATTTCTTCCCTCTCTGTTTTGATTTGCAGAATCATGTTTCCAAAGTACGTCTTCACCCAAGCTCTTACTCTGTTTAAGTTGTCTCTTACAGTCTTGTTCTCAACTTTAAATTCTCTAAGGTCTCCCATCTGTTCTTCTAAATGTACATTTAAATCCTCCAAGATTCCCATTTCCCCTCTCATCTTTTTCAAATGGAACTGAAATCTTTTTTTGATGTATTGAAGGTCAGTAATGAGATTGGTTACTTTTGAGCTATGGTGTGCCATCTCAGCCCTCTCTCTGATGCATTTCAGCTTTTGCTCTTCTATTTTTTTTCTTTCTTGTTCTACATGTACCTGAATTAAAGTGGTCTTGTCTTTGAAACTCTGCTTTTCATTGGTCAGCTCTTCCTTCTGTTGATGCAGTTTTATTCTCAAAATTTCTAACTCATCCCTTTCTCTCATAGTTTTCTCTCGTCTTACGTCTATTTTTCTTATCTTTTTTTTTGTATCTCTCCTTAACAGTTCTTTTTCCATCTGTATTTCTTTCCACATTATTTCATTTAGCAGCTCCATTTCTGTCATTTCTCTGTTGGTCGTGTGCATTCTGTCACCAAGCTCTAGTTTCTGCCTCTTGATACCCTCCTTTAAATGGTCTATCTCGTTTATCTTTGACTTAGCTTGTTGTCTTGCTATTCTCACACTCTCCCTCTCAACTTGAATCTGTTGGTTTAGCATATCAATCTCTTCTCCCCTAAAAATCTGTTTCACTTGCTCACTTGCTCTCTTTTTCAATTGTTCAATTTCACATTTTTTCTGATCCAAACTGTCCATTATTAATTTCATGTAGTCCTCCAGTTTCTTGTTTTTTGAACTTAGCCTGCCAATTTCATTTTCCATTTCCTCCATTTCTTTGCATGTTCTGTTTTTTGTCAGTTTGTCCCTTTTTGTACCTGTTTCAGTTCTGACGTGTTTCCTTATGCCTCCATTTTCTCTTTCAGTGTTTTCCAAGACAGATTTGTTGTTCCTCTGCTGCTTAATTTTTGTTTCAAATTTTCCAAGATCATCTCTTTCCTGTGAAATCAAGATATAGCTGTGTTCCAAGTCTTTTTTTGTCATTTCGATTATACTGGTTAGATCTTCTACATGTCCCAGTTTTACTTTGGTCTCCTTCATGATAATCTCTATGTCTTTAGTTTTCTTTCTAGTCCTCAAAGTAATTTTTTCTATAGTGCTCCTTACTTTTGCCATTTTCTGTAGCTTCTGCTCGGTCACTTCATTTTGTCTTTGGATTTTTATGTTTAAAATATTTAATTCATCTCTCTCCCTTAAAGATCTCTCTAACCTCCGATCCAGTTCTCTTTTCTCTTTTTTAGCTTTAATTTTCATCAATTTTATGTTGCTCATTTTTTCTTTAAGATGTGTCTCTTTTTGTATGTTTGCAGTTATGACAAGTTTCAAAAGCTCTTGGAATTGTTTAATGTCTTTTAGCAATCCTTCAGTTTCACTGGAGCCATCCTTATGATCTCTATTGATGATACCTCCTTCAGCTTTGCTTTCAAGTTCTATTTTCATTGATGCTATAATTTCTCTTGTTCTATACATTTCTGTCCAAAGTCTTTGTGCATCGGCTCTTTTTGTGTCCTTTTTATAATACCCTCCATCAGTTTCCTCAGTGTGTTTCTGCAGCTCTTCCTTTGTCGCCTGACTTTGTTTTTGCACCTCAATATCCAGTCTCATCAAGTCAGACTCATCAGTTACTTGTTCCACCATTTGTCCATTCACCTCTTTTTGTATTTTTACTTCATATTTAATTATTTCATGTTTTAAAACATTGGTGTTTACCTTCAAAATGTCTTTGTGTATTGCTCCGGTCAAGAGACCAGACCCTCTTCCCTTCACATTTTCAGTTTCTGTGACTGTATTTTCTAACCTCATTTCAGTCTGTGGTCTCTGACTCTGCATTTGATTTATATCAATAATGAGCTCTCTAATTTCTTGATTTTTTTCCTCCATGTTCTTCACAGCATGTTTTATCTGCTCCCTTATTTTCTCCTCTCTCTTCCTGAGTTTTGATATTGAATTTTCTACTCCTATCTTTTCTCTTACATTCATTGCTAATTCTGTCTGATCATTATCCTCTGATGTTTCTTCATGTATTTCTGTCCGTAAGGAAATGTTCTGTTCTTCCTTAATGTCCACAGCAAAAAAATGTAGTTGTTGTTTCTGTTTATGCTTTGAATGCATATACTCCTGTTCTTTTATTTCCACAATTTGATACTGGTCCTGAGCATCAGACTGTATCTGATCAGATTGTCGCAAAGACATGAAATCTTTCGTGATTTCATCTCCTGATCCTTTGTCTGTTAAAATTTCAGCTATTTGGTCTTTGAAGGAATCTCTGTTTGCTTGTTGGCGAAGTTCTTGAGGTTTTACTGTATTTTGTGAAAAGGTTCTTTTGGTTGTAGATTCTGTTGACATCCATTTGCTTAGCCAAGCTTTCATTGATGTCAACTTATCCTTTATAAAAAAGAAATAACACTTATTGTTTTTTACTGCTTCTCATACTCAAGCAAAATCAACTAGAAAATCAATCAAATCAATAGAAATTACATTTCTATAAAAAAAACAGAGTAGAGAGTTACTGTTACCATTTCATAAAATATATGCTTTTCTTAAACCCAGTGAGTGAATAAGTAGTTTACTAATGCTGCCTGCCAGAAATATGACATTAAGTTCTGTGATGCTGGGATGTATAAACCTTTAAGCAACAATATGTAACTCTCCCACCTTAAAATAGTAGTTTCAAAATTATTTTAATGTTAGGGTGTGGTGTAACAGGTTACCCCCTGTACCTTGTTACCGTGCTACGTGACTTTGAGCGGGTTGCGGGTTCAAAACGGAAACCTAATATTGCATGTTACCATATCTCATAAAACACTAACTTTGTTGAAACTGTGCCATATTTTATTGAGAAAATTGTCCTCTGGTTTTACCTCTGATGTCCTGAGACTGCTCTGCATCAATTCTGTAATTCACAGGGGTTCCTGAAAGCATCAAGGCTTTGTAGCTGTAGCTATGTTATGCAGTAGTGTCGTCTTTCTCTTGCTAGTTGGAGTTTTCTCTTGCTTAGGTCCATGTCATGTGTTGTGGCCCTTGCTGGATGTTTGGCTGTGTCAGAAATGATATCTGCTCACTAGTTTTTTAATCAAAATCTGCCTGTTTTGACAGAGGTTTAGCTGGTTACATGTTATATCTGGGTGTCCCTCTAGTTCAGGTCGTGTTAGCTTCGTGTTCAAAATTTGACACGAGGAAAAATACATGTAATGCACAGAAATTAATTTCAACAGAGTGAGGCTTTAAATCCCCAAATCACTCAATAAATGCTATTTTTCTTTGGCAGGCAACAATGCTACAATTTCTGAAACAGGTATTAAGTAAGTGGTAACATTACATACTCTGTTACAAGTATAAGTTTACATTGAGAAAATATTTAGGTTAGTATATATTTATTATGAAAAAGATTAAATGAACTTATAGAATGAGCTTACCTTGTGGTTTTTAACTTCTTCCTTGTTCTCTTCCATCTTCTTTTGGGCTTTAAGCATCTCCTCCTGGGTGTTCTTGATCTCTTCTGTCGCTTTTTCAATGTTAGCTTTCATCTGACCCATAGTCAGAATTGCAGTTATTGTGCCTTCCATTTTTCTTTTAACCTCCTCCCTTTGTCGTTGTATCTTTATCATCAAGATTTCCAACTCATCCCTCTCCTTCTTGTTTTTTTCCAGCTTTTGATCGAGCACCCATCTCCTTTTCTTTGTTTGAAATTTTCTCCATTTGATTTTGTTCTTTTCTTCTGACAGGTCTCTCCTGCTTTTCTCCATATCTTCTTTCGCCCTATGCAGCATCTTTCTAATGTCCTCTACTTCAAGAATCACTGTCTGCAGGTCAGAATTTACTTTGTTTGCAGTTGTTGCTTGAATGTTGTCTTCCTCAGACTCATCTTTAAGTTTTAATATTTCTCTGGTTCTATCAACCTGTTGAAGTTCTATTTTCTGCTCATCAAATCGGTCCTCTGTTTTTACCTCCAGCAACTGTTTTGACCTCTGTTTCTCAGTTTCATCTTGTGTTTCTTCCAGGTCTACTTTAGCATGCTTAATCTTATCCTTAAACATGCTAAAATCTTCTTTTTTTCTCTTGCTCATTCTTATCAGTTTTACCAGATCTTGTTTTTTAACTTCAATTTCAATTTTTAACAGCTCCATATCTCTTATGTCTTTCTTTGTTTTCTGTAACTTGTCATCCAACTCCTGTTTTAGTCTTTCATTATTCTCCTTCAAACACTTAATGACATCAATTTCTGCTTTAGATAACTGCCTCTCTCTCTCAATGTTTTCTCTTTCTGTCTGTAATTTAGCTTTGATTCTTTCTATTTCATCTCTCTCAGATTGGACCAGTGCCAATGCATTCTCTCTGTCTCGTCTTTGCCTCTGCATATCATTTGTTTCCTCTGTTTTCTGCATCCTTAGGCTTATATCTATGTCTTGTCTTTGATTTTGAGAGTTAGATGTCAGGTATTCCATCTGACCAGTCTCTGTTTTAAGGTCCTGCTTCTCAGTCAGAGGCATTTCCAGAAGTTGTTCACTGTCTTCAAGCACATTCCAAAGTTTCTCCATCTCTGCAAGGAATCTGCCAAGTTTCATCTTCACAGTCTCAAAGGTATCTTTGTCTTCTCTGCTTTGCATCTCTAGGACTGTATTTTTCGGCATTTGAAATTCTCTTTGAATATCTGTCCATTTTTGCTTCATTTTGGTATTAATTACAATCATATTGTCTTTGATTTTCTCAAATTGATCTCGATATTGTATCATATCAATTTTATTTCTCTTTAACTCTTGCTTTATGTCTACCATATTTTTCGCCATTTGTTCTTTTGCCTGCATTGCCTTAATAATTGTTTTCTTATTTTTGTATATTAGACTCAGCACACTGCTAGCTATCCAGCTCTCCATTTTCTCCTGCCCTTGCTTTATTTGCCCCCTTGGTTCTTTAGGTTCCCTACCTTCTTGTGATTTTGTTTCATCATACCTGATCATTTCCAACTTGTGTCGCTCATTCACAATCTCATTACATCTTCTTTCCAGAGTTTTTTTCTCTTGATAAATTTCAGCCCACATACTTTGAAGATTAATTTTTTCTTGAGTGGCTTCACTTTCAATTGACTTGAGTTTTTCCATTGCATTGTCTATCTGTAATCTCAGTCTTTTCATTAGTAGGTTCTGCTCATGTTTTTCAGTCTTCAGAATTTCATTGTCCTCCTGCTGCTGCTCTGTCTTTGTCTTCAAGTGGTCAGTTTCATCTCTTCCTCCTTGTGTCTCTCTCCAAAGTTGTTCAATGTCCTTTATTACTTGATATGTCAAATGCCTCTGTCTTTTAATAGAATCCATTCTAATATTGCTGTTTTTCATGTTTTTGTCTTTTAATTGCTTGGCGTTTTCCATTGTCCAGTTTTGTTCTGCTGTCATCCTGCTGCTCTGTTGTCTTTGCTCTGTTGCTTGGGAAAATTGACAAAATATCACTTGTTACTCTTAACTGTTTGTTTTATTGTGTTATACCAGGTCAGACGAAATCAGCAGATGAGTTTGTAACACAAATAAACAACCAACTGAAAAAACACATTTGCAGTATTTTCATACTTTTTAATGACAAAAAGTTGTGCAAGTAGTATCCGCTGCAACCTCCACTCCTTTCAACGCCCTCTGCTCCTTTGTTTTCGCAGCAGTGTGGCGTTACTTTTTCTTATTTTTTTTTATTTCTTAAGTATTCACTGCACAAGTATTTTAATCATATTTTTTTTCTCTTAATAAAATTGTTATCCTGATCAAGATGTTTCCTTCTGCTTGAGTACAGGCTACTCAACAAACCTCTGCCCCCGCCCCCTTCTTTCTTTATCTGTAAGATGGGAAACCATTTGGAACTTACAGCTATCGATAAGGCAGACAAGTAGGCAGGAAAGACTTCTGCAGGTGAATGGCAGTTTTAGGTCACTGGAAAGGAATCTTATGAAACACTGGGGAGGGTAAAATATTCGCAAATTCTATTTACAGTGTTGTTGTACTAATGAGCTAAACAGGGTTTTTTGTTCCCCCTGTGAAGACAGGTTGCCTCCTACCATTTTCTCTCATGTTTTCCCATCAAATGTGTGCTATTATATTATACTAACCACTCTTTTACTGTTTTATAGGCATTGGCATCAGAATCTGCTACAGAGATCGCTAGATAATCCAACATGGCCACAACAAAGGCTCCCCTGCCGACAGTACAGATTTTGGAGCTGAACCTTTCAAATATCTAGTTAGCTTCCCGAATGAGCTTCTTTTATGCTTTAAAATGGCTTTTTGGGTTAGGGTCTCCCCTAGTTTTAGATGTAGTAAATTAATGGTAAATAAACAATCAAAGTAACTTTGTAATGGGGTGGGAGCATACAGCACAACCTAGTCCTCTACTGCATGGGACTGATATGAACACCTGGGTGTGGCAGCACAACCTTGGTATCAAGAACCTCAGGTTGATATGTAAATGCCAAACCAGGTTTCATTTCATCCAACCTCAATTATCATTATGACCACCACGCACAGCCATCATTCATTAACAAGAAATGCAAACTTTTTCTGTAAATGTTACATCTACTTTAATATGCTTGCTATGATTCTAGACTAAAGGATTTAAGAAATAATTAAGCTGTAAATATTTGAATACTAAAAAAGCAAAAGCTGTTTTGGAACAGCTTTTATGCTTCTCTAAGATCAAATAAATAAGCTTCACTAACTGCATCGTAGTGTATGCAGATAAAGTCGTAATGATGACAGGAAGGCTTTGAGGGCACTAGGGTTAAAAGAAACATTGCTTTATGAATTATCCTCAGGAGTCTACTTTCCTTTATTCTTGTCCGAACTAAATTTAGCTAAGCTGAATGACAAGTATAGAATGTTAAAAGAACTATGGAGTTTTAACATAACCCTAACCCTTAGTGACCCAAAAGAACCACCATTTTTCTGTGTATTGCCCTGGCTTTACATGGGTATAAATACAGATTTGTTGAAAACCAAACACAGTCACTTTGAGAGATAAAATAAACTTACCATGGTTTCTTGATTCATCCATTTTCCATTTTGAAAAATTCAGATCCAATGTTACCTATAAAAGTAAGAGTTACATAAAATTAGCTTTAAAAATGAATAAAAAATTACAATATATCCTTTTTTACCATTGCAGTTACAGTGGCAAATATTTAAGCATCACAAAACATTTGTAAATGAATACTTTAGAATATTTTTTCTTTTCTTCTCACCTTGGTTTAATTTAAGTTGTGTTTAAAGGCATCCAGCAAACTTTTTCAAGCTTGAAGTCTTAAAAGACAGCACACTTTTTAGTCTTTTGAGAGAGTGCTGTTCTATTCTGCTGTGAGGTGTTAAACTCTGTAGAGATCTATAGGGATGGGACAGGCAGGCATTATTGTCCTTGACACATTGCATATCTTCCTCCTCCAGGAATTTGTAAGCCACCAGGACTGGGTGTCATAAACATATGACACCCATAAGTGTGTCAATGATTGGATGGTGAGTTTAGTTGGGTGGTGAAACATCTTGCTCTGTGTGACTGGTCTTAGCTGATAAGGGTGGGGTCCATGTAGGTTGGGGTCCAGGTTTTCACTCAGCGCTCCTGATGTATGTAAGCACTGAATAATCATTTATGAACAGGCAGTTAACCCCATGCATGCATCCACACAGAAAGAGTGTGCTAGAACTTTAGAGTTCTAATTACTTTTCAAGTGGCTAAAGAAGTACACTGGTAATCTCTTAAATCTACTACTTGTTAGTATGAAAATTACATCGCCAAGACACATTCTATCAAACATTTGGTTCATAGCATGCCAAGATAATCACGTTTAAAAAGACACCTTCTAGGAAACATTTTTTAAAAAACGTGTTACATAACTACTCCTTTTCTGTACACACAATTTACAATGACTATATGTAAGCTAAATGTAAGGTTTAAAAAATAGTCACTAAATAATACTACTTGGTTTGAAGTTATCAGTTCTTCCTCTAAGTGTTTTAAAGGTACAAAGATCACATACTTTGGGGGAAGTGCATAAGAGTATATATAGGATATGCACTGAGTTTACATCCATGTTTCCTTATGCATATAAACTGAAGTGCACCTACTTAATTTGGTCGATAAGTTACTTTTTTCACACAGTGTCAACCTCAAACTCTAGATAAAGTTTCATCATTACGTGTCATGTTTGCTTTATATTAATGCGTTGCTTAACCGCAAACCTCCCATTTTCTAGCCTTATATAACCCCTAACTTAAGGAGCGAAAGGTTGATAATTCATAAGAAAATTGGCTGAAATGTTTCAATAGGATCGATTTAAGGATATCATGAGGAAAGGGGTTCGTTGTTTTTTAAACCCCGTCTCTATGTGCTTTTATGTTCTTTCCTTCTTTTTTTGCTGTAATTTTCAACAATTCGAAAATAAACCAGTCACGTCCGCCTCATAACCTACTTAGCGGCTGGTCTGTCTTGACGGAACCTGCGTCAAACCACACAGAAGACAGACAGGAAATCAAACAGATAGGTTACAGAGAATCTGGGCAAGATCAAAAGAAAAAAACCCTACACAGTATATCGTATCAATTAATATTATTTTCCGTCGTCAGATGATAAGGAAAATCTTATTTACTTATTCAATCCATTTAATATTAAGAGCCTATAAAGTGTTATAATATTTCGGTAATTTTTCTGATAGGACCGTCCTTTTGGCACGTAGCCTTTAACGCGTCTGTTACGCTCAACAATTTGCCCCACTATTCCTATTTTTGATAATAAACGGGCTACAGGCTATATGTAGAAACTAATTATACAAACTTTATTACAGAATAAATTATATGTATTTTTACACACACACACACACACATTGCTTTTTGTGCCATTTCCGGTATAACACTGCCTTTTAGTTCGGAGTGCATTGTATTGGCCTTTATGTCAAATTGTCCCTCCAACTTCTGTTCCGTGATTGCATCAAGACATCGGCATGAAGAACAATAATGAAAGTTAGCCACCTCTAAAAGAATAGGGGAAACAGCCTACGGGTTAAACGTCCAAACTTGTGCGCCTAAAAAGTAATTCCAACGTTTTTAGTTGTTAGAGATGATAACTATACATTGTAATAAGAAATGCAGTATTTTCTCTCCTTATGTGTGCTTTATTCAATGGCTACTCGTGCGTGTATGTGTTCAAATGGTCTTAAAGTCTAGTTATTAGAAATGTAAAATTATTATTAATATTACATTTCATATACATATATATAAATGTACACATTCTATTAAAATAATTACAAATTCAGGAGCATGTTGCAGAGACCCTACAATATTATTGTACTGGCAATTTTGTGTCCTGAGGGGTCGCCAAAAAGCCTTTAATTTTGAGAGTTGTGGATGGAAGTCTGCTTTTTCGGAGTCTGTCGAACATGACTTCAGGGACTGGGTGGGTGTCTAGTCGCTTCTTTAATTGCGTTGGTCTGTTCCTGGAAAATATTGCTACATACTCCCATTGACCCTCCTATCGCTGGAATAACTGCGTTAAGTTAGCCAGAAAATAATCAGCATTCACAGGAAGTAAAAAGTGTTCCTACAATTTAAAGGAAGATAATGTGTCACTGTTATTCAGAGAGGACGAACGCTAAGAGGTTAGAACAACTTAATTTAGCCCACTTCAAAACTAAAATGAACTATAAAGTTAAACAAAAACTGAGCATATAGCTGCAAGAAGTAAATTAAATGTAAATCATTCTTTTCGTCAGTCGAGGGTTAATTTTGAAATGTGCTACTGGATGTGACTTTCTCCAAAAACACCATACTTTACACCAATGATGCCGTTCAAAGCACACGGTACAGACCTCCCTGTTTGGCGTTTAGCCTGCTCCACCGACCATATCTGGGGAACGGCTTTTGTAAGGTGACGACAAAATATGGAGGATTTTTGGTAGCCTAAAGGAATAGGATTTAACACGGCCGCCACTCTTGTAATCTTGACACTTGAACACTCCTGGATTTTTTGTACGCTGGATGTGTACGAGTTAAGCAGGGATCCCAGCAGACATTCCCCGGTGGTTTGGTAAGTTAATACTTTGTGTTTTTTTAAACGATTTCTGTGAGTCGAGCAAGCAGTAACTGTGACGTTCAAGGGATCTCTTGTTTTGAGCTTCACAGGCTAGTGCGGGTTGCACTGGCACCTCACACAGCTACTTATGAAATCAACCCACAGGAAACAAAATAGAATGACTATAAGGTAGTATATCAATAAGAGTCAAACTATAAGTGACACCATATAACCTCGTAGACAACATTACGACATCAAGGCCACAAATCATAGCATTATTAATAACGTTGAACTAATGTTTATGAAAGCACAAACCTGAAAAGGCTACATAAAATTAGCAGTTTTGTTTAATCTGATCACAATTTATGAGTTATTAATGTGAAAATTACATTATCATTAGTGGACATTAACAGACCTAAGAGAGAACAACAGTATTCATTAGAGCACTAACTGTCATTGTCAGGGATAAACCAGAAATATTCACAGAACAATAAGTTCCATTCAGTATTCTGCATTTGAAACAGTCATGACTGTGCACAGGCTGTTATCACTGCTACGCTGCCAAAGGAGAAACACTCTTATGGTGAGAAAAGTCAACATGGAACATCATCTCTCATCATGATTACCTCTTGGAAAAAAAAATTAAACATTGATGGAGACCATCCAAATGCCTTCAAGGAAAATTGGTGGTCCTTGAACCCCTGGTAGGCATCAGTTAAACATATAGAGACCTTCATATGTTTAACAGGACTAAAGAGAAAAGTGATGGTAATAATTTTAATATATCATTAGAAAGCTGAATTGAATAGAAGAGAGCCAAACAATGAAAACTGACTATTTTTTAGGAACTAAAAAGAATGTTTTATGACTATGCAAAGGGACATTGCCTAAACATATGATTGAGAATGTAATACTTTCAATGTGACCCCAGTTATTAACTGTAACCATGCCCTTTTTCCCTTAAGTAAATAAGAAATGGCAACTGCACTCGGTGGCCGAAACCCTGGTGGACGTGGACCAAACCGAAGTAAGGGTCGGATTTTAGGCATCATTGATGCCATTCAGGATGCCGTAGGACCGCCAAAACAAGCAGCTGCTGACCGCCGGACTGTGGAGAAAACCTGGAAACTAATGGATAAAGTTGTAAGTTTAAATTTAATAAACCTGCCACTAGCTATTGCTAATTGAATGCACGTGTTCACTGAGCTTATTTTCTGCTGTTGTCTTGATTTGATTTTAGAACTTTTATGTTTTACATCTTGGATGGCACATACTGGTCAAACCTTAGTCATCAAGGATATTCAATGAAGACATGGAGAGTGAGATGTGGGTCTTTGCAACATATGAAATCTAATTGTACTGTATATATTACTGATTTCAGTGACATTGTAGAATTTGTCCTTGAGCAGAGTTAGATCTCAATATTGAAGTGGTCATATCTAAAATCAGCATATGGGAATCTATACCATCTTTATCTGTTTCTGCTAGGTTTTTTGTGTCACATGCTGGCTCATTCTTGTCTTGTAGTAAATACACCCAACTGTTGGGGCTGAGCTAGCATTCAGTAATTGATTTTTGCCTCAGGTTCGCCTCTGCCAGAATCCAAGACTCCAATTAAAAAACAGTCCACCATACATCCTGGATATCTTACCTGATGCTTACCAGCACCTGCGGCTTATACTAGGAAAATATGAGGAGAACCAGAGACTCACACAGCTCAGTGAGAATGAATACTTCAAAATCTACATTGATAGCCTCATGAAGAAATCCAAATGGGCCATTCAGCTCTTCAAAGAGGGAAAGGAGAGAATGTTTGAGGAGCAGTCACAAGACAGGTAAGATATGTTTTGATGAGAGAAAAAAAAAAAAAAAATTCTCTCTCCCTTTCCATTTTTGTTTAATTATTTCTTTATGGAGGCTTCTTCAGATGACAGTGGAGGATAACTGTGGGCATGATGTACAGAGGGTAATTGTTTTTTTCCTAGAAAACTACTTTGAAAAGAATTATGATCTCCTGATGAATTGCAGGCACAATGAGCAAAGAAAATGTAATCTACAATAATTGTTTAAAAATATTTAATGAAATATATAGAATATATTAGAGTTGTTAATGTTGATGTAAGCAGTTTTGAGGGTGTTATGGCCCCCTACTTCTAAGGCTATGTGCAGATTTCAGCTGGTTAAGCGTATAGGAGATACTGCAGGATGCACTCTTTTCAGCAGTCGCTGGCCTTGTAGAGAAATATAAGTGACCGGGTTAGTCTGGCATTCCTGCATTCAATTTCTCACTGAGTGACAGCTATGGTCAAGCAAGACAAGAAAAAATACTTAAAGTTACTGTGTAGTATTCAGTAGTATTTTGTAGCATTTTTATATGAATTCCTTTTCTGATGCAATGTATGTTGAATAAATATGAATAAATCTACATTTTATCTTACAGACAGAACCACTTTTTCACAGAATCAATTGAATTCACAGTTTACTTATATTACTCAGAAACATCAATTCTAGAGAATAGTATTTATTACTTCAGCTGCTAGGTACAAATCTGAAAAGGTCATGTATCATTTTTATTTTGGATATGATTGTGCATCATTTACACCAAATGATCTTGAGTCAAGAATGTCTGAGATAATGATACCTCATCAAGGGTTGAAAGTACAGGAAATGTAATGACAGTGATGATGATGATTATGATCCTAAGTGAGAATTCTGGCCTCTTTATCAGAATTACAGAAAGAAGAGCTACTAGCACAGTTTTCTGCAAGGTTCAATTTGCAGTCTGTGACATATCAAACACATAATGTGTTTGTGGCCCTCTTGCCATGTAACATGTCATCTTTACTTAAATCAGCCCACTATTATTTTGATGTATTAAACATGAGCCTGACTGACTCAGATTACAGAAGGAGTGGGAGGTGAAGATGGAAATGTGAAATATAGGAGGGTTGAGAGGAGTAGAGAAAACAGGGGCTTATACGGCAGAAAATTAATGGTGTAGTCATTATTTTGCTATCTGTCCATAGCCTCCAATGCTGTTGCACTTGGGTTAGGATGCTCTTATGTTCTAGTAGAATGCTTTCAATATACTAGAAAGGGCATTCATGTACAAATGGCACATTAATGAAGTGCTAGGATAGCCAAGTTGCTATAAAAGGTGGTTAGAAAAGGTGGTTTCAAGGTTACTATTGAGTCTACAAAATTATGAAATTGTTTTTCTCAACCATTTACTTTGGATTATCACACCAACAATTGCTTTGAGCTGACACTAGGCCTGGGCGATAAACCGAAAATTTACCGTTACCGAAATTTACTACGATAACCAACGTCATTTTGACCATGTCGGTAAATTCGGTAATTTAATAAAAAAGAAAATAAAAGTCTTTTTTGTCTGTTTTGACTGCGTGTGCTGGTAGGCTATGTCCATTTCCCTTTAAGACGAGGTACAGCGTGTGTAGTCACGTGACTCCATCCATCCAGTCTTAACCATTGACTGTATAAAACACTGGACAAACCCTCCGTGACGTCACCCGTTGGTTTCTGCCTAAGCGAAAGTAAAGCCTAAAAAATCTAAAAAAGAGCCGGCCCAAACGACGAAAAACCAAATATGGGAAAAGAGGCGGGGCTCGACGGACGGACAGCGCGCCCACTCAGCTAATAGCCTCCGGCTATTCGTCAACAAGCTGTCAATCAACAGCCGAATACCTGAATTTTAAGCTTAAATATAAAATAAACACATGAGTTAGAAAAAATTCACCCCCCTCAGAGTTTTCATGAGATAGTAGAGAAGCTGTAGACAAAAAAACGTTTTTTG
>JAPZDZ010000006.1:2419639-2432102 GCA_029783805.1 Acanthurus tennentii | reverse complement strand
CCTACCGGGGAAGGGCTCTATTGTTATTGTACCGTTTTTAGAGCCCGAGTCCTACCAGGGAGAAGGGCTCTATTGTTTTTCGTTTGTTTTTAGAGCCCGAGCCCTACCGGGGAAGGGCTCTATTGTTATTGTACCGTTTTTAGAGCCCGAGTCCTACCAGGGAGAAGGGCTCTATTGTTATTGCAGCGTTTTTTCTTCTTTTTCTTATCATTATTATGCCACTTTAACGCTTAATTTAACCCCCTGAACACGCTCAAAAACTCACCAAATTTGGCACACACACCAGGTCTGGTGAATTATTTGATAAAATGGAAAAACTGAACCCCACAGCAAAAAATGTGCCCTCTACCGCCACCTAGGCACACTAAAACACCCACTGCGGCCCACAGGAATGTGATAGAAAGACCAAACCAAAGCCGAATTGTAGAACTCATCAAGGCCTAAAAATCACTCGCTTGTACCCCTGACCTGAAATCAAAAGGAAGTCTGCAATTTGCTTTTCAATATAAAATTGACACCCAAAATTTCACTTTGAACAAAAATTATTGACTACAATGGCGTAAAGGGTAGTGTCTTCAAAAGCTAATAGATGACTAAGGAGACAGTGCGTAACAAAACTTTGGACCTAATTTGTTATTATATTGAATGGTTTGGATTTTATAAGCCCTCAAAGTTGGAGTTGCAACACAACCTTGTCGGTGTCTCCCCATTAAAGTCAATGGGAAAAAAAGAGACTTGTGTCAAACTGATGCTCCTGCAGTCTAAAGTAAAAGTCTGACTGCTTTCAAACCTATGCCAAATGAAAGAGAACGACCAACCCTACTAGAATATGAAAAGTTTGTGTAGATTTGAAAAAGTTTGTTGGATCTGTGAGGAGTTTTTCCAAAATTGTTGTCCTGATTTTCTCCCCTTTCCAACTGTCCCGCTCACATGACACACTCTAAGCACCGGAACATTCCGCAATACACACCCATTATAAAATCTGACAGACAGCACAGAAAAGTATAAAACTAAAACCTTGATAACTTAAAAACCGTACAACATAGCAAAATGATGTAAATACAAGATTTATAGATCCAAGTCTTGTGACCCATTTTAAATTTTAATAAAGGCTGTAGCTCAAACTATGTTTGACCGGTCTTAGCTCAAACAGGTGTCGGTTTGATATATTTCTCCATTGGATTGAATGAGGATTTCTCTGTCTGCCTGCATTTTTGTCTCATCCCCACACAGCTGCCAATATTTATGTCCATCAACCTTTGACCTGGTCACAGGCACATCCTCTGTTTTTCAAAATAAAAGTACCGAGCTCTTTCAAAATAAAAGCTCTTTTTTTTCAAAAAAAGACCAAAACTACCTTAAAAATAGATGAATTGTCTACACTTTAAAGCAACGGACACCTACCTCGACAGGCCAGAGTCGAGGCTTGTCCAATGCTGCTTTCAGCTTTAATTTATATATTTTTTTGTAATCATACACAGAGTCTTTTTATAGCATGTCTGTTATTAAGTCTTTTCTGCTGAATATTCATGCAAACATACTCTGCCCATTAGCACTAATGTTTGCTAATTTTCCTCCATATCAAGTGAGTCAAGTGTTATGGCATCATTTGCATCAGTGTAACTCTGTTCTTTAGAAAACTTCAAAGCAGAATGAAAAGCCAAACAAAACTCCCTACAATGCTGAAGCTGCTTCTCATACTCGTAGTTGTCAAGCTGGTCAGATATCAGAAACCTTTGCCTCTTCTTTGTTTCCTATTCTGTTTGTTGTTTGCTGATTTGACAATAGCTAGAGAATTCAGATCAAGCAAAATCAGTATTTATCCATTCTGTGCAGCAAAAACACTGGCTCAAAAAGCAACGTTTTGATTACATTCTGAAAAAAAATGTGCAACTTGTAATAATTTGTTCAGTTAAAACAACCCTTGGTGGTCTTTTTCAGCCATGGGGATCAATTCTGAGAAACTGGAATTTTCTGGCAGTAACACACCCTGGCTACATGGCTTTCCTTACCTATGATGAAGTCAAGGCCCGACTACACAAGTACATTAATAAGCCTGGAAGGTATGTTAACTGTGTGTGTATTTTAAGTACCTTAAAAATTGGTCTGAGGTATTTTTTCTTTTACATTACATATTCATGACTGCATAAGCAAGATGCAAAGCTTATCTAATAAGTGTAGGAGTGTTTTTTCCATGTCTATCTATTTGCATACATTTGATGTCCTGTAAAAAGCAAAAGATGCCAGTATGGTGTGCCTTCTATAACTTGGTGCAAATAGTATCAAGAGCACTGTGGTAATAATAAAGCCACAGGTGTCCATTAATACGGCAACACACAGTGTAATAGTAATAGAGGAATTTCAATATTTACCAAGATGACAAAGACTTAAAATATTAAAATGCAGCTTTACCGAGTTCTACCCAACAGTGCTGATGATTGATGGATCAATATCCCAGTGCTCAAAAACTTCTGTAACTTAACAATCATTTACACCAACTTCACACTGTAAATGCTAGCTTTCTAAATTCGAGACAGAAAGCATGGTTTGAGTTTCAAATTCTTTACTCTCTCTGTGCCCAATTATGGTATCTTTAGGCAAAAAGAAACTATCATACCATAGTGGTCAACAACATATTGATAAACAATCAGACTACTAAGAATAAACTTAAACCATATTTAAGAAATTTAAAGAAGGAAGGGGAAAACAACCTCAGCATGTAGCCTAACAACATGTTGTCTTGCAATGGGTCTCTATTCGCAAAAAAAGCAAATAAAATCACATCTGCCTTGTGACTTGCATACCAAAATAATAAGCTTTGGGCTATTTTGTAATTATTGGCATCGAACATTTATTATAAATTACATCAATTTAATAATCATCATATTAACTTTACTTTAATAAAGAAACAAAAAAGGCAGCTCCTTTCAAACATTAAAAAGATTTTCAAAAACAGCCTCATACAAAAAGAGAAAAATACTGTGATATTAATTTTAGTGTATATCACCCATTCCTACGCAACACTTTCTAAAGCAACGGACCCACCTACACAGCCCTTGCAATCATTCAATAAAATGTACACGTACGTGTGTGTCCCTTTCTAAAGTTCAACAAAATAAAATCAAAAATAGAGGAGTTACCCACTAAGACTTTTTTGACTTTGATAGTGTGATCTGTCTTTTTGCCCTTTCTTGTTCAAGAGGAAGGATGTCAATTCCAATTTTAAATTGCTTGAAAAAAATTGACTGTTAGACACATATCAAAAGATAAGTTAAGTGTTAAAGTTTCTACTAGACATTTGTAGAATCCGACATCAGAACCAGTAAAAAAGGGATGATAAAATCAAAGGATCAACATTGATGCAATTACCTCCTATTATTGACATACCGTAATTTCTGGACTATAAACCGCTACTTTTTTCACACGCTTTGAACCCTGTGGCTTAAACAGTGATGCGGCTAATTTATGGATGAAAATAAATGAGAAAATGTGTGTCGAAATTAGGCATGCACGATTAATCATTTTGGAACCTCGATGTAGATTCACCCCTACATGTGATTTCATTTCTTAAGTACGTTGATTTTTTTTTCCAAGAGCTGGCATTATGTGTCAGAGTTATCAACAAGCGCTCCAATGCTTCTCCCTTATCCCATTAAGCGCCTTTTGGCCACACAATCCACGGCACGCAGAATCAAATAGTGAGTTGAAAGTTTCTGAGGAGGGACTGCAGTGTTGCCGAAATAACGTCAATCGTAAGGAAAATTCAGTGAACAAATGAACGCAAAGTGGATGTTGCTGAAAGCCCAGGTAGAAAAAAAATCGTGGCAGAAAATCATGATTTCAATTCAAAGCTAAAACCTAGTTGAAGTAATTCTGAGGCTGTCCAATTCTGACACTGGAGAAAACAACTTTCGTGGTTTTAGTGCGCAGGTGGAAGATGAAGATAGCGATCAATGATTTTTCTGGTAGGCTACTGTATTTTCTATTTTTTTTACCAGCCGTGTTACAGGCACTGTTCAGAAAAATACATTTATTTAATTAAAAGTTAAAAAAATCTTACTATGTTGTATTTTTCTGTGTAAATATCCCATGTTACAATGTGGACATCTGCAGCTTATAGACAAGTGCAGCCTATATATGTACAGAATCTTTTTTCTTTTTAAATTTAGTGGGTGCAGCTTGTATTCAGGTGCGCTCAATAGTCCGGAAATGACGGTATTTAGAAAAAATAGATAGCAAACGTTCAGCCAAAAAATCCATGATTGTTGATTTTCTGTGCTAATTTTTTAAGTTTCACAGTCAAAAAATAAACTAATTTCTTTAATCAGCATCTGTTAGTGTGGTTTTTTCAGGATTTTTTTTACAGTGGTGTCTCACTGGAAATGTGCAAACAAGCTACTGTCAGTGGTTATCAGATTCTGATTTGATTCTTAAATTGCTTAATTGTGATCAGTGCATGGAACTGAGTGTCAGTGTTTTCTTTTTCAAAAAGTCAAAAAAAATCAAAGTTGCCTTTAACTTCAGTAGATAAACGATGTTCATAGGACTTTGGTGTTTATAAATAAGACGCTGATTTGGAAAATCAGCTTCTTATTTCGTTTTCAACATCATCAAACTAACACAGAGACTATATGCACACTAGGACAATGCGACACAGGCGGGGCAATCAACACAGATGAAACTCATAAGGGCAGGGCAGGTAATTCCAATAGGAGGGAAACTTGACAGGATGTGGGTAACAAGACACAGAACATGATTTACCAAAATAATACAGGCAACAAAAAAACAAGGATACATGCAAAACTCAAGGAAACTTGACACTGAGCTTAAAAGTTAACAAAACTGAAATTACTTCAATAACAGATCGTGACACACTGTGTATGATAGAAAAGTTTCAGTGGGTTCCTGTCTCTCCATAAGCTCACAGCAATGGCCAATTAAAAGAAAATGTACTTAAAGAAAGGGGGTTTTTGAGAAGACATTCCCAGTGGTTCCATAATTAGCCGGTATAAAATAAAAAAGGATTTTTTTAAATTGTGAATTATGCAAAGCTACTTCAGCAGAGTCGTAGAATAAAAATATAGAGCTCACGATGAGCATAGCAGGTCCCTTCAAGATCATTGAGATAAGTGCCAAGATAGTAAAACTGAGTAAAAAAGATTCAGAACAGGCCATGAGCATTTTTTTGATAATAGCGGGCAAATGTTTTGAAATTGATAACTTCATGCAGCTTTAAGGCTGAATATTGAGCAGTTGTAAAATAATTTGACAACTCTGGCAGTATCGTAGTGCAGTCTAATAGAAAAATATGATGATGATATTTAATATTTTTATAAGTATATAAGTATTGCCTTTTAAATATCTGGTAAAAGGGGACTTCAAAGATTGAAGTCACTATGCACTGGATAAATATAGTATGTGATCGCTAATTGCCCTTAAAAAATTTACATCATAACATCTTTTAGAGTTTGGAGTTTTTGAAATCACTATTGAATTATTAATAAAGACATTTTCTGATACTGATATATTTACAATACTAAATATATGCAAAATCACATACATAAACTTTTCAAAGTGATAAAATGTATTTTACTACACTGCCTAGATGTATGACATGTAAACACAATTCATCATTGAGTTATTTTTCAATATACTGAATCATTGATTAGGACGAGAAATTTTAAAAACTAAACTAAATTTAGGTAAAAAATACTATGGCATGCTTTGTTATGCATATTTATAGTGTGTGGTATGTGTAGTTGTGTCTGTAAAAATTGTACTTATACAAAATTTCAAGTTATTTAAAATAGATGTTTCAAACAAAAATAAATTATGGTCACATAAAAATTTATGACTTAGCCCAGTCCAAAGTGAGGTTAATGTTGATGTTGTAGTTTTTACATTTAAAACACAGATAAAACTAAATCAGTCCATTCACAGCTATTTGAGTGTTTTCAATACAACACAACTTGCAGTTTGTGTATTAACCATTTATTTCTATATCTTTTTCTCTTTCTTTCTGAAAGTTACATCTTCAGACTTAGCTGCACACGACTTGGCCAGTGGGCCATTGGCTATGTGACGAATGATGGCAACATACTGCAGACCATCCCCCACAACAAACCACTGTTCCAGGCCCTCATAGATGGCTACAGGGAAAGCTTGTATGTAACCGATAACACATACTCTGTCTCTCTAGTGTACCTCTCTACTTGAATATTGATAGATTGTGCTAAACTCACCCCTGTGTACAAATTGTATACGAATGAGATATGATCAACTTCATCTCAATTCGTCATTTA
Source organism: Acanthurus tennentii (assembly GCA_029783805.1). Classification (NCBI taxonomy): domain Eukaryota; kingdom Metazoa; phylum Chordata; class Actinopteri; order Acanthuriformes; family Acanthuridae; genus Acanthurus; species Acanthurus tennentii. The sequence goes on along the minus strand of JAPZDZ010000006.1, from coordinate 2,425,800 downwards.
AAGGGGTGGAAACTTTTTCTAAAATCTTCTTCTTACCAAATACATCTTGTTTTTGGTCTGGGATAGACAAAAGGATGTCTTTAGCCTCAAGTCAAGACCATCCGTTTTTATTATACTTGATAATCTGTCCCCAGACAAATCAAACATCCCTTCCTCCATTTAATGCGTACAACATCTAGCTCTCTTCGGCCATCAAACTTAGCTGGCAAAAGCTGTTTAAGGAGCTCTCTCTAACAGGTCCACTCTGCCTAGAAATGGTGGATCTGTACGAAGATGGAGCTCCTGTTTGAGGACCTGTTTAAAGCATTAGTTTTTGAGCAAGTAGGGACACTACAGCAGTTATGGGGAGGCTCAGTTTCCATCAGTGGTTCTTCCAAATGTCAGTCATCATGGTCAAACCAAATCTAAAAAATGATAAATAAATATGAAAAATTGACAATAATTAGCAAAGAGTTTCTGGTCAACTTTGTAATGTTGCAAGTAGTTCTAACTGAATTGCTAATGCATGCTAGTTTCTACATGCTTATTTTCAAATAAAAATAAACTAAGAACTGTTTTTTTTGTGTCAATGTAGAAATCAGGATTATTTCAGTCTTTAAACATTAAAAGTGAAATTATTACTACTAACTGTTACTACTTCTGTTGCTGATTGTGGTTTTGAAGAAGTATTTTTGGTTTATCACATTAGCATGTGAAAATAGAAAAAATACGTATAAAACGAAAGATATAGCATGTTAGAAAACATAACAAACAAATTATTTCTGTGCATTTGTATATCAGCTTGTTTTAATTTTGTTTTCTCTTCTACAGCTATTTGTTCCCTGATGGTCGCAGTTACAATCCTGACCTCACTGGTTTATGTGAGCCAATGCCTCATGACCACATCAAAGTGACACAGGTGGGTTTATGTGTATCTGAAATCATTTTTATCTAGATAAGCTGAGCAATGCTCAGTGTTCCTACAAGTACAGGGATGTTTTTGCCTTACTAAGTTAGAATACACAAAAAAATTCAACTGCAGGGCCTTTTGTTTGTCTCGCAATTACTTGGTTTTTGTGCACCTGAAAACTGAAATTTTTCCATTACTGGTTCCATATTTTTACATTTGCAAATGATCACTTATTACAAAGCTAGTGATGTATCAATCTAATTCTGTTTTAACTCTAGTCTATATTGATGTCTGAATCAAGATCATCAGCTGTGTACAGTTACATTTACAGTTCCATTACAATCATGATTCCCAAAAAGTTTGGAGCTTTGTCAAACACGCATAAAACAGAATATTATAAATTACCAATCCATATTGACAGATATTTAATTCAAAATAGGACAAAGACAATGAATTTAATCTTTTATCTCATCAACTTCATTAATTTTAATAAATAGACTCTTATTCTTAATTTGATGCCAGCAACACATTTCCAAAAGTGTGGACAAGGAATTTCTCTTTGGATATTTTTTTGAGAAGTACACTCTGAACACAGCCAGTCAGGGAATATTAGGAGATTTTAAAGATGACTTTCATACCCATGACATTTTACTGAGATTTTACTGTAACTGAGTAACTGTAACTGTAAACATCAAGGAATGTACCATTAGGGCCATGGAAGCTTAAACTGTATTTGTGCTGTATGTGTGTATCTGAAGATTTTTGCACCTGTGTCTGTTCTCATGTATTGCACCGCTTAATGACTTACTAGGAATTTGCTCTGTTTGAACAGGAACAGTATGAGCTTTACTGTGAAATGGGCTCCACCTTCCAGCTTTGCAAGATCTGCGCTGAAAACGACAAAGACGTCAAGATCGAACCCTGCGGTCACCTAATGTGCACCTCCTGTCTCACAGCCTGGCAGGTGTTGTAAAATTCAATTTTGCTTGGGCTCATTTTAAGGCTAAGGGCACTTTCACACCTAAAAGTCTGGACCAAGGTCTGAACCAAGGTTCGTGTTGCTGTTACATTGTATACATTTGGTCCATTTGGTTTCACACTGCACTTAGACTTTACATGACAAACCTACATCATATTGTCATCAAGTAGATTGGTTGCATCTCTCTATACTTTACACTGATTGGTTTTGTGGTGGGTGGGCATCTGACAGTCAGTCAGCAGAGTGAACTTTTCCATTGCTTTGTGTTGATGTCTATAGTAGTTTCTTTGATGATGCATTCACTCTTTGCTAAATATCAATGGAAGTTATTCCCAGTGTTATTTTTGTTGACTTTTTTACCTTACAAAGCAAGAAATTCTGATGTTGAAAAACAAAAAACTTTTAGCTCAAATTATACCAAAGCTTTTTGGGGTATGTGCCTCTAGATCAAATGTTGTTGTTTTAAATTAGCACATCAAAGAAAAAAAGGGTCCCACAGAAGCTGCAAATCATTCTCTTAACTGGAATTTATTATTCTAAGAAATCAGGTTCGTAAACCTCAAAAGTCTTAGCAAATTGTCTTTGAGAAGCTTTTTAGAGCATGCACTCTAGTTTTTGATTTGCTGTTTTTTTTAAGAAGTTAAGTTTTATGGTTACGTTGCTGAAAAGTATTTTTTTGGTGGCTTAACTCTGAATATAGCTGTACATGTAGAAATGAGGTAAGTTGCTCCAGAGCTCAGTCCTATGCTCTGTAAACAATGGAATTCAGTCGCACCCACATTAACAGCTTTTGTTTGTCATACTTCCTGTTATGATAACTGTCTTTGATGCCACCCCCTCCCCAACTACGAAACCAAAAAAGTGAGTCAGAGAGAGAATGGGAACCCTCCTACCCTGTGACAATGAGTAGCACTGCACCAGTTTAAGGTCATTGACTCAGTGGTGGTTCCCTGACTTTCCTCTTTCTCTGTGTATTAGTCAGCTTGGGTTGAATAAACATAGATTCCTCTCTCACAGCTGGCTGGTGATCCATGTAATACTACATCCTGCTCTTTTTTAATGAACATTTTTTATCCCTGCAGAGTATGTGGGCAGAGTACAGTAGGGCTGGGCGATAAATTGATTTTATCGATTAATTCGAATTTGTACTTAATGTCGATTTGTTTTAATTAAAATCGATTTTCTCATCAACATCCGCCACCAACACCTGCCTGCTGGGCTCCCGTAGTTCAGAGAGCGCGGAGTGTGCGCCCCCTCCCCCCCCCTTGATTTTAAGTAGGGTGAAAAAGAGATTTTTTTTTAGGCCATATCGCCCAGCCCTAGAGTATAGGGATTCCTTCCTTCTAGCATTCAGTTTTAACTTAATCAAGTTGTGAGCACTCAGAGTTATTTACATGGGCTTTTCCTTTTGCTTGCTTGTAAACAACTATAGGTTTCATTAGATTATGTGTGTGGTGTGTGGGAGTTTTTCCATGTGCTTTTGACTGTTACACTAGGCTGGGGGTGGTTTTGGCTCTGTGCGCTTTGTTAGCAGAGGCTGGGCATGACTTGACGGGTGGCTGAGGAGTGATGCAACACACCTGTTTTCCATCTTTATCATCAGCTGTATAAAGATGCTAGACCTGAGGGTACAAGCTGCCAGATTGTCTCCACTCCACTCCGTGATCTCCAGCGCCCACGCCACATGGCCACTCAGCCTCTTCGCTCCCCAGCCTGAGCCTCCAGCCCAGCAACATCTCTCCCCACACCACCTCCTGTGTCCCAGCTCCTTGCTGCCTGCTTCATGCCACACGCTGCCACTGCCTCCTTGCTCCCTTCCGATGCCATCTCCTACCCATTGTCCCTTACTCCTAAAGAATAACAAATTTATTATTTACCTGCTCCTCTGTCACAATGTCTGCATTTGGGTCCAGAACTCAACCCACACATGTCACTATGTATATTACTAATGACTATCAGGAATGTTGGCTATAGTAATTAGTTCTTTTCCTTATTTAAAAATTAAAAATTGATAGGAATGATGCAAACGAAATAGTCTTCTTTCTTTCCAAAGAAACATTTATTTATTTGGTCACATTTAGATCAATAGACATCTAGACATACAGGCTACAACTTGTTATACTAAAACCTAACCTAAAATTAACTTTAAATTTTAAACATTGATTGAGCAATATCCTTTCAGAGCTCTAATCATAACTTTTGCATATAAATAGTGACTGAATTATGCCCCTTTGTAACCAAAGGAACAAGTTCTTTAAACTGTTGAGATTGGGGAAATTAACCTGTTCCTGTCCACTAGATCAACAGTGATCCACTAAAGTTATAAACACAACTTATAAAGATTTAAGTGTTCAATTTTTTTCCTTTTTGAGACATGTTTAACATTTTTCGATTTGTTTGATTGTCTACTAATGAGTATACTAGAGTACACTCAAATAGGCCTCAAAAAGTATATGTTAAGGGGTAAATAAACTTACTAAAACCCTGTCTACAGCTAATTCTGATATCTGAATCTGCTACCATAAACAAGAATTAACAAGAGAGATACTTATTGGTGTCAAGAACTCACATATGGGTGGACAAAATAAGGCAGAACAGCGAACAGGGATCGGCAGTCTCAAGGTCTTTAATTCAGTCCAATTTCGATACACGATAAACAACAGTTCTAGGCAAAAGTACAGAATCTTCAGGCAATACTCAGGAATCAGTCAACTAGGAATAAAGGTCATACACAAGGAAATCAATTGATAAGAATTGCTGAACCGCTGCTTACAAAGAAGACAAGACGAACTGGCACAGAGGGAAGGGAAGCACAGCCTAAATGCACATGAGGGCGGGGAGACAACAAGACACAGGTGAAACACATTAGGGTAATCACAAAAGGCGGGAAAGGAACAAAGGGGGGAAGTAAATGTAGTGACAACACAAGGGGAGACGAGACTATCAAAATAAAACAGGAAATGAACAAAACAAACCACAATATAACTCAATCCCTAACATTTGGAAGATAATGCTGAGCTGTTAAAATGTGTTTAACACTGCAACTTAAATAAGAATTAAATGTCAGGGATCAAATTTGATTCAACAATTGGCAGGTAAAGTGGCAGATGGAAACTAATAAAGTTTAAGGTTTCAATTAAATTCCTTTCTTGGGGTATCCTTTCACACACTTTTGTATAGCTTGGTTTATATTTTGTATTACAACTTTCTTAAGGGATGTGTGAATAAATACGAATAACTAACTACATGCTATCTGCTATGGGCACCTCAGAAGGATCCACATCAAGACTGTTTGTTGAGTAACCACCACTCTGTGTGGATGCGTATTGCTCCCCCAGCTCGGCTGAGTGAGCTGCAGGGAATCTCACATCAGCACATTTCAAGTACAAGTCCATGAGAGGAACAAATCCCATAAACCGTATTTTTTTTGTGTAAGATTTGATCAAGTTTGTTGTACTTTTCAGGAGGTTTTCTAAAGTGTTTTCCCTAAATCTGTGCTCCCCTCTGCTCTGCCCCACTCTGCCGGTCATGTGACGCTCATGTGAAAAAGCTGCTGAGAGCAGCATCCTGCTGGCTATGTACAGGCACAGTAAGGAGGGATGATGAGCTGACATCACAGGTTATGCTAGTGGAGGCGTTTGTGCTAGGAAATACATAAGGGAGCATTGCTTTTTTCTTTTTTACGTTACCATGTTGAATCAATGTCAGGTAATGGTTAAATGGAGTGGACTTTGATTTTGCACATGGATTAACTGGATTCACTACCTGATTTCCACTTTCAAGCAGTGAGTGCAGTTCTGTTCTGGCCTGCCTGCCTGCATGAGACAAAGAAGGCACATACTGCGCTTGGGTAGCATGTGGACCAAGCACAAGCGATCGGCTGCGTCTGGGGCGTGTTGCTGCTGACTCCAAGGGGGTGGCAGGGTGCGAGGGCCCATCCAACGCAGCTTGCAGCTTTAATTAGGGCCCGAGCACCGAAGGCGGTGCAAGGCCCTATTGTGATTGTTTTTTTTCTTTTTTAGGGCCCAAGCACCAAAGGCGGTGCGAGACCCTATTGTATCTGTAGTGTTTCTTTCTTGTTCTTCTTTTTCTTATTAGGGCCCGAGCACTGTGAAATAGTGCCAAAGCCCTATTATATCTGTACTGTTTCTTTTTTAGGGCCCGAGCACCAACCAGCGTGAGGCCCTATTGTATTTGGTCCGTTTCTTTTTTATTATTCCATCCATCCATCCATCTTCTTCCGCTTATCCGGGGTCGGGTCGCGGGGGCAGCAGCCTAAGCAGGGAAGCCCAG
>JAPZDZ010000006.1:2386850-2414199 GCA_029783805.1 Acanthurus tennentii | reverse complement strand
GAGCATTGCTTTTTTTCTTTTATATGTTACCATTTTGAATCAGTGTCAGGTAATGGTTTAAAAGAGTGGACTTTGATATAGCACATGGATTCACTAGATTCACTGCCTGATTTTCACTTTCAAGCAGTGAGTGCAGTTATGTTGCACTCACAGTCGTCCATTTCTGGAGTGTGTTGGCGCTGGGTCCGAGGGGGCGGCGGGGTGCGGGGGCCGTCCAACGCTGCTTGCAGCTTTAATTTAATTTTTTTTCAGTATCATATGTCTCAATTAGTTGGTTGAAAAATATTTATAGTTTACATAAGAATTTAATTTTGTTGAATTTAAGGCAAATTGATGCACTTTATATCTTTACTGGTTCAGACTAAAAAACAAGGTTAGTAAAGTTATTCTCTGTTATAAGTGGATCCATATTTCTTTCTTTTTCCTTTTTTTGGTTTCCTTAATGTTAATAAGGATACAATGTTATGCAGAGGTGTACTTGCAGCAATTTTATAGACAAATTATACTATTTATAGTTGTGGCGGAGGGTGGGGGGAACAAAATGTTTTCTTCTTCCTAGGGGATGCTTGAAGCACTGCACTAAGCAGAAGTGTGATGAGAACTTAATTAATCGCTGTCTCACCTTCCTAATTTGATCAGCTGATTTTAAGTTCTACTTTTGCCATAGTGGTATTTGCTTTCAACCCCCCACCCCAATTGTATTTACTGTTTCTTTATTAATGAATAATCCCCACAGTCAGGTTAAAAAAATCATTTAGACAAAGCCACATTCAAACATAAACATATGCAATTTACTCAAACCTGCACACACACAGACACACAAGTATGATAAGCTGTGAAAGAAAAAATGCATACTTTGAGAAGCTGACAGAGCAGAAGGCCTCATAATTAACTTTCCATATTTTATTTGTGTACACTTACATTTACTGTATTGTTCTAGCTACTTTGTAAACCATTTACCATCATTCTAAATATATATATATATCAAGATTGTAGTTGGTGCTCAGGTACTCAGATTTAAAAAAATAATGTGATGCAAAAATCTATTAATAATCTAATAATGAAATCAATTAATTGAATAGTTGCATTACTCTTCGACCAGTTTTACTTGGCTTTTATAAAAATCAGTAGAACACTTTATAAATCACATTTTCTACCTAGATTTGTGCTAAATCCACATTTGCCTCTGCTGATTGAACATACATAAAGGTTTTAGAAAATTTTCATCCTCACAACAAACTAGTGGTTCCCTTGTTCATGCTTTTTAAAGCCAAAGCACATTTGTGTGAACACCTGAGCTTTTAATCATGTAATACAGCAGATCTTTTGTAATAAGCAAAGCATCTGTTTTGTACAATGTTCTTTCTATTAAGTTTCAATTCAATTTTTCAATTAATCTATGCGCTCCATTACTAGCATAATTTTAACATTTCCATAATATATGAAAAAAAGATTAGAGTGAACTTAAGAGTGTTTCAACTTTGTTCTACATTACAGATCCTCTGGGTAGGGTTGGTGTATACCAGTTACCCAAACAGTTAAGCCTGTGCAGAATAATGTATTTTCCCATTAAAAGCCTATCAGTTTCTTGTAGAGGACAGTTGCTGCAGCTAGAACCAGGATGACAGCCATAGTGAGGATGCCCACAGCAATCCCAAGACCTACTCTGGAGCCTGAGTCAGACACACTGCTGAATACAGCTGCTCACGACAGAAAACACACAATAAAAACATTGAGATCATACCTCCACTTACATAGCATTATCTGTATGCAGAATAACTTGGAGTCAACTGATGGTCTCACTGATTAATTATGATACACATATATTAGGCCATTTCTCTTTTTAGTTCATAGCACTATTTTGAGGCGGAGTTGGTAACCAGATGACATACAGTGGCTGCCAAAATTTCCTCAGAGATGGGTTCAATGTAGAGAATCAGTTTTATTAAGTTGTATGGAATATAACTGCATTCAACAATTAAGAATTATTTCTGTTCTAGAATTTCACTGCTATAGAGACAATGCTAAGGCGGAATACAGCAGAAAAACACATATTACTCCAAGAATTTATATATATATATATATATATAGCATTTTGCAAATATCAAATATTGGAATCAAACAAAATCATACCTTCCTCCTTAGATGTCAGTGCTGAACAGATGATGGAGATGAAAGGAGAAAATAAATTAGTGTTCGTAACAATCAATAGCATTCCACACAATGAAATTAGGTTTAAAAAGTTTGAGGTAATCTGACAATTGCATAACATACATGTGTTTAAAGTTGGTATATTAAACTGTAAATTGCTCTTTGGGAAACTAATGACAGATGTTTTTACACATGCAAAGCTTCTGTGCAGATTTGTTTTAGTTATTAAGATTTCTTACTTGATTTATGGAGTACAGAAATAGCTGTATAGGTAATACATGGTACTACACACATATATTTACTTGTTATAAAATGACAATACACTCAGAATTAGGTCATCTAGATCAGCATGGAAACTCAGTTTTGAATGGGTTTCATAAGTGTGAGTGTGTTTATAATTGTCCTGTTTGATAAAGCTTAAAGTAAGCATTGGCTCAGGCTTGCCTTGGACCAGTTCCCACTTTTGCTACTTTATTGGATTAGACTACAAAGAGACATCAATGACACATTGGGACCTAATTCTTATGTGATAACTTTTTGATTTATGAAAATGGTTCATTGTAAGTCTGTTCACACAAAGGATTATCATCTCACCCTGTAAAAATTTGACTTACAAGAACTCCAACTGTAGCACTTTACATCAGTACCTAACACTCCTATACTATTTTATTTTGTTCAGGTTTTGTGATCAGTGTTGAAGGTTGAGAGTTCCCAAACAACCTTACTTACAGTTCTCATTTCTGGTGACAATAGGAATTGGTGAGGATAGGGTGGTGGTCTCTGAAACTCCAGTGGAACCAACATCCCTTTTTCTTCTATTGTTACAATGCTGTAGATAAAGGAAGAGGGAATATAGCTAATAACTGAATAATATCATGATGGAAATGGGTGGAAAGTCTTTTGCATTAATGATCCTCCACTCACCTTAAAGTCATAACATGTGCTGATTTCACAGAGTCTTGTGATACAGTGCAGGTAGTAGGTGGACACTGTCTGGTTTTGCTGTTCAAGGAATCTGAAGGCTGAGAAGGAGAAGCGGGCATGATGACCATCCCCATTCTCATGCATGGTGGTCATTTGATCCTTAGAGCACCTGTTTGATAGCAAGAAAAAGAAGATGCTGACCTAACATTGCATTTGACTGCCTCTTCAGAATGAGATTTGGGGACTTACGAGACAAACAGGTTGAAGTAAGTGGAGTTGGTGGGGTAAGGAGAGATGGAAGCATAGCATCGGTCCATGAGGACATTGTACCTGTTGGAGAAGAGCAATGGGCATCAGAGGTGGTGCTAAAATAGAGGTGTGTTTTATTTTATTTTTCTCCTGATGAGACAATTAATATATTTATACATTGTTTTTCATACATTTTTATTAATACATACATTTACTCAGTTTCTCAATTGGGGACAACTAAGATACCAGAGCTTCAAGAATGTGTTGAGTATTGAAATATCTCTTGTCTTGTATACAAGACCAGAGTCAGAAGGTGGATGCTCTTACTGATCAGTCAGGTTTGCTGCTTTGACTTGGACATAGACATTGGTTCTAAGCTCCAAGCCCAATGGTGGTATGACAAGCGGAGTGGTGTAATTGATGTCCTGTCAACAGAAATGCATAGTTGGTTAGCTTTAAATGTTTTTATTATCCACATTTTACACATTTTATTTGGAAAGGTTTTTTTGCCTTTTTATGTATTTTAATAAGAAGTTGATATGATTTGATTTGATTTAAGGTAAGTTGAATTTATCTGAATTGAATAGATCAGCAGAATTAATAAATGTCTGCCTTCTTACATTCATCATCTGTAACGAAACACACAAGAGTGTGTTGATCCAAAATCAAAAAGACTTTACAAGTTGATGACATGACCAGTTACACTAAGTTACTGCAGACAGAACAAGACAGCAGCAAGACATAAGCAGTGTTAGGCTAACTGACTAACATCTGTGCTTTAACTTACACTGAAGAGATCCATGCTTAAAGTACTGATGAAGCTACCGTTGTTGTCCCTCACTGCAATGGAAGATGCTGACCTAGGGACAAAAAGTGATGTCAGGAAGAGGGAGAAGTTGGCTGGATGAAATGTTTAAATGCATCCTACGTATTCCAGTACAGAATAATTTGATTTTACCGAGAGACAAGATTATTACTCTAACAGTCACAGTCTGGGACAAGAACAGATGTATCTCATGGAAGTGAGAACAACTGACAATCATTTTAGTGGCCACATTGACACGCAAAAGGATAGCTTGGTGTGTCAAAAGGTTTTTGCTCTTTTTTTAGCTTCCAAAACCAATCACAATCATACAAATGGTATTATTGATGTTTTTATTGGCCTGTCCCCTCAAAACAGAGTAATATTCCCTCTGTGAAACTCTTTTTTAATTCTTTATATGTTCAACTTTTTTTTTACTGTTTCTAAATAAATTGTTAAAAAGGATAATTACCAAGAAATTATTTATTCATGCTTGCCAGTGTTTGCTGCCATCTGTACATGTAAGCAAAAAAAGATTTTTTTAATAATCTGATTTCTTTGCTGAAAGTGAAACTAGCACCTTTATCAAGCTGTGTGTTGTGTGTTTTCCTTTTTTTTAGTAAAGTTTTAATGAAGATAATTGTGATTATACAGGGTGCCGGGGATTAAGCCAATTTATATTATTTCTGTATGCTGCATGCTTTTTGAATGTTGTAAATCCCCTTCCAAAATGATCTAATTTATGAAGTGCAACTGTAATAGAAAACCTACAATTAGAACAGTCCCTGATGCTATCAATTCCCTATGTTACAACATGTCTATAATGTATGTAACAAAATACAATAAAAAATAAACAATAGCAACAAAATACATTTAAAAAAAAGTGGTCATGGAAGGGTGCAAGCAGAGTTCTTACACGTCCACCTGGGTGTTGTTGATCAGATACTCCAGAGGGTACACACAGGAATAATAATATTTCAGTTCAGCATTATAGGTGACTACCCCCGTTGTTGGATCATGTGAGCGCACCACACCGCTAACATTAACCGTCTGAATGTTGGAGAAGTCAGCGAAGATCCCTGTGCCAGCTGCACTTGTTGTCTGGAAGCAACATTTATAGTGAGGTTGAGCACAGAAAAAAAAGGATGCTTTGAGAAAACACGGATTCTAAACAATTCTACTCCACCAAACAAAGCTCTACTAACCAGAAAAGTACTGCCACAAGCGTTAGTCATGTTGAGGGGAAAGGCGAACCTGACAACAGGTGGGGTGGCAGATTCGTCCAAGGCTCCCTTACACTCCAGCTTCTCAAACATTTGGTTTAGGATGAGCAGAGACTCATTGTAGCCGGTGTAGACAACAGGGCAAATTTGGATGGCCAGGCTTATTGAGGATGTGCCACATTCAACTGAGATGTCTGTGTGTTCTTTAAGAAACATATGTTTTTTCACTAATCATCGCTTGAAATCAGATCATGCTTTGCTGTATACACCTCTGTTGCAAAATTACGTTAAGGTTAAAATGAAACAATAAGCTTGACATTAACTATGGATGAGAAAAGAAATGCCTTTTTAGAACCTTTGCAGACAACTGAGAAGTAATCAAACACTTTCTAAAAAGATCAAACATGAGCATGCATAAACATAAGCATAAGCATGGCATACCAGGACGTCTTAAGTCATTTTGACAAGTTAATTGACTGCTTCTTGCCATCATAGATGCGAAGAGGAGAAAGCTAAGAGGATCCATTCTTTCCTTCCTTGATATGGATGTGTCTGTGATAGCAAAAAGCCAAAAATGTATCAAAGTAATGCAACATTTTTTTTAGATATTACTGTTATCTTACTCACTCACCCTGTCCAGTGATGTTGTTTCCTTTCTGTGTTGGCTGCTGCTTTGAACAATGTATGTTCACAGTGCAGTTGTGGTACTGTGGATTCTTATATAGCCATGACTCTTTCTTAGGATTGGACAGAAACAAGGTCAGCGTAGGTTGGTGTGTCCACCTTAACTTCACTGCATGTGAACAGTTCTTTTGTACAAAGAGTTTCATGGACCATACCTTGGGGGTGTTTAGTGAAACCATACACAGTGAAGTACAATGGCATATCTCCTTTTCTTTAACATACGGATCCTCTTAGAATGCTAAAGTGAGACATCATGAATCAAGTGTAAAATACCTAGAAATAATACACAAAACTTTGATGCCCTTTTGAGCTGAGAGTAAATGTATTAACATGAACAGCATTATCTTTTATCATGGCCCAGGAATTATAGTGTATATAGTTCCAGGCTCAAGAGGAGACTGCAGGTACTGCACTTGGGTGCTGTGTTTACACTACTTGGGAGAAATTTTGAAGCGGTTAACCAATTTCTTTTGTGGCCTAGTATGAAGGACACAAAGCATTTTGAACTATTAAGATCTGAATACTGAGCCCAGACTGGAGAAGGCTAAGCTTTTAATTGGTATTAAATGTGTTAAAAAGAAAAAGAGTGTGTGCATAGTTGTGTTTCTGTTATTACTTTAGGTTCAATTAGTTGGATGAAAACAAGTGTCATTATTGTCAAACAACTGCCAAAGACTAATAGCTTTTTTTCACTCAGTGACATCAGTGCCTCTGAAAGGCCATATGTTAAGGCCAGAGCTCTGTTTGTGTTGTCAGGGAGGATTTCTTTCCATATTTGTGTTTCAAAGTTGTCACATTATCAGAGCACAGCTTTTTTTTTATAGGGTTACTATTTTGAGTGGTGTAATTCTAATCTGTGGAAACTAATGAGTTTAGCATTACAGCTTTCCATTCCTACACCATGACATAAAGCAGAGTCAAGTCAAGTCAGTATTTTTTTATATAACACCAAATCAGGTTTATCTGAAGACACTCTTCATTTAGAGCAGGTCTAGAGCACATTATTTCCTGATATCCAACAACAGAAAGCACTTCCCACATGAACAAGCACTTGGCAACAATTGCAAGTAAAAACCTCCTTTTAACAGGCAGAGATCTCAGAAGAGAACGAACTTTAGAGGCCATCTGATGTGACCATGGTTGGGTTAAAAGAAAAAGAAACAAGCATAGAGATAGAAAGATAGACACAGAAAGAACAAAACAACAAAAACTATAATAGAGAAAAGTGACTTGTCATTATATAATGGAAGTAGATAACAATGTGTAAAATATATGTAGGCATATAATAATAACAGTAATAATAATAGTAATAGTAATAATAATAATAATAATAAGAAGAAGAAGAAGAAGAAGAAGAAGAAGAAGAAGGAAGAAAGAAAGAAAGAAAGAAAAAAGTTTGGCTAAAAACGAGAACAACAACAGCTGCAGTTGGCCTAAAGCAGGAGCACAGTAATAAGCGCATGATCCTTGACCCAGACATGACCACAACTCATGTAAATCTGCAAGACCAGAAAGCTGAGAACTCCCAGGAAGATGCTAGAAATATGATGTGCTGCAGAACTCCCAATCAACTGTAGAGTCTTACTGCTCCTTTTAATAAGGAATTGTTTGAGAACAGCTTTGTCTTGATAGTGAGGTCAAGGTTAGGGTAAGAATGCAAGTGGAACGGTAAGATAAGCCTTTTTTAACCCAGTTATAATGCTAAAGGACGAAAAGGTTATAACTTCACACACCACATTGTTGGCAATTTCATGATCAAGGTTTTCCTACATTCAGAATGTAAATATGGGACATGAGAAGGTGCTTGAAAAATGACCCTTGGGCTGTATTTTATTGGTGGACAGGCCTAGAGCCTAGAGAAAGTAACACTTGAGGAAGACCCCCTGAACTAAACAAACTGCAGGTGACAAACACCAGAGCTCCTCAAATAGCAGCCCCAGTGATGTGCGTCCTGCTGCCAGCAAAAGGTCTGCAGTGCCGAGGGTGAGCATTGAGAGCAGTACTGTAGGAACCCAACCGCCATTTAGAAGAAGAAGGTGTTTGTGGGAGAGGCAGCTTTTCTGCAGCCATTAGGAGTTTTCTGTCATCTCCTCCTCCTCACTAAGGACTAATGCACCTTAAGGCTGTGTGCTAAGTGCAATGCTCTACCCTCTTTACACCTATGACTGTACACCAGTCTGCCAACACCATCCAACACCATTATTAAGTTTGTTGACAACACCAACATTGTCAGGCTCATCTCTAAAGAAGATAAGTCACCATGCATAGACAAGGTGCAGAGACCATCAGTGAACAACCTGACTCTGAACACAAAGACCAAAGAGGTCACACTGGACTTTAGGAGCAAACACATCTCTGAGGACCTCTCCTGGTCAGCCAACACTTCGGCAACTTTTAAGAGAGCACGGCAGAGACTCTACTTTCTGGAAGTCTTCAGGAGGAACAACATGTACAGTAAGCTGATAGTGGCCTCCTATCTGAGCCACTACTGAGAACATACTATCATACTGCATCACAGTGTGTTGTGAGGACAGCTCTGCTGTAGACAATAAGGCGTTTCAGGGGGTTATGAAAACCATAGAGAAAAACGCTGGTTGCCTGCTGTCTTACCTGGAGGACATTTCCACTTGACCCCACCTCAGCAGATTTACAAACATTAACTAATCCGCACACTCAGGTCAACCACCTTCTCAAACATCCCACAAGCTAGCCAAAACACACACCTCCAGATTCAAAGCCAGTTTCTTTCTCAAGGCCATCGTCACACTAAACACAAAGACCCTGACTCTATCTTTTACCTTTTTTATCTTTTAATGTGAAAGTTTTGCTCAATATATTACTAAAATTATTAAGAAATGTTCCTGTTTTGGAGGAAAAACTTGAATTAACAGCTTGGATCACTTAAAAAAAATCTTTTTGTCATTTGCTTACAATGTGCTGATGCTTTGCCCTACTTAATCTCCAACAAATGTCAAACATGTGAATACTCAAGTTTACATTAAAGATGAGATACATTAAAGGTGAGAAGACACACTAAGCAATATGACTCTCAATTTCTCTTGGTGAAGACAATAAGTGGGTGTAGCTCTGTGATTGATAACCTTACCTTAGTGACCTTTCCAGAAGCTTAACCCAAACAATGCACATTGTACTGCTTTACTTGTGGACATATGAGACCTGCTTTCACTCCACATTAAATAACGTAGTAGTAAAGTATAAAGTAAATCGTGGCTAATATTTTCATGTTTACTTTATCACAACAATCTTTTTAACTTTGATTCAAATGTAAAGTCTCTAAAAACCTATAAATAAAGACAATTTAATAATTATTATATTGTCCTTCTTGCCTCTTGTATTTTAAATAACTCATTAAACACCAACAGAGGATGTGAACTGAACAGGTGTAAGTAAGAGTAAGAGTAAAGCATCAAGCATCTTGAGCAGAACGCTAATACTATCAATCTTCTATGGTACATGGTTTAAGATCTCCAATAAAAAGGTACAAAATGAAATACTTTATTCTCAAACTCACCTGGGTTTGAAGTTAAAGAAACAGTAATCATTTTTAATAGAATTCTCCTCAAAAGTTTTGCACTGATTGAGGAGACTAATATTGTCAGGGATTTGGGACTTGTACAGTGATCACGGGTACATTGTTAAGGAGAACTTAGGTTATGTTAAGCAGGAACAGGTTTGCCATGCTTGATAGTCTACCTTCTATTTTTATTTTTTTTATTTTAGTGGTAGCTGAAAATGAAAATGAATACCAATCTCATGTCCGTGCACTAATTATTAGGTCTAAGTCAGTCCACTTAGCATAAGGACTGGAAGCAGGAGGATACAGCTGACCTGACTCTGTTCAAATAATGTCTGGCAGCCCTGAAGCTTACTAATTTGTATCATCTGTACACATGGAAATCTGTTTGTTATGTAGAACTTGATATTAGAATCCCTTACTTGGTTGCTCACTTGAGACCCTGTGAGGTAGTCAACTAAGCAGTAGCATCCTCTGGATTATTAAGCAGGCACCCTCTTTCAGCTGTGTTTTGCTCATAGGCCCATGACACCTCTGGAGGGTTCAGTGGTGAATCTTGATGTTCTGAGTTCACCCCCTAGATGGCATCTACTCACTTGAGGAGCCCAGGTAGGGTCCTCCCTTTTCATCCACAGCCCCTGTCTCCCTCTTTCAGCAGCTTTTTGACTGGCTGCCAATGGGCTTTTCCTTTGCACTCCCATCTCTGGTTGCTGATGTGGCCACAAACCCTCTGCAGCCTACTTCCACCAGTCAGTTTTGTTGTTGCACACCCACTTCCGGCTCAGCGTAGCTCAGTTTCTTGTGGTATCATTCCTCTCATGCAACTCTTGGCAAGAAAGCAAGTGTATTTTAGAGCTACTCCTTCAATGGAGGAAGCCAGGACAAGACAGATGCCATGGACAACCTTCAGATTTTAATAGTTTTGTTTAGTTTCTTCTCCAAGTTTGTAGTCTTGGATATGCATGAGTTTTTATTGTCTTTTTCCAAGTCACCGCACCAATGTTCAAATGTATATTTCACTACATACATTAGAAGGTGAACTTATCAGTGTTCATGAAGTTGTAAAGTTCTGTTGTAATTCTGACTGTCTTATCAAAAGGTCCATGATCCCATTCTTCGTCTCTCTAATCTGCATGTCCTTATCTGTATGTCCAAGTGTCCTAGCAAAAGTTACTGAGCTTGGAATTTCTCTCAATGGCTGTTCCATTCATGTGTGTTTAAATGTGTGTGTTACTGCTGAGCAGGTATGTAGGAATGGCTAAAAACTTTCTTGTTTTGTGCAATTATTGTATGAATGTATAAATGCAATTAAATGCAATTATTGTATAAATGCATTCTCTTCACAACTTAACCATTTCTTTTCTGCTGGCCTGGATAGTATAATCAAGTGTGAATTTTTTGAAGAATTTTCAGAATTCACAACAACTTTAAATTATGAGAAACCTCTGTTACCACTGAATAAGTAATTGTAACATTGACAGACAGTCCAGTAGCTGGAAATTCTACTGCTTACTAACAAGGAAATCATTAACTACCTAAAACTATTTTTTTCTTAAATTTACATACACCTGTCAACGCTAAATTTAATTGAAAATTAAATGAAAATCAATTCATACATATTTTCAAAGAAATCATTTAAATCTGCAAAAAAGAAAAAAAAATCCACAACTTAGGTTTACACAAACAAGTTGTGAACACCTTATTTACATGTCACATATCAACTGTTGCTTTTTTCTTTACTCATCCAGCACTTACAAAGCATCATAAACTCACAACTCAGGTCACATTTACAGTGCCTAACAAATTTATTCGACCACCACCCAAAGTAAGGTTTATGCCACAGCTGCCTAAATTAACAGCATTAGTAATTACCAAAATATTTTTTTATGTTTCTGTAATGGTTAATACACTTATATGTAGAAGCTCTTTAACCAAAATGATATTTTTAATACTAAAATATTACTATTATTATTATCCATGAATTTTCAAAAAACTGAAAAAAACAGTAAATCACATTATTTCTTGATTAATATGTCAAATTATAGTTATTTACTTGCAATCCTGAACAGAGAAATTAGTTTTAGTGTTTGAATGTTATGCTTGATTAATTTCTGACTTGGGCTGCACAGTGGCTTGGTGGTTAGCAGCAGTGCCTCACAGCTAGAAGGTCCCTGGTTTGCGTCCCGGTTCGGGCGCATGGGATCTTTCTGTGTGAGTTTGCATGTTCTCCCTGTGCAGCGTGGGTTCTCACCGGGTACTCCGGCTTCCTCCCACAGTCCAAAAACATGCTGAAGTTAATTGATCACTCTAAATTGCCCTTAGGTGTGAATGTGAGCGTGTATGGTTGTATGTGTCTATATGTGCACTGGCGACCTGTCCAGGTTGTCCCCTGCCTTCGCCCTAAATCAGCTGGGATAGGCTCCAGCACCCCCCCCCCCCGACCCTACAGAGGATTAAGGGGTATAGAAAATGGATGGGATGGAATTTCTGACTTCTCAGAGAAGCCCAGTGAGCCAGCTTAAATTTGGGTCTAAAAAGGTGAATTCAGTTTGAAATTCCTCGTTCCTGTTCAAAATGGTTAAACATTGAGAGCTCACTGAAAATGAAAGAGTCTGCATTAAAGCACTTCATGATGCTGGATGGTCTATGAGACAGGTGGTCTAATAAATTTGTTAAGCACTGTATATCTGCCATTGCTGTTGCCTGAAAATTACCATTTCAGTTCTTGGGAAATTCAGTTCTTTAAGTTTAGAGACATGACA
This sequence comes from Acanthurus tennentii, assembly GCA_029783805.1. Taxonomy (NCBI): domain Eukaryota; kingdom Metazoa; phylum Chordata; class Actinopteri; order Acanthuriformes; family Acanthuridae; genus Acanthurus; species Acanthurus tennentii. The sequence continues at coordinate 2,401,869 of JAPZDZ010000006.1, read as the reverse complement.
CTGTGACACCAAATTTTAATCACAAGTCAAAGTGCAGTGTTGGCAAAATGTACAAAAGTACACAGCTGCAGTTTTTGGAAAAAGACCATCAGTTGCATTTTTAAGAACATGTAGAAAAGTTATACACAATTACATTGGTTTCATGTATGAAAGAACCTTTAACAAACAAATTTATTGCTGCAACAGTACATAAAATATTTAAAGTGAGTGAATAAACTACATTTGAGGATGGAACAGACCTATTAATCAGTAAAGTTAAAGATTATCCCTCTGATATGTAGCAATATGAATAAATTGAGCATTTATTTCAATTATATCCTTGCTTTTTATATATTTTATGTCAAGAAAACTTAAGCTCAACATCTAAGCCTAAGACATCCTGCTAGCTCTTTCAATCACTTATCCAATTTTTTTTAATGTAATGTACATAAAGTAGTACAGTTTCTCTTTTTCTCTTGAGATATTAAAATGAATTATTTTTAGATTTTGGCCAATTAGTAGGAAGTAAGAGTTTAACCATTTGATCATGCCTTACTACAATATACGGTAAGCTTAGCAATTGATTCTAGACCCTGCAATTGAAAGCTGTAAAGCTGAGGTATTGAATTAAGTTATGAGCATCCCCACTATGTGGTTTAAAGCTGCATGACAAGTGTTCACATGCTGGTTGAGACCTAGCCTGGCAGACAATTGTAAAACAAAGCAAAGAACAACATAGAAAAAAAATACTGCTTTACTTCTAAACTAATGCACATTGTACAGACCTGTTAAAAATTTTCTAATCCAACATTTAGCTTTAATCTTTTTGTAAAATGACTACACACGCAAACGTCATGTCACATCTCTTGTTTGATCCTTACTGAGCTTTGTCAGTTGTGGAGGAGTGTCTACTCTAACTTAGATTTAGGTGTTCAGCTGAAGGCTGGGCTGCGGACTCCAGACAGGCTGCTAACAGGAGTGCTCTTGCCTTTCAGGAGGGTAAGGGAGAAGATGAAGAAGCAGATGCTCATGACACCCAAGATGATCACACCTGAGATGAGGGCACTGGTCACTGTGTTCATCTGAAACACCGGGGCTTTGAGATAAGCTACAGAAACAAACACAAAGATACAATCAATCAATATGTTTCACCACAATATTTTCCTTTAAATTAAGTCTGAATGCAAATCCTGCTTAAAGGACCTGTTATTAATAAAGAATTATGCCTTATTTAATCCAGTTTATTTTATGGTTTGTTTTTTCTTGTTCCTGACAGAAAGCTATTAAAATTTTACTGTCATGCTGAGACATTTGCAGCTCAGATACTGCAGTATCTTGTAGCAAAAACATAATTCAGCATTAAAAAAAGCAAGAAAAGAAAGTCCTTCACACCACCAAATATACAGACTTATTACTGACATTTGTTTCTACCAAACAAGTCTTTGTGAATTATGTATAAAACTGAACTGCATGTAATTAAAAGAGACAATCCAAGGTATAAAGAGCACTTAATATGACTCGTGTTGCATCAAATGCCACTGGATATTAGATCTAAATGTGAAGGCTTTTTTTATGTTAAATGACTCTTTTTAATATCAATGAAAGGCAATATCACATTCAAAAATGCCAATTTTTATATTGTCAAGACGTAAAGGCTTACCCAGCTGAGAGTTGTTGGTTGGTGTTTCATCTGTGAAAAAATTTAAGAGCATTTAAGTGGAACCCTATACTGGTGTGTAATTTTTTGTATAGTGCATTAATTAATTGATAATAGTAAATAACTGAATAGTCAGGGAGTAAACTGATACTGAAGAAATGGAGCAGAGGAGGAAGGGTGTTATCAAACTGTACCGCTGCGAGTGATAATAGGCCCGGCAGTCAGGACTGCATTCCCAGACGCGCTGTTTGATTCCTTTCTCTCTGAAACATCTCTCTTTTTCCTGCTGCCACAGATCTACAAAAAAAAGAGATTTCTCTATGGGGAGATAGTGACAAAATGAAACCCTCTTAAGGGGTTCCACTTTCTCAGGAGACACGTGCTGGATGATTAATACAACTTGGTTTTACCTTTTGACATAATATTAACTGTTTTTGTACTGTAATTATTTTATATCTGAATGTTTTGGTTTTGGCAAATGCTGGGTGTGTCTCATAATAATTAAACTAATACATGTATTATTCTCAATTTACTTTACTATTCAGTCATTTATAACTCAAAATTTATGTCAGAATAAAGGCACAGATTGTCGGTTTCTAAACTGAGGTAAAGTTTAACATGATTACACGTCTTATCATGCGGCTTTTCTGGTCTGACTTCTTTCATAGATAACAAGCATTACTGATAAACTAGTAAAAGCAGTACAAGCTTCAAGGTATCTGAATTTTATATTAACTCTGTTAAGCTTTAACAAACAAAAAATGACCAAATAATCTATAATGCTTAATTTATGCAGGCATTGTCTTTTTCCTTTTCTGTCATCCTTCATAACTTTTTGATCTCAGGCGTCAGCCTTGCCCTTAATCCACTTAAATCCCTTTACCATCAAGCTGTTTAAGTTCTAAGAAGCAACTAAAATTCATCACTGAAATATTCTTGACATTTTTAATCTCACTTTGAAAATTTAATTCCAGTAATTACTCCAACTTTGCTCACATTCAATTTGACTACTTTAATTCACAAAAGTATACATATATTTTTTGTATTTAAAATCTTCATCTGCAGTGAAATATTCATATATGCACTGTATTCATAAATGCTGAATACAGTGGAGAGTTAAGTAGCAGGAAACGGAAATGGAATGAGTAAGGTGCAATTCTCTCAAACTTGTGTGCAGCTACTGTATATCAGTACTACTGTATATCAGTACTACTGTATATCAGTAGCTGAGTGAATGAACTTTATCACTTGGCATGACTGATGATTATGTGTCTGAATGTATGACTGTTAAAAAGCTTAAAAGATGAATCAAATAAAGTTTAGAATTTCCTAGTCACGTGCTCTTTTCATGAAATTAAACTGTAGGTGGATTTGAAAGAGATGCTGACAAAATGTGAGTTCTATTTTATCATAAAAGTTTGTCATGTTATATACGAAGGTGTCTTTTGCTGGTCTTACTGGCATTAGCATCGGACAGTCATCTGCTCGACACAGCTTGGTAACACAGTGCAGGAAGACAGTGGACATCTTCTGGTTCTTGTGCTTTACAAAACGGAATACTTCAAAGGCAAAACGACCCATCTGGCTCTTTCCATTTTCAAAGACGGTGGTCTGGGGATCTTTCTCACAGCTTGCACAGGGAATAAAATTAGAAAGTATTATTAGAAAAAAGAGCTACACAGCACATGAACTCAACAAAATCAAAGACTTGTTTTTAAATTTTTGTTACCTAAAGAATAGATCATAGCGAAGGTCATCATTGGGATTTCCAGAGGGCGTGGTATAACAGTAGTCCATTAGAATGTTCCATCTATTTAACATGATAGATTGGTAAATCCAGGATTCAGGGGAATTAAATTAGAGTGGCCATTCAGACATTTAGATGGCACATTGCTTTCCTGTTTTGGTAGGTGAAAAGAAGTTTGCACCAAAAGACATTTGTGTTTTCAACAGACAGAACTACCATTTGATATTACAACTTTGCATTCTAGAAAGTTTTTTTTTTATATCAAAAATATAAAAGGGAGAGGAAAACCTTTAAGTTATATCCTGCATCATTGTTATCAAAAGCAGATGGTAAAGTTGGATGGTGGCTGCACAAAGTCACAGAACTTTTAGACCATGTACCACATGTCTTCAGCCTTTTTTGTAGTTGGTGTAAGACAACAAAAACACTGGTTAAGGTTTGGGAAAGATAGAGGTTTTGGTTAAAATCTTATTCATGTGAATTTCCTGTATTAAAGTCCCTTTCACCTTGCAATATGTTAAATCCACCTCAAGTCATAATATATTTTATGTATTGTTCCTTCGTTTCAGTATTGAGCTTCAATGTGCAGAATTTGACACAACATCTCAAACACACAACGCCTGCAGTTTTCTTAATTCAGGATTTTTTTTAATGTAGATGAGGAGTAGTAATTTCAAGATTTTTTATTGAGTTAAGATAGAAAAATTACATCAGATATAAGCTATTAATAATTTTAATGCAGGGCTCATCATTCGCTATCAACAATTTACAACTTGGCAAATTCTCAAGGCAGTGTTCTCTCAAAAGGGATTTGCTGTTCCTAACTTGTAGTATCAGCATTTATTGTCAGCGTTTTGGCTTGGTTCTAGGTCATCAATGACAATAGAGCTGAAATTTTGATTGTCTGCTAAAGTTTTGACCACTTGCAACACTTTTCCTTCTCTGTGTACCTTGGAAGTATCTGAAATTGTGGCAAAAATATATTCTATGTCTCAACTTTATATAACTGAAATTGTGGCAGAAATATATTCTATGTCTCAACTTTATATAAATATGATATTATTTTACAGCCTACTGTGTTCTGCATTGAGTGGTTAAGTGGTTAAGTTTGTTACATTGCGTTTGAACTAATTGCATTATTTTGATAATACCATGAAAACTTGGCAAAGAAAAAAATTACGGACAGCAGAATGTGGAATTGCTATGCTCATAATTACAAAACTGTAGTTTATGTTTAAAGTGCACACTGTCTGTTGGTGATCTATTTAGATTGAATGGCTATATGATAACTAAATGCTGAATACCTCCTATCCAGGTTGGTTGCTTTCACAGCTGCAAACACCCGTGTCTTCAGGGTCAGTCCTGCCATGGGGATGGACAACTGCTGAATGTACGATGAGTCCTGTAATACATGTAAATATAAATATAAATATAAATATAAATATAGATTTTAATATAATTTAAATGTATATTAGCACTTGTGGCACATCTCCTGACCCCTGGCTCTTTCCTTTTGTCTTATTGAGAGTGATTTGTTCAGTTTCACGGCAGTTCATGAATTCCCACAATCTATCATCTGGTTTCCATAGAATCCTGTTGTGTTCGGTTCAAACTGCCATTAGTTAGCAGAGGATGTGAAATAAATTGAGGGTAAATTGAGTATAATCTTCTACAATTACAGGATTAAAGGTAATTTACTGCCTGATTGAGCTTCTAAAAAGGGTTTGTAAGTCGTTGCTATCTTTCCTCTGTCTCATAGATTTATCATCATTCTGAGAAATCACTGAATTGTAAGAGGTTCAGACAACTGAACATTGCTGCAGAGTGTCTGTTATTTGATGAAAACTGACTAAGTATGTCAGTTTCATCTCCAGTGCAGCAGTCTCAATTTCAAAGTGCAAAAATAAAAATAAAACACACCAAAAAACCCATATATTATGACTGACTTGAACTTACATTGTAAAGCAGCAGATTTAGTGTGCTGATAAAAGTACCATTGCTGTCCTTCACTGAGATTGCAGCTGCTGACCTTCAGACGAGATTTAAAAAAACAAGACCATCTTAGAAGTTTATTGCAATATTTCAAAAGTGGCATTTACCTGATGCTGAAATTTATACATATTAAATAACTGATCATTTTTACAAATATTCAGAGTATTGAAAAGAACAACGTTTCTATGTCTTTTAACCATCTTATACACTGTTATTACACCCTATGTGAATCATACTGTGCAATCTCTAAGCAACTTTATAACCAAAACTTTTAATTTACTTATATATAGTAACCCAACTGCATTTAAGCTTGTTGTTAACATGAGCTCTAAAATATTAATAGTGATTTTTTTACCATAGGACTGAGTGACTTCTTTACTAAATTGTACACGAAGGATGTGAACACAAAAAATTCAACACTTGTCCTAGCCCTGCAACCTTTGTGAAGCTAAGAATATTCAAATGTTGTCATTTTTAGGTCACACTTTGTTGATGTCATCTTGAATACATTATATTTGAATAATACTTTATCATTTAAAATTTGGTCAGCTGTTTAATACATTGTCCAATGTAAGACAAAATAAGAATTTCAATGCTACTGTTGTAATGTAGTGATTATGAAGTGGTGGTGTGGTTTACTTTGATCATCCAGTTAAAACGTTTTTTTAAAGGCATGTTAACACATACTATAGCCTCAGAAATTACAGAAGAGATGTATCAACACCTAGCTGATAGACTCAACTGCACATATTTCTACAAAAGCTCAAATATTTATTGCAGGCCTGATGCTGCATTATATTAGTTAGTTGTTCAGTTCGTTGTAACCTCTGGGTTTCAGATAGGGTTGCCAACCGTCCCTTAAAAAACGGAATCATTCCGTATTTGGAAACAAAAGTACGGGTCCCGTATTGAGCTGAAACGGGACGCACTTTGTTCCATATTATCATGTAAATCAACAGTAGTCTGCAAAATGTCAATGGTCCTTCTCCGACTCGATCCTAACTTTTGTACTGTCTGTTTGCACTTTTCTAATTGCACTAACTGCACTAAAAATATATATATATTTTAAGAAAGATATGTATTTTATTCTGTTGATTTTGTTATTGTCAGGGTGACAAAATAAATTGCTAAATTATTTGTTTTCCATGTTTATTCGTATCACTCACAAACATGCATCTAATTAAATTCAGGTTTGAGTCAAATGTTTAGAGCTGAAACGGGACGCACTTTGTTGTTTAGAAAATCATTTCGCACACAGAAAAAAAGGCAAATATATATCTCCATGTCGGTAGGGGTCGGCTGGCCCTTCCAACGAGGTGTCCCTTATTTATTTTTCAAGGAGTTGGCAACCCTAGTATCAGACCTCATGTCATCCTTTTAATGAGTTTTTCTCATTCTATCTGCAGGGCAAACCAATGTAAAATATTTTCAAGTCTGATGGCAATGACAATTAGTTTGACTTATTTCATTTAATGGCATGCTGGCCCTCTGCAGTACTCCACTTGAGCCCTTTAAAACCAATGTAAGTGGAAGTGAGTGATGATGTGGGTAACACTTACGAGGCCAGCTGTGTGTTGTTAACCAGGTATTCCAGTGGGTAACTGCAACTGAACTTATACAGTAGACCTGGCAAGTAGCTGATGATAGTGGGGGGATCTGGTGTGTCTATATACCCTGATATGTTTCCAATTTGCACCAGTGACAGGTTCCCATAAGCATTTGGTCCTTGGGCTGTGGAGACCTGCAGTGAACAACATCAGTGTGGATAATAGTCCTCCTGGCTTGCTTACCAACAACTTTTATCTTACTGTGGCCACACTGGACAGGGAATGATACTATCAGCAATATTATGAGAATAGTAATGCACCTAACTAATCCTCTGCTAAATCTCTCCATATCTGAGAGCAGATATGGAAACTGCCTCTTCTATTCATCTGAGTGCACTGCAAAACCACAAGTTAGAGAAAGCTCACCAAGCAAAGAATCGAAGGAAGCACTTTAAGCTTCCTTTAAACTGTTTTAGGATTTTTTTAACTCGTTACCCTGACAGCACCTTTAGGATCCCAACTCAGCCCTTTCACAGAAATAATGCGTGCTAGACTATATTCCCATGCAGCATAGAGACAACTTGTCAACATCAAAACATAAATACTGTAACTAAGACAGCGTGCTGAAGTGAGTGACACATCTGTGATTTTTCTAAAAAAAACTGCTGAGTGGCTTTTTTGCTGTTCTCAAAGTTTTCAGCTCAGGTTTGTATTTCTTCTGTCTGTTAAGATTGTTTTAGAGTCTTTTAAGACTATTGGTAATTTTACAGCTTCAGCACAAAGTGTCTGTATTGCATATCTCATTATGAATCACATTACAAACCATTCATTAACCATTCATTAACCAGTCTTTACAGTAACTTACATGTTACTAGCTTTCATGATTTTTCTCAAAACTACTGATATTATATTTCTGGTTGGTCTTAACTATTTAACAACATTATTACCTGTTTAAGCAAACAAATCCAATTCCATTGTCAAAAGTGTGCAGTGTCAGTGGAGCTGACTGTAATGCTGTAATATTGTAAAACAATCAGGCCATTACTGTTTTTCTTACCAACAGCGAATTGCCACAGGATTCCAGTGTGGCCAGGCTAATACTAAAGATTACAACAGTGGGAAAGGTGTTGTTATTGATAAATCCACGGCAGTGAGCATCTCCATGGCGACCATTGAGGGCCAGGTCGGTGTCAGTGTAGCCAGAAAAGAGAACAGGGCAAAAGTTGATCTTAAGGGTGATGGTCTGCACCCCACAATAAACACTGATATCCCTCTCCGCTGCAACAGACACACACAAAAAACACAAAAAACACAAAATAAGCGCACACACACACACACACACACACACACACAGGTATATAGAGACATAAAAACAACTCATAAAACACTTATACAGTTAAACAGACTTTACAATTTTGTTTAAATCACAAAAAAGACCCATTATCCCTTCTTTGAAACATTTAGCTAGTAGAACTTTTATTCCGTAAATTTCACATATAAATGTCTTAAAGTAATTCTGGTAATAATAATAATAATAATAATAATAATAAGTCTGTGTCATTTTTTTTAATTTCTCACCAGGGAAGCGGCTGTGAAAGTTGGCATCACAGTTGTATCCATTAAACTGAGCTGCAACTAATAAGGTCTTACTAAACAATAAAAGAATCAAAAGAATATGTTCCATTTCAGCACCTGAAACAGAGCAAGAATTTGCACTTAATACAAGAAATCTATTTTATGCACTATATCTGACATACTCTTGAAAGATGGGGAAAACAGAAAGTACATTACAAATGTGATTATTTATGACAAGATATTCTGTCAGTGGAAAAATTTTATCTAAGTTTTCAGTTATTTCATAATGTTTTGACTTCAGAGGAACAGCTCTCATATGACTACCAAACAAATCTCACATTGCACCTGCAGCTTGGCTTATCTTTGGGTGCACATCTCATTGTCCTATGAAGACTTCTTATCTTATAATCACTGTCAGTCACAGATACAGAGTGCCCTACCTGAGAAAATAACTAAATTAAAGGAGTAATTGCACTAAGTCTGCAGACAGCAAACAAAAAGTGTATCTATATCCATAAAGTGTGTCTATATCTTGAGGTAAAACGGCAGACACCACTACATAAAATGTAGAACTACTCACCCTGGTTCCCGAAAGACAGCAAGTCAGCGGTTCTCCATAAGCTTGGAACAGACGATGGAATGGTCCACACAGCATCCCTACCTGACAACTAGAAACAGGTCTCAGGAGTTGGGGGGAAAAGGGATCCTACACATAAGAGATTCATTATTTGAACATGTCAACAAAAAAGGGCTGTCCAGAGTGAACATGGGAAAGTCCATCAAATCTGAATGTGTTATACAAATCCTTTCACGTTTGCAGAAATATGAGCAGGTTTTAGAGTTTCCCACTCATATCCTTTCGGCCCAATCTGGCTGTGTCAGTGCTCACAAATGGTTTGACGCCGCATGAGGTCCAGCAACATTGGGGGGGGAATTATCTTTTCATCGCTCCAGTGGCCCTGGCCTGCTGACTGAGCCATTCCTTTTTCCCCAGGCCAGTCAACAAGTGCAGAGGCAACCACATGGGCCCTTGACCCCAAGAATCCACACTTTTCATGCTTTGTGTGTAGAAGTCCTCAGTCAGCACTAAAGGGGGCAATCTGCTTGGTGGGACTGCATGCTGCTGCTGGCCTCCTTTCTGACCCCCAGCTTGATTTCTGGTTACAGGATACAAAAAGGATCAAAGAAAAAGAGAGCAAAGTTGGTAGTGTTTAGGGGATTAGGTAGTCCTCACTGATCCATCTTCCATATGGACAGCAGTGTATGTGACAGACACGCTGCAGTGTAAACCAGAGAGATGGCACACACAGATCCTGTGAATATGGAATGTTAGATGGAGAGGACATTGCTGTAGAAGTTTCCCACTTTGGGTCTAAATCAAAAGAGGCATATTTTAAAAAAATCATTTCAGTCTATGTATGTCGTGGTGCTTTCTTTCACTTTATCTAATTCATGTCCAACATTGACAGACCGACATTGTTGTCTCAGACTCAGTTCAAGTTCAGTCTAGTCACAGAATTAATTATGAAATCATTAAAAATATGCAACAATTACTAATTTAAAAAATCTTTTGTCATATGCAAATTAAACATCCTAGGTCATTTTAGTACACCCTGAAAGCATTATTTTGTCTTTTTGACACCCTTACAAGTCCTTGCTACAGGCCATACAATTTGACCAATTGCAGTTCATATGTTCAAGGTGAACAGTCACGGAATGTAGCTATTTAGTTGCATTACTTTTAATTAACATTTAAGTAAAGAATTGAGACGGTGCTCTGTTATAGAGTCAATATAATATTTATATAGAAAATTCAGATGAATATATGTTGAGTTTCCAAGCAAAGCATTAAAAGTGCACTGCACTTAATATGCATATTATAAAAAACAAAAAATTCTTTGAGAATAGTTTTCAGTGAGGGGTATTGTGGTCACACTAGCTTACTGTTTTTAAAGCCACAGGCATTAAAATGATGGATCTTCTGAAACTTAAAACATTTCAAATTATTCATAAAGGAATTAATAACTTGCCTGTCTTTGCCTGAGTGACTGCCCAGCACACAGAAATGGATCTAGACAGAGAGGGATGATTTTTTTTAAAAAGGAGAATTTAATTTAAATCAATATAATGCTCATACAAATCCAAAAAAAACGTGCATTTTAGCTGTTAGGTGACCGTGCGATAGAAATAAAGAAATCAACCATAGAACAAAAATCCACACATTTAAAAAAATATTTAAAAAAAACAGTTATTTCAGATTATATAAAGGAGAAGAGAGTGAGAGTCAAATGAGGATCTGCCATTCAGTCTTCTCAGAAAAAACTCTAAAGTTAGTAAGCTGTGGGGAGCACTCTGATAATAGACGTGTATCTTCCAATATCTGTGGCTTTTTATGTATATGGCCATCCTAAGATAAATGCCCATCAAGGGTGAAGCCCAAAAGTTTAGTGGCATAGTTTATACCAACTGTAATACAGATATGTTTTCTTGTTCTTAGTGAATGCCTACTTGATATTATTTCTTCTATCATAGAGCTTAAAGTATAATTGTGAATTGTTTCTAAGTAATAGATACGTTGTTGCAGATTATAATGTTGCCTGTTACACACCACCAGGGTTTGCTACACTGCCTTCAGAGAGACAGTTTGTGCAATTACATGACATGGTATAAAATAGCACACCACCCATGACAATTAGAAATACTACTTTTATATGTCAGGAACTCCTTTATGATGTTCAAAAAAAGCATTCAGCCCATTTAAGTTTATAAATTCTGATTGCAAAAGTTAAAAAGTCCCAGTGTCACAAGTACAACCAATGCAAAACCTCTAATGCTGTACCTTTGCACAAAGATGACAACACCTAAATATGTCTAAGCTCTTCTGTCTAAAGTCCACAAATCACTCATCAGCTTGCATTAGGACAATAATGTAACTCAGCCACAGCAATCAGTTAAGTTAGTCCTGCGCACAATGTACAATAATTGCTGGTATTTCTTATATGGATAACACTGGAAATTCATTTGATAAAAAGGAACAATGTGTGTATGATACTATTGATCATAAACTTTTTTATGTTGTATAATCTGTCCTTCATTGGTTTTAATTATTCCGCTTACAGCTGATTTGAATTTAGTCACCCCGGGAGTTGATAATGGTGTGCCACATGAAGCAATTTAAGGGCCCCAGCTATTTGGTCCATAACTGAATTATATTTACTTTCCAGCAGTAGATTTCACCATTCATTTCAATACTGACAGTACCATCTAATGTGCTCTACTGTAAGCTAATCTTTCTCCAGGTTACTGTCTACTTTTGATAACCTTTATACTCCATTATTTATCTAAAGCTCTTTTAAAATCCAATCAGATACACAGGAATTTGGTAAGTTAGAAGACCATACAAAACTCATTTGAACGACTTAAATGGATAATTTTACTGCAACAGAGCTTGTTTCTAAATAATGCCATAAACTACTATCTAAACTGGATTATGAAGATACATGTTATGCATATTTATTGTTAAACCACTAAATGCCATGACAATTACATGAATCCATACCTTTACCAGCTATCACACTTGTACTGAATGTTAGATTCCTTCCATGTGCATCACATGGAAGCATTTATATATGATTTTTAGTATATATGAGTTGTAACATATAGTACAGAACAAGATCAAGTTCTTTGTGTTTGGCAAATTAAATTTCTGTCTATAAGATGAAAATGTTAGTAGGTCAAATGTATCATTGACCTCATTTTGCTTGCAATATATCACTTGAATAAGGTCTCAGGAGACAGGCGTCCTATTTTTCAAATCTCTTGTATTTGAATCAACTATGACAAAACTAATGATGATCTCCTTCAGCTGAAAAAGATCTGAAGATCCTTTATCCAGAGTGAAATCAATCTAGACTGGCTGCCGTCACACCAAGCTCCCTTTAGCAGTTTGATTGGCACACAAACAATTTAGTGTCTCTGACAAAATGAAAGGGCAAGTCTCCCACCTTTTGTTGGCCAAAATGTCATCATTTGGCATGCATTCAAGTAGCCAAGTCTTAGCTTCATTTTCAGTGTCCCTCAGAGAGTATCACTGCAAAGCTTGTCCACCCTGTTGACATACCCATTATATAGCTGACAAATACATTCTTTAGAGGAAAATGCATTTTCTGCCTGAGCAGTATAGCTGTGGCAAGAAAAAAAAAACATGGTCCCAGTGAATCTTGTTACATATGTTAAAATTAATCATGATGTGAACAAGCAACTAAAATTTGACTTAATACTTTATTATGAATTTGAATAAAAACCTTTTGATCAATTAACATAAACAACCCACAATGTACATCATGTACTGATAGGTAAGACATACCAGTGTCTATTTGGTAACCGTAAATTTCCCTCAGTTTTTGACTCAGTGCTTTAATAAAACTTCCTAAAAATTTAGGCTAAATAACTTTTGGTATTGCATCTTTACTATGAAGAAGCCTTTTCATCTTATCATTGACTGTTAAATTCTAGTGTTATATTCAGGTCATAGCTGTTCATAACAGTGGATAATAATAAAGATTGAATAATCTTTTTAACTCCCAGAAAAGCAGTGTGTGAAACTACACAACTGTAAAGTGTGGGAAACTTTGCAGCCCTGAGAAGAGGCTGCAAGTGTACATTTTATGCAACACAGCAGTCTTCACTAATAAGAAGCCTACATGTAGCCTGAGAAGTAGCCCAAGGGAAAAATACACAATTAGTGTCTGAATATTTTTTTTTTAGCTAAATAAAGAACAGTTTTATGATGGCAGGAACTAAAAAGCACAATCAATTAAAGTAACTAGCTCCAGTGGTAGCGTCCTGCTTGTTGTGCTGACGGTGAAGTTGCTTGTGAGGGAAAATGAAAACGAGCAGTCCCAGCCTTGAGTGTTTTTATTTTGAGCAATTTTATACTTCTAATGCACTATGCACTACTATCTCAGAGTTAAATATTTCACCTTTTACTCCACTTCAGGTTTATGTCAGGTTTTTAGTACATTTTGTTACTGGTCATTAAACCATTATAATTTTTCATAGAAAACTACCAACCTGTTCAGGTAAAATCATATCTTCAAATTTTGTGAATTTGAATTTTTAAAATGAAATGTAAAATGTATCATCACAAAGCTTAAAACAGGTCATTTTTGATATTTTTATTGAGATATGTGGTACTAACATTCAAACATATGATGATCTTTTACAATATAATGCACTTATTTAGACTAAGCTAACCAACTGTATGAAGTACTTAAAATTAGCTCAACCTTAATCATCTATAGCAGAAAAATGCAACATACACAATAATGTAGCGGTGATATTAATCCAGAAACATATAATAGTTAAACAGTGCCAGGGAATATTCCACTGTAATGTGAGTACTTTTACTTTTGATACTTAGAACACATTTCTTTGAATAACACATTAACCAAGTAAGATTTTAAATGCATGGTTGTACTTAGGTTTTACATAGTGAAGTATTTTTACAGTGTATGGTCCATTGCTGAGTCAGAGCAGCATATCCAAGCTGCAAGAACTGTAGCAGACTTGCCATTTAAGTCTTGGGCACATACAGTGTGCTGCTGGAAAACAAAGTTTCTTCCATTGGATTTGTTTGTGACAATTTTTGTTAAAAAAAAAAAAAATGGAAATGAAGCTACTCCCTCCAGTAATATATTCACATTCCTCAAGGCACCGGCCGAGGAGGTGGGGTTGAAGCTATTTTTAACTCTAGCTTATTAATCATGCCTCTGAGTTTTTATCAAGTTTAGTCCTTAAATCAGACAAGGATATTATTGCAGGAGATTTTAATATTCGTGTGGACGTGAATATTAAAACAAACCCACACACTGTCTCAATCACACCCTTGACCTTGTTCTGACTTATGGCAATGAAATTGAACACCCAACAGTATATCCACAGAATCCTGTTTTATCGGACCATTTCTTAATAACATTTAAATTCTTGTTAATGGATTACATTCCAGTCGTCAAAAATTATTATGCTAGATGCCTATCTGAAAGTGCTGTAACTAAATTTAAGGAAACAATTCCTTTGGCCCTTAATTCATTGTCACACCTTAACACCAAAGATGACTCCCACGCTTCTTTCAGTTTCTCCCTAATTGATCATCTGGTTGATAGTACTGCAGGTTCCTTGCGTTTGACGCTTGATTCAATTGCTCCTCTGAAAAGAAAGCTAATAAAACAAAAGAAACTAGCTCTGTGGTATAACACTGAAATACGAAAGTTAAAGCAGGCATCGCGAAATTTGGAAAGAAAATGGCATTCCACCAATTAGCCTGGCAAGATAGCCTTAAAACATAGAAGAATGCCCTTTGCACTGCTAGAGCAGGCTATTACTCAACATTAACAGAGCTGAAAAGAACAACCCCAGGTTTCTTTTCAGCTCTGTAGCCAGGCTGTGTCATGTCTAAGAAACTGTAAAGTTATATTTAGTTTTGTCGTGTCTGTTGTCTGGTGACTTCCTGTTTTATTTTGA
>JAPZDZ010000006.1:2333930-2361988 GCA_029783805.1 Acanthurus tennentii | reverse complement strand
TGCAATACACACTCATTATAAAACCTCACAGGCAGCACAAATAAGTCTAAAACTAAAACTGTGATAACTCAGAAACATTACAAGATAGCAAAAATATGCAAACACAACATTTAGAGATCAAAGTCTTGTGACTCCTTTAAAATTTGAATGAAGTCTGTAGCTAAAAGTATGTTGGCCCAGTCGAAGCTCAAACAGATGCGAGTGTTATTTATTTCTCCATTGGATTGCATGAGAGCAAGAGTTTCTCTTTTCCACTCCTTCAACTAAAGCTTATAATTGATGCGTTACTGCCTCCTTGTGGTCTGATGTCTGAAATACACTTGAGAAGCCGTGCATGTTCCCCTTTTTGTTGTGCACGTCTTAGCCAGATGGTGGCAGTCGTGGGCAAAGGTAGTGATCAAAGATGTCAAGAGAAGTAGGCAGCAGCTAAACTGCAGCTGTTCTGATTGTTTACACAGAGCAGCGAAAATATATGCCTGTGAGTATTACATGTATGTATTACATGTATGTGTTACATACTGCTGTGTTTGTGTTAATGTAGCGCTCCGCTCTGTTGCTGTGCAGTCCATGTGGATGTTAGACAAACAGATTTAAAGTTGATTAAAAGTGATCTAAAACTGGGAAGTTTCCTACAGAAATTGAAAAAGTAAAAATTCAAAGTAGTACAGCTGAGAAGTGTACAGTGAAGTGCTGACACACACGACTTGAGTAGGGAGGTTTTTTTCCGTTGTAGAGATCAGTCGTGCAGTTAATGCTGACAAAGTGTTCATGTTTTATAGATTTTTTTGCTCTGGTTAAGTTGTCAGTTTGCCAATTTAATATATGAAATCAGCTTTGTTTTAGTATAGAAGGGTTTTGCTTTACAATTATTCAAATATGTCACTCTGTGAAGCGAGATAATATACATCAGTGGATGGCTGTAATTATATGACCAATGTAAGAACACATATCAGCAGATGAAATTGTTTGAATGTGTTTATTTCTAAATAGCTTCAAAGAAAGGTGTCAATGATTGTATTGTGAAAATGAACCCTATGGAAATGTACACTGGCGTGATATTGAGAGTGATATTGCATTACAATTACAACAAATGGGTCTCTTTAACACTGGCTAGCCCCACTGGTCCTAAAAACACAACGCCCCTCTCATTTGTGCAATTTACTGCAGGAATAGTGTTGTATAATGGACACCTATTTGTGTAAATGCTAAAAGGTTTTGACAAGTATGTTGAGCCATTTCATTCCAAACATCAGCAAAAGCTAAAATACACTAGTTGCCTGCATTTGCATATCAGATTTTTTATTTGAATATTAAACATAAAGAATGTTCCATGTTTAAGGACATTTCAGTGCCCGCTGAGCACCGGTGCCTGTCATTTATCTGTACCTTCAGTACATGATGGAACTTGTTACTGATAAGTGATTTGTATGTGAAACTTATATGTATAAGAAATTGACTTTTTTTGTAAAAAGCAAAACAAATACAGAAAGACTTTTTTGTTCTTTTTTTTATTCCTCTCACATTAGTTTTATATTAAAAGGTACATAAATAATGTGGTAGACGCAAATGCCAGCAGTATTTGCATGTAATTTAAGAAAGCGCTGACATAGGATAAGAACAAGCAGAAGGCAAAGTCCATGGTCTTTTATGAATCCAGCTTTAATTCACTGCTCATTAGTCATTGATTATTGACATTTATTGATTGAACACTTATTCAAAACAAGAATAGAGCAACATTTTAATACAAGCAAAGATAATGCATATAAAGTTTGAGCTTGTTTCAAAAATAGACTTTGAAAGGGCTACATAATTACAGTGTCTGTATTGCGTACCATATTTCTTTTTTGGACTTGTGTGCTCTTAATGTATTTTCCAATGCACCATAACTACATGTAACTGTTGTATTCTTTTAATTTTTCTCACCTTGCACCACTAACATTTTTTTTCTGCTCGTCATCTTGTATACACTTTAACTTCTATTTTTAACCTTCCTCATCTTCTTCCCATCCATGGTGTCCTCAGACGCTGGCAGCCTGTCCTCTTGGACACCTAGCCATGATGTGTTTGGTGGGATTGTTTTCCTGCATTTTTTCCATACAGCTTAGATGTTGTGTGTCAGAATGGAATGAAAACTTTTAAGAAAGAAACAGAGGAAATGCCTGACATGGTATAGAGTCAGAACATACTGTTTTTGACACTTTTCTCACATTTATCAAAATTCCTGCATGCGTCCTACTCCAGATATTTGTTTTTCGATCTTTTGAAGGCTAAAACCCTTTAATGCACAAATGTCTGTTTTTTATCAGCAGTATATTTGTTTTTCTCCAGATCTTTACAATCCTTTTTTTCAATCAAGCCCTTCCTTGGCATTTGATCTTGATACCACTGCACAGATAGACATTTATCAAAGGTACTATGGTGGACAACTGTCTGCTTGCTAAATTTCTTACAGGAGAGTTTTGAAATGTTGTTTTTATGTGGATTTATCAATTGTCTCGACTGGTACTTGGTTACTTTGGTGTCTTAGATTAATCTCAGAGTATTATACAGAGTGTTTCTGCTGAACCTGCCACCCTGTCTGCTTCCTACAAACAAATGTGTTTGAGCCTGCACTGTTTTGTGGTCAACTAGTAGTTGTGCGCTTTCCTCAATTTTGTGCTGGATTGAGTCCAGCCATGGGATAACTGCTGGCTTCCTCTGCTTTGGTCCTGCCAATCCTGGTCTTTTTATTTTTCCATTTATCAGAACCCCATTTTCAGAGTTGCTAGACTTCCTTGCTGCTCTTTCGCTGCTCTATTTTTTTCTGCTCTCATATCTTCATATCTTCTCCCCTCTTACCCTCCATCTCTCTCCATCTGCTTCTTTGCCTTTCTACTGTTGCTGCTGTGTGTCAGACTCCTTTTATGGGCCAAGCCCTTACAACACCACTCCTCTCTTCCAATCTGAGCCCCCTGCTGTAGCTGGTCTATTCAGAGGTAGGTAAACTGAAGTTGGTCAAGATGTTACAAATACTACTCAGACATCCCAACCAATACACCTGATATATCCTACTTTTGATATTTTTTTTGTGTTGTGTATTTTTTTTGTTGTCCACAGGGGCAAAAACGTTTTTACAGCATAGCTACAGCTGAATTTGATTGAAAATGTGTCAGTGATATGGGAATCTCATCTAAGTTCCTTGGGGCAGCTTTTATGGTAGTTTTCTAATTGAAAATGTTATTTTTAGTGATAAAACATATAAGCAACAAAAATACAAAGTAAAATGGCCTTTTACTTATAATACACTCTGAGCTATGCTTACTGCTGGGTTCAGCAGAGTCTCAGCACATCTGAGCCCAAAGTTCAACCAACAATGCAAGCCTCTTTGCCCAGTGCAGTGAAAACTCATCTTGGCAAGGCACAAGCCACTAAAAATTATGGTCTCAGAGCATGCCTCTGCTATGTCAGGCTCTGTGTTAAAGGGTTTACATTTTATCTGACCATAAGTCAAGAACACCAAAATGGGCAACAAGTACCAATGCAGGGGAAGTTGAAAACAGAGAATATAAGGCATTTTGATTGAAAAAAACAACAATTTTCAACAGTGAAAACAGTTGCAGATTATTCATTTGTTGTTCAATCAATCACTAAATATAAAATAAGAGAGTTTTCCTGATTTTCCTACCCTTGAGAAATACACATAAAAGTATGCATTAAAGACAGAAATAACCACTACTTTTATCTGTTGACAGTTTCCTCATAAGACAAAATACCAAGCTCCTGTATATGATACTTTGAACCTTCACCTGTGGTCTTAAAAGAAGAGCAAGTTATTTTTCAACTGATTGATATCAGTGCAAGGTACACAGTACAAGGTAATCTATTCACTTTTATGCAACATAGGGTTGCACAATGTATTCCAAGTTTGTAAATTTTCATACCATGTGATACAATAGCGAAAAGATAAAAAAGCAATAAGAACAGTTATTTAAATGCAACACATAGACAAATACACCTAGGAAATAAGTCTTTGCAAGTTTATCATGTGACATCTGTCCATCAGTTTAAACCTGTTTAAGCACAAAGCATCACAAGCCTTAAACCCAGATTATGCCTCCCCTCTGTCTGCCTGTTGGTCTGTCTGGAGTGCCATGGCATGTCAGCTTGTAACACAGTCCGCCCATTTAATACAGCAGCTTAATCCAGGATGTTTTGGTGGAAACAGATCTCACCCACAACGTGGGCATAACAACATCTAATTATCTTCTGCATGGACATCTAAAGTCCATTTCATCCATTTAATTTGTCCTGCAAATCGATTTTAGCCTCTAGCAGTCAGGAGTCCAAGCTGGGCTGGTGTCTATGATCCCAGCTTTCTTTCCTCTCCTTCTTAGGTGGTATAGCTGGTCTGGCTATTTGGTTGAAAGGTGTGGTGGGCAGTGATCAACTCAAAATCTTTTGCTTTTAATCAAAATCCTTCACCCCATTTTTCAATGTACTCATTGACAGATGTATGTCTACCATAGGCCGTAGGGTGTTTCAAGAGTAAAGCTTGAAAAAAAAACGGATAAAAGAAAATATGGCAAGTCTGAAGGAGCTACAAACTTCTGCATTTTCATACACCATTTTTGCCACAAAAATGTAATTTTAAGGAAGAATAGCTTGGTCTAGCATACATTAGTATACTCAGAGTTAAAAATGAGTGGTTTGTAAGTATGTGACCGATTTTTTTTTTTAAAAAACCTTCCAAATATTGGGTGTTTTTCTGCATCCTTAAAGTTGTGTTTGGAGAAAAAAACAGCTGTTGAGAGATCATTAACGAGATCCTAACATGTAGTTTTGCCTTTGCCTCACCAGGGTTTACTGCCTCCCCAACACCCCAGCAGCAACAGAATTCTCAAGGCCTTAATGTTGACTTTGATTCAGTATTTGGCAACAACACCAATGCCAACAATACTGATTCCACAAGTAAGTTGTGTTCTCTACATTCGCTCTTTTTTTTTTGTTTTCTCATTGCCTTTTTGTAATCAACAGACCTCATGTACTATGCTGCCACTAGAAAGTTTAGCAGGGGACATATTGCACGTGAATTCAATAATATAATGCAAGTTAAGGACAATCAGATTGTTGGATTTGTTTTTCTGTGTGTGTGTGTGTGTGTGTGTGTGTGTGTGTGTGTGTGTGTGTGTGTGTGTGTGTGTGTGTGTGTGTGTGGTATTATGTGGATTATAAGTTTTCTGAGAATATCCCAAGCCAAGCATTTATACCTCACCATACTATGAAAGAGGCTGTCTTTGATGTATTAAAAAGTTAGCTTTTCTAGGAAGACACCAGCTCATTTGTGCCAGTGGCTTGTCATTTGACTTTTATCATGCAGGGAAAAAAAAGGAGAAATATGTTAACCAATACAAAAGTGAGAGCCTGAAACTTAGTTATACTTTTTATTTAGCCTGCTTTTTTAACTGTCAAATTGAAAAGATTTCTTAATGAAAGCTTATAGTTTATATCAAATTATTTTTTTCAGTCTGTGCTCTTTTGTGTTTGTTTATTTTTAAATATGATTTCTCATTGTAAAACGACCATCGCATGCTAATTTTTAAAAACATTGATGTATATCCTTTGTTTTAGTTCAAAGTATTTTTAACTGATTTCACAGAAAGCTTTGAGCATATTAACAAAGAGGGAAAAATTAAATTTGAATATCTAGTGGAGTTTTTAACTTTACTATCATAGAGTGCATTTGGTAGATACACTAACAATTTAAAAGTTGTTGTATTTACCCATTTGATAGCATTTTATGTCAGTATTCACACATTTATCATTGTTAAGTGCAGACTAACAAGACTGGACAGAAAGACATAAGTTATCATAAAGGAAAATCCAACATATTACTCTTGACAAGCACCACAGTTGACTAATTTTTCTTTTACAATTGTAATAAAATAGTGTTAGGTGTGATCAAAAACTCAAGGGACGGTTATTGCTACACTCAAGAGAAGCAATGCTTGGATTTGTGCTTGTAGCAGAGAGTAAATATTATAAGTTACATTGATTGATCAACATCAACACATGACATTACATGTGTTTTTGGAAAATTGGTAGATGATCTTCGGTCTTCATGGTTTATCATGCTCTTGCATTAAAAATGCCACCCTTGGAGACAAATACTGGGTGCATAACCCCTCAAATGTAGAAGAAAACCACCAGCGTTCTCTTGATCATGTTCCTGACTTGTCTTATCCTCTTTGATCTTTGAGACAGATTCTTAATTGTAATGTTGGTAAAGGCATTGTAAAGATCTGTTAATTGTGATGTTTGCCAATAGTAGTGTGAAGAATATTTCTATCTGACAACCAACAACAAAACAAACAAACAAAATTACTACAATGGTTTGATCAGAACTTATTTATCAGGAAAAAGACATTGAATGGTTTTTTAAGAGTTTCAAAAATATCCTGTCAAGCACAATACAGAGAGCAGGAATCCATATTAAAAAGTGCATTTTTTTTCTTTTCTTTTTTCTTGAAAGGGACTCACATTCAAAGTTAAGTTATCTTTTTGACTGTGGCAACCTAAAATAGGCTTTAAAAGCCACAAAAATATTTCCTTTAATTTTTGTAAATATAACAACTTCACATCAGAGGTTTTTTGAACTGTAATTAAAATAAGTGAAAGTTTGGGTTTGATTTTAACAAAACTGTACCAGAAGCTTAATATAACTCAAAAAGGGTGTCAATACTAATAAAAGGGTTCATGGAAACACTTGCAGTTTTAAATTACTTCCATGCTGCATTTAACACAGTGTGAGACAGATCTTGAGGGAAAACAGATATTGTAAATAACGAGAAATTAGCCATCATTTTGATTATCTGTTATAAATAGTATCACTGGAATGTTGTTATGGATTAGTAACTATTTCACCTTTTGTCTTTTTATAGTATGGTAATTATAGTAATGTATCATTCAACTGGCAGTGGTGCATTGATATTTGATATTTATGCATTTTATGCATATTTTTGCATTGATATTTATTCTACATTTAGCACTCTAAATATCTGACACTCTCACTGGATTCTTTGCTGCTCACAGTCTCACAACTTTTTTTTCTCTTGTCCTTTGTCCTGGGGTTAAACACACTCCCTGGGGCCTTGGCTTTTTGCATGGCATATGCATGACTGGGTGAGTTGCCTCGACATACAATCCTCTCACACTGTCCTTGCTTGATGAGTATTTTCTGTGAGCCCTGCTTCGTGCTTCATCCACGCTCAACATCCTCTCTCTGTCTGTGTGTGCATGTTATCTGCTGTCATTTTCTGTGTGTGTGTTGCTGTTTGTATTGTGTTTTGTACTGTGTCTTTGCCTGTTCTTGGCCCCCAACCCCTCACCCTTCACTCTCCTTCTTTCCCTGCACCCCCTTTTGATGGAGATGTTTTAGGTGGCATCCTCAAACCCATAGTGGCATCCTCATCCAATCAGGTCATGACCCCGAATGGCCAACAGCTTCACAAACTGGTGTCCAACGACCTAGACTCGTCACTAGCTAATCTTGTTGGAAGTAAGTTTACCTTTTTTTTGTAATGAGCACCCTAAGCATTTAATAAATGGCACTATTTTTGCTATAAGAAGCTTATTAGATGAGATAATTTTTGTGTTGTATAATTTACAAAATTAAAGTGTGGGGAAAAAAAGAACCTTAAAATTCAAATGTGCAAAGGCAGCATTAAATGTAAAGAGTAATGTGAAAATTATATAAGTTTTTCTATAGTTTTGTTTTGTGTTGTTTCCATGGCTGTCTGTTCATTTTTTTTTTGCTCATATCCTCTTTAGATCTGGGGATCGGCAATGGAACGGCAAAGAAGTAAGTGGACTAGGTTAATATTTAGCTTTATGTTTTTTATACTGCATACTAAACATGACTAACACACCTACTTAATCTCTGTAGTGATCTTGACTGGAGTCAGCCTGGTGAGAAAAAGCTGACAGGTGGAACTAACTGGCAACCCAAGATAGCTCCTCCTACCACCTGGAACCCTGCAACAATGGTAAGGGTAGTACTTTGTGTGTCTATCTGTTTTCTTCCCAACCAGTTAACACCCAAAACTCACACTAACTAACTGTTTTGACATTGTGTAGCCATGGTTTATCATGTTATATTTGTTATGGATTTGTTATGCTGAATGGAGAAATATCTCCTAAAATAAGAGATGTGGAGGAAAAATGTTGTACTTGCAGAGTTAAAGATCTAAATGTCAGATCTTTCAATGTGATTTCCATTTCTTCTGTTTATCTTGTTTTTGGATTTTTTTGTTTCAATCTTAAGTGGCTAATCTCTTGTCTCACTTTAGTAATATTAAAAACTTCTGACAATAACAGTCCACTACTATGTCCACCGTCATGCTGTAGTCTCATAGATTATGGTTACGTTGGAAGCACAGAAGTCACAATATAGAATATTCCGAAACTAAGGAGTGTTATCTAAATGAAGTCAGAAAGAAAGAGTTGGTCATTGAAATAATAATCTTATACTAAGAAACAGAATCCCTAACAGCATGCTAAAAAATACGCCTTGTCATGTCATTGACTATGTGAGGAGCAGTAAGTGAGGTGTCCTTGAAACAAACCAAGCACTGTCAGAGCGGAGAAATTCTGAAGATCTCTCAGTGCACTGAAACAAGCACAGACTGTGATGAAAGCACCAATTTTGGCACAAGCGTCACATCTGACTCATTTGTGCCTCACTTGCCAATGACTGAATAGTTCATGAAACGTATCCTTCCCGAGAGGGCTGGGCCGTAGACAAATCCGGGTTTGTTATCACTGCAGGGGCTGTTAAAGAAGCAAGAAATGTTCAGAGAAGGGGTTCGTCATTTTTTTCTCTCTTATGTCTTTCCACAAGGAGCTCTGCACCTGCCCCATTACCAACCTCTACCCACAGGACTTAGTACACTCTTTCCTTTTTACTTTCCCCTACATCTGTTTGTCTATTCCCAGTTTTTGCATCTTTTGGTAATATTTTACACTTTTTCAGTGCAAACTTTCTTTACTGTCTTTTAACTGTGTCCATCGGCATGGATGCTGTTTTTCTGCCTCATTTTTGGGAGTTACTCTGAACATGAAATGTGTCTGAAATCTTTAAAAAAATTTTATCATCATCTGACTCAACTTTAATCCAAAAATCAACTGTCTTTATGCTCTCTTTTCAAGCTCTATTCTTGATTAAGATGAAAACTGTGCTGGTTAACAGTGCATTGAGTTCTGAACGAAGCAGTGAAAAGCACCAGCAAGCCAAGCAAGTCTGTATTAGTTGAGCTTTGACATGTGACTGCTCTGTTAAGAGAACCTGTTCCTGCTTGTAAGCACTTTTTGACTGTAAATAGTGGCTGATTATGAATTAAATTAAAATTGTGAATAAATAATTTCTTCCTGAAACCTTCGTTACACAACAGACATATTTGTGAATACGTTTTTAAGTGATAATTTTATTTACTTGAATTAAGTGTATGCCAAAACATTACTACATAATAGAACTTTATTAATCTCTCTAACAACACTATCAAAGAAGAGCCGTGTCCTGATTCTGTAGAAGGAATCATCTCCGTTTTTGTGTCACCTCAGGCACCATCTGTCATGGCCTTCCCTGCAACTACACCAACGGGCATGATGGCATATGCAATGGTAAGTCAACTGGGACTGTATGTTCAGCAGCAATTTACCTCCTGATTTCCTGTCACATACACAAACTGTAGGCATTAATGAGGAGGTGCTTTTCTATATATTAGTCTCTAGCATAGTGTTCAGTAACCTCTTTTATTCTGAAAGCAGAACAGAACTGATATTTAAAGATAACACAAATTGGTATTTTAGAGTATACTAGAATTAAGAAATTATGACATTATCTGTACCTTTCTTGTCATTTAAGGCATGGTAAGGTACTTGGAATACTTAAATTGATTGAGTCTGTGAATGGTCTGGGAAGAGTGTATGGGTTGCAAACAAGAGGGAGTCTTTCATGTTGGTAGTTTTAGCATTAATACCAAAACTACATGCACTTAGACGCACTGCGGTATTGGTGAAAGACATGAAAAAAAAAAAACTACACAAAGCAAGCAGAAATGAGTACAAAGCAACTTTACTATGCAATGTCATCAGCACATCTACTCATTGGTGTTTCCTTGATAATGACCTGCTCTATTCACACCTTTACACACTTTTAAACAAGAGTGCTGGTAGGATACAGTCAGTTTAATGTCCTGTCAAACTGATTCAGACATGAGCCTTTTTATATTCAACTCATTTAACCCTTTAAACCCTAAGCTATTTTTCACTGTTTGTGGTGCGCCTGGACTTTTTATCTAATAAAATTTGTATAAAATCAGCCCTATACTGCAAAGTCAAGATATGGATATACTTTTTTTTTCAGGAAAACCCAGGCAGCTCTGGAAAAAATTAAGAGACCACTGCAAATTTTTCAGAAATCAGCATCTCTACATATATGACAGTCATTCCATTGCAGTGTCTGTTGAATTCCAACACAAGCACACCCGTTTCTACCTAATAAGGTACTGATGAGGTGATCACCTGAACCAAATCTTATTTAACGAGGAAATGTATAAGAACCATTGCTGTGGTCATCACTCTCCTCTTGGAATAGGAACGACTGGATAGCAAAAACAGTAGTACATCAAAAGTAACTAGAATAAAAAAAGTTGACCATGCCAAAAGAAATGAAAAGAAAAGCTTTGTGTGAGGAAAAGAAGGGTGCAATTCTGGCTTTACTTGCAGAGGGATACAGTGAGCGTCAGGTTGCTTCCATCCTTAAAATTTCTAAGACAGCAGTTAATAAGAACAAGGTCAAGCAGCAGACATTGGGAACAACAGGGCTTCAGCCTGGCAGAGGCCTGAAAACGACTCTCCACTAACTGGGATGACCATCACCTCATTCAAATGTCACTCAAGAACCGTAGGATGACATCAAGTGACCTACAAAATGAATGGCAGATGGCAGGGGTGAAGTGCACAGCAAGAACGGTTCGAAACAGGCTCCTAGAGGCAGGGCTCAAGTCGTGTAAAGCTAGAAAAAAGCCCTTCATCAATGAGAGGCAAAGAAGAGCCAGGCTGGAGTTTGCAAAAAAAACACAAGGATTGGACCATAGAGGACTGGAGTAAAGTCATCTTCTCTGATGAGTCTAATTTCCAACTTTGTCCAACACCTGGTCGTCTGATGGTTAGACGGAGACCTGGAGAGGCCTGCAAGCCACAATGTCTTGCACCGACTGTGAAATTTGGTGGAGGATCAGTGATGATCTGGGGATGCTTCAGCAAGGCTGGAGTCGGGCAGATTCGTTTTTGCGAAGGACGCATGAATCAAGCCACATACAGAGTTATCCTGGAGGAAAACCTGCTGCCTTCTGCTCTAACAATGAGGACTGGTTTTTCCAGCAGGACAATGCTCCATGCCACACAGTTAGTTCGATCAAGGTGTGGATGAAGGACCACCAGATCAAGACCTTGTCATGGCCAGCCCAGTCTCCAGACCTGAACCCCATTGAAAACCTCTGGAATTTGATCAAGAGGAAGATGGATGGTCACAAGCCATCAAACAAAGCTGAGCTGTTTGAATTCTTGCAGGAATGGCATAAAGTCAACCAACAACAATGTGAAAGACTGGTGGAGAGCATGCCAAGATGCATGAGAGATGTTATTGCAAATCAGGGTTATTCTACCAAATATTGATTTCTGAATACTTCCTAAGTTAAAACATTAGTAATGTGTTGTTTAAAATTGAATATGAACTTGTTTTTATTCATTATTTGAAGTCTGAAAACAGTGGGCTTTTTTTGGTATTTTGACCATTTTTCATTTTCTGCAAATAAATGCTCTAAATGACAATATTTGTATTTTGAATTTGGGAGTAATGTTGTCAGTAGTTTATACAATAAAACAAACATTTTCAATTTACTCAAACATATACCTATAAATAGCAAAATTAGAGAAACTAAAAAAAATTGGTAGTGGTCTTTTAATTTTTTCCAGAGCTGTATATGTGTGCTGCAAGGATGTCACTCGAATGTAAAAACTGTGATGGTACCATAAAGACAAAACCAAAAATAACAGTGGAAATTGAATTTCACACATCTTTACTAAAGTACCGCACACAGCAACACTAAACAAGTTTTTTTTTGCCTAAAACAGTTTTCCTTGGTCTTGGGGGTCAGAGAGTTAAAAAAACCAAAACAAACAAAAAAAAACATTAGAAGTTATGCATTTTACAAAAAATTCTGTTCCGCTGGTTCTAGACCCTCCTGGTAGGAGGATCCTTCGCATCAAAGAACATTTTCAAGGCTGCCTCTACATCCATTTCTCCTCGTAAAAAACACAATCTCCACGATGCAATATGCAGCAGCACTCTTAGTGTCCTGATTGTCTCTGTTTGCTTTCCAAAAAGTCTACAAACGCTTCTTCTATTACAAAATATATGCACGGCATTTGATTCTCCCCACAACCACTTTGTGAAAGTGAGAATGAAAGTGTAAAGATCAAATATTAACAACATCAGTAAGAATGATATATGCGCTCTTAAAGCATGCCATGCAAAGCAATCCAAATGTGCAGAGAAGAAATCTACTCTGTTAGACCTCTGTTCATGGGCAAAGGCACACAAATAATCAAACCAGCTTCCCATTGGTGGACAAGACGTAAACATACCTCTGAAGGGTTAAAGACTCTCCTGGAGTGCTTTCGTAAAACAAATATGCTGCTCGCATCAAAGCTTAACAACAGATGATTGATAACGTATAAACTATAGACATAAAGACTGTTGGAATTGGATCTGTGATTATAAATTATTTTGTACAAAGATGCATGTGTTGTAGGCTGGTTTTAAAAGCTTCTCTAACGGCTACAATCACACTGAGGGCACTGCTGCCTTTGGCACAGCTGTCAGCTTTCAGGAAAAAAAGGGTAAGAAGCTACGACTTAGGATTAAGAAGTTATTAAATCATGTATAAACTATACAGCTTCATGTCATATGTGACAGGCTCGGTGTTAAAGAACTGGTTGTACAGTGGAAACTGTATTGCCAAGTCTCTACAGTTGAATGTTTTTTTTACTTTTTGTGGTATGTACCATGGCTGTTTGTTCTTTTGGTTAAGGCCAAAAAAATTAACCCATGCTATGTACCTTCTTCCCTTTTTTACAGCCTCCTAATATGGGCTCCATGATGATGACACAGCCGACTGTGATGTACTCCCAACCTGTGATGAGGCCAGCCAACCCCTTTGGCGCAAATCCAGGCGCACAGGTAATGGATATTTACGTCTAACTCCTTCCAAATCTGAGATTAGTGGCACACTTTATTTAAACCAGATAAATTAAATGTTTGTGTTCAACCCTTTCATAACACATGAAAGTCGCCTCACTTCTGATGATGCACTGGACTTAGATAAGAATAGGTTTCTGTTAATTGTATTATTGTACTGTTATTCTAAGGTGGTCAAAGAATGTCTTTGTATGGGGTTAAATCAAACCAACCACATAATCAAGTGTGCTAGAAAATTTTCTTTATGTTGTGATTGTTTTTTTTTTTTTTTTAGATATTATATTTACATGTTTGACTCTGGTTACTTCAACTGGTAGGTTTCTGTTGATTTTCTCCACTTCAAAAAAACACGCTTCCCACGAGTAGAAGGTTTCTAAGAGTTTCTCAGAACTCTGAATCTCTTTACATGTAGCAACTGGCCTGTTGGTCATTTCAGCTCTCACAGAAACAATAAATGCATCAGATATAGTTTTTTGTACTTATAATTTAGTGCAGGCATGTGATTTGACACATCTGTGACCATGTGCAAGTACTAGTGGCATGCTTTGTAAATAGCAAGATATAGCCACAGAACCATCCATACATGAGTGATTGTCTGAGAACAAATTTAACTGCTATTGATGTGATTCATTTTAAGATATCACAAACAAATTTTAACCGTCCAAGCCGCACAGTGTAAATATCAGTGTAAATCTGAGAAATTAACAAAAGTCACCACTGATTCTAGACTTTGAAATCAGAGCTCTTATTTTGAAATGCATGTTTCACACTCTACTTTGGTGCACTTTCATATAAATTTATGCACATAGTGTGACAGGTGGGAGACATATTATAGGTCTGGATACATGTCTTGCAACTATTTCTACAACTCTTTTCTGCGTTTCAAAAACAATAGTTAACATTGTTTTTTTTTCTTTTTTATCTTACCAGATACAGTTTATGTAACATGGGGTGGGGAGTCTTGCCATTTGAAGATGATTTACGACTAAGTCAACCATCCAAGCGAACCTGCAGTTTGCTCTGATGATCTCACCTCTCTGAGATTGAAAGGCCCAAATTAAATTCATGGTGACCGAGCGCCTCTCTGGTTTCCTCTGGGAGCCATCACAGTGGACATTGTGCCCGTTTCGTCATCTCAAAGTCATAGAAGGAGAGAAAAGGGTGTGCTGCCATTGAAAAACGATATAAACCGGGATCAGCCCCCTCTGTTTCCTGAAGTGAAACACAACACCTTAAGGGGGAGCTCTCTGACACAACTTTTTTTTTTTAACAAACAAAAAACAAACAAAGAAAACAAAGTTGAGTGTTGAGACATTGTTTGAGTTTTTGGGTTTTTTGTTTTTTTTTCCTCTTTCTCTAAATGGGGCCGGTACAGTCACCTCTTCAGATTGTCAATCATGATTCTCTTGTTAAAGCATCCCCAGATCAGGAAAACAATTGTGAACTTGTCTTCATGCCACACATAATGTTTTCTTTCTTTTTTATGTACTGTTTGCAGTAGACATTCCTTGTGTATTGTTTGTATTTATTTATGATTTCCTGCAGAGAGGATGACATTAAAAAAAATGTAAATGTAACCAGCCAGTCCTTCTCTTTGTGAAAGGTCTTCAGGTTTATACATAGGTATGATTGATTCTAGAATTGGATTTTGAGTGATTGAGATGCTTTTTTTTTAAGTTAATAAAGACTGAAGAGGTGACACATTTTGCTGTTGGGGCACTAAATATTCTCTGTTCTCAGATGATGCCCTGTAGAGTTATCTGTGGCTCTAGGGGGTCACACTGAGGATGTGCATAATTATTCATTAAAGCTGTCAAATTGGTGGGGTTGGTTTTGTTGAATTTGGCATGGTAACATTTTTACATCAGCAAAAGCACTACATTTTGTGATCAAGGCAGCATTGCATTGAAAAGGAACTTGCATTAATGCTCATGACGCTTTTGGCATGCCATTTATTTTTAGATTTAACAAAACTACTCTGTGCCCTTTTTCAACCAGAATGTCCAGAATCCCTTTCATGTTCATATCATGTTTCCATGGGCAAGAACTGAGGTGTTTAGACAATACTGCAGAGAAGGCAGATTGCTATCAGAGGGGAGGGGGCAATTAGTTGTGCAGCAGAATAGAGCACTGTTGATCGGTGCTTTGTGTATATAAAACTTATCCTGCTAATCAACGGGAATGGTGGGTGCAGGTATGAAAGATGGTCTGAACATGAAAGTGGCCCTTGATTCATTTACTGAGCATATTTGCTGCACTTTCCCTGGGGATTATATTATTGTTTGTTTGATTTTTCCAATAAACTGCAAGCTTCCACACCTTTGCTGTATATATAAATTTTTATGAAGATAAGATATATAATTTGATGTATAGTATAGTTTGATAAGTATATAGTTTGATAGTAATAACTATAAAATAATGACAGCCGAGGCAGCGGGGTGGTTAAGTGGTTGGCATATCGAGACAGTCCTGGGTTTAAATCCTGCAGATGTCCTCTGATACAGTCAGTGCCCCTGACCATGGTGCTGGCTTTGGTGGTCACCAGACACTCTATGGTGTTCACTCCTGATACTTCTGATGGGTTAAATTCAGAGAATTTTAGATTTTGAATTTTAAGAATTCTCAGACATCTGAACGAGAAGTTTTGTTTTCTGTGAATTAATCTGACTTTTACCTGCCACTGCAACTGTGTACACTTTTATTTGTATATGTGATTCTTACAAGGTGTCTCTTATATATAGCTGTTCCAGTTGTATAGTAGTTTTGTACTTTCATAGAGTTGAAATAATAGGAGACAGATTTTTAGAGAAATCCCAAGAGTAGACTGCAAATACTGATCCTGGCTTTTTATGACTAATTCAGCTGCATAAACACTGATCCTGTCTGGTAAACACGTGTCAAGCTTGAACACCCCAAGTTCATAATGGCCTTTTTGAAGTTTTCTTATTCTAGCCAGGATTATTCTAATCATATAATTATGACTATAAAGCTTGTTTTTAAACTCAATAAAACTTCTTCAGAGTTATAGCATACAAGCATCATGAGATACAAGGTACACAACTGTTGTCATCATTTAAATAGAGTAGTACCTGCAGACCTTTTTTAAAAAAAAAAAAAAAAACTGTACAGTTTCCTCATAATGGCTACATTAAGAAAAGTACTGGAGTTAAATTTGTGGAAAAAAAAGCAACGGATGATCCAAGGCATATGGAGTCCTTGGCCCTTGGAGTCCAAAAGTCCAACCCTTCATGATTATGGAGGCCTCTGCTGTTGAACCCACAGGTGCAGTAGCTCATCTGTAGGCAACACATAGACACATAAGGACCTTGATATAAAAGCTACATCCTGCTTGGCAAAGTCTCACCACCAGCAATAAGAAGATTCTTTGTCGTACTGCCACTTCCCCTTATTTGGGATGCAGCAGTAGAAAGATGCAATTGTGTGTTTGTGTGACACAGACTTTCATGATAGAATTAACTGATGAGTTAATAAAAGCCTTACTATTAAAAATCAATCTTTTTCACAAAAATCTTTAGAGAGAGAACCAAAATCCTTTTAAAAAAAAATTGATAGTGGAAACACACATTTATTTGATAATGTGATGATACACATCCTGATCCTGATAGAGATCCTACAAATTAGGATTATTATGGACACTTAAGGTTTATTTACAATAAAAAATTCTTTGATTTCAGTTAAACTTGGAAGATATTTTCTCATTGTTTTACAGTGATTGTCCTGAAGGCAAGTATCAGTAATATTCTTGTCAATAGGATTATGATCAATTTAAAACAAGTCATTTCCAATTTTAGCTTTAAGAAAAAAGCCCCTTTGCTTGTTCTGCCTTTGCCTAAGGGCAAAACTCTAAATCATCATTGTGATGCTGTGTTACACTACAACTGTTCTAACTATCATTATAACAATAAGAAATGCAGAGAAGGTAACAACTGTCAGAGAAAGAAGTGAAGTCTGTAAAGGTGGGTCAACTAATTGGCAAAGGGAGAAACTTACAAAAGAGTCAGTTGCAACATAATATTGAGAAAGGAAATTCATCTTTGTAAATGATAACATAACAGTAAGAACGAATAAATGTATCATATTAGTAAAATAACTTTGAAATAGCTCAGTTGTCCTCCAGCATCTCTCAAGTCATAAAGATGCATGGGGTCTTTGTCTGATCTGTGGTTTATAAGATTAATAATTTCATAGGACTAGACTAATGGATCGGTTGCATAAAAATTCTAGATAATAACTTGTGTTACAGAAAAGTACACAAGTCAAAAAGGTTTCAAAAAAGTACAGGTTTGATAACTACAGTGGCTTAGCCAGGAACGTTACTCTTCTGCCACCTTGTGGTCTAAAGGTGCAGCTGGTGGAAGGGTGACGATTGGTCTCTTTTCTAAGTATCATACAGGTTTAATTAAACCTGTGACAGATTTTAAGAAAGCAAGTGTAACGTATTCACTAAAGTGTGTTCATGTACATTGTGTAGTTTCTCTGTGCTGGTTACTTGTTTATTCATTGATTTTTGTAGCAACTTAGATGAAGTAGAAATAAATTGTGAACACATCACCTTGGGGCAGCATGGTACTCCAGCCTGAACAGGGCATTCCTGTGTGAGTTTGCATGTTCTTCCCATGTCTGCGTGGATTTCTTCTAGATGTTTTGGTTTCCCCCACCTCAAAATACATGTAAACGGGCTCTGTACAGTGGCAACCCATTGAAATTAATTTCCCCCCTGGGGATTAAAAATTTATTATTATTATTATTATTATTATTATTATTATTATTATTATTATTATTATTATTATGAGCTAATACTGTAAGAGTTTCTTGTCATCACCTGATGAATGTCAAGTTTTGGTTTCTACCAGCCCTATTACAGAAATATCTGAATCTTTAGCTGCTTAATTCTCCACTCATCAACTAACTGTCTATCTACAGAAAGTTTTGGGGGGTTTTCCTCTGAGCACTACAAAATGATAGTTATGAAAATCACCAAAACAGAATTCTGAATGACTCCTTTCACTGTCACACTTGATTTCACACTATTATGTGATATGGTGTTGCAGGAAATATATTGATTTTATGTCTTAAATATATGTTTGTATTATACAAAATGTATTTTGACACTCTGTCATCCTCTCTAAATTTGAATGTGATTAAACTGCCCTTTTTTCCTAAAGTTAAATTCTTGAAGACAGAAAGTCTATAATTAAGTAAATATGTACATACATTATATAAATACACACATACACAACACATACATTCATTTGTGCTGCCTACAGTGTGTGTTTCTATTTAGTACATCTATAGACTGTAAATTGTCTGATTATGCACGTTTTTAAATGTTGTCTTACCATTTCTATGTTCATCTGCATTTGATAACCAAAAGCTGTCTGCAGTTTCAGTAAATTTTTAGAGCAATTTTCTTTCCTTTCCAAAGTATCACCCAGCAGTATTTAGTGTACATCATGTTTGGACATTAATTGTGTCATTGACTTCTGAATGCTAAAATCACTCATTGTTTGATCATAACCTCCAAAACTTCATATAATTTAATATGCCTTTAAATAAGATTTAATTCAACATTTTTGATGGCCAACTGACTGTGATACAATAGTTGGAGACTCTCTCTTTAACCAGAAACATAAAATATACGATTATTTCACTATATTTTGTCATTACTATCCATCTAATAGAATATCTAATCAACAAGGTCAAAGATAAAATGCTATTCAAAAGGGAAAAAAAGAAAACAGCATTAAACTTATTTAAATTAAGACTTAAATTACACAGCAATGTAAAGCTATGTATTAAAGTTTAATGTGATGGACAGGTCAAAGACTGCATTCATTCCAGTAAAACAGTGAGAGGGTGTAATGTCCAGCAGAGCAGGCGGTAACAGGCGGCATTGTTGCTCAGTAGAGGTGTGTGCTACTGCTGCTGTGTGTCTACAGCTCCTCCCACCTGCAGCAGCTCAGGATCCAGTCACAGCTTAGTTTTCACTCAGCAAGGAGCAACATTGAGAGGTAAGCTTGCTGATCTTATGACTTTACACTCGAAAAGTACTAAAATCTCTGTAAGTAACATGCTCTTCTTTTGTCTGAGTGCTGTTCTTACGTTGTTCAGGTAAAAAACTTGAATGTCAGTGCAGTTTGGGAAGCATGCCAAGTGAAAGTTCGAGCAAACTAAAACAGCAGATTTGCACATTTTACATTATGCTATGTAAGGCCATTAGATAAACTCAGTTTCCCAAAGTCATGTGAAAATTCTAGTTAGGATTATGGTGCAGATTTTTAATCAAAAACCCACATTTGTAAACAGCTAAAACAATCATTTCACTGACAGGTTTTGTTTTTTTCATTTTTTTTAATGTTCTGCAGTAGAATAGTTATGGTTGCTTAACAGCTAATTAGAACTAAACTATTCTAAATCAGTGTTAGTTATTTAAGTTCAGTCTAACTCACATTTTGAGTCAACCTTGTTTTGCTGCTATGAACTCTTTGGACAGGAGCGTGCAGTTTGATGATCTAACTCATACAGTATCTAAATATGTAGACTATCATAACTCAAGTCACTGAATGTTTATGACTTATGCAGCCCTCTCTCTATGCGATGAAGTTTGATTGATAGGATACAATGAACCATAAGAATTGTTTTCTGCTGTAGTCAAAACTGTAGTCTGTAGTGAAAATCTGCAGTGTGGACTCTGTTGTTCTTTGCTTCTTGATTCCTTACTTCTACTAAGAAGGGAATTATGAACCCTAACCCTAACCCACGAATATGTGTCTCCACTTCAGCCAAATCACAGCCACCATTGTGAGGAAATAAGACCTGTATCTTTCCGCTTGAATTTTACTCTCTCAGAGAATCAGGATGTGCAACATTCCTCTTTACAAAGCGAAAATCCCAAAATAAAACATGTCACTCAGGGTTTCTGACAACCAAATCTAACTAACACAAGGCTGTACTACCACAACTATTTGTCAGCCAAAGTCACAATTACATTACAATCACTGTGCTTTTTTTTTAAACTTGGCACATATTTACCAAAGTAGACTTTGTCTTCCTCTAATAAATAAAAAGGGCAGCTGAAGATGTTGTGTGTTCGTGCGTGTGTGTTTAAATATACATTTGCTGTTGTTTCACTATTTGCTCGACTCAATTTTAGACACTAAAAAAAGATTGGAATATTTATTCTTCTTTATCAGATAGACCTGTGCAATAACCAGGCCTTCTTTGTTATGCCTATGCTGCTGGATTTTTTGTATAAGTGTGAAAAAAGAATGACTTACAGCAGTAGTCAGAGGGGGAAGGAGTAAGAAAGAGAGGAGTGTTTTTAACTGGAGTTTTACATGTCAGGGCAAAGGGACTTGTTTTACCCTACTTTTGTGGTGGCTTGAACATCAGCTTTTGCATTTTACTCTGACTGAATGTGCCTTTACATGTTTTCATTGTAGACTTCTTGCATAGACAGAAAGACTGAGACAAGTTTGACAGTGTCATGAGGTTTCATGCGGTAATTTTTTTATAACTGAGAACCTGTTAACCTAAATTTGTCATAACCTAAATGTCTATAAAAGTTGTTTCCTTAAAACCAAACTGATCACCCATTTTTGCTTTATTTTTCAAAACAGTTGAAAACCCAAGAGTATTTAATGTTGAGTTACATCAGGCTGTGAAAAACAGTAAATATTCACAATGAAGAAATTGGAACCTGGAAATTTTTTTAAATCTTGCTTTTAAATCTAGTTAAGGCAATATTTTGTGTAACTCTTTCTGGGTAATGTGACACCCTGTAGTTTTTAGTGCAACAGCACTCCCCTATGCTAATTCTTGGCTTCCATATCAGACGAAATGTACATGCTAATTACAACCAATACTCAATGTACTCTGAAACAGACACTACTACACACTGATAGTGCCAAGCTGTAAAATGCTATCAGCTAAAATTCTGTCAAAATGGGCTAACAAGGCTTATTATCAAATATGATGACTGCATTAAATTACACAGTGCAGTCTAGACCTACTCTGTACATAAAGTGTCTTGAGACAACTTATATAAACAAAACATGAACTTGACATGAGGTTGACAACTTCCCACACACACACCCAGCAGCACATATCCAAAACAAGAGAAGCTCCGAAAGAGTAAAAAAGAATTAGTGCCCTCATTGTTTTCTTAAAAATAATCTTTTATATTTTTTATGTAGATCACGCAATTTGTCCACACCTTTGACTCTGACTTGATTTGGGACAACAGAACAGGGCCCTAAGGAACTGCATTAAGAACCAAAAGAGAAGATTATGAACAGCTTCTAGACACAAGCTCGAAGCAGTAGAAAGCTGTGGGCGCAGCAGTGATCACCATGATTGACCTAAGCTTCTTGACTAAGGAAGAGCAAGAGACCATCCTGGCTGTACTGAAAAGAGATGCTGACCTGAAGAAGGCTGAGGAGCAGCGTGTCCGGTAAGTTTCTTGTGTTGTCAGTTGCTCCATGTTGTCACTTCTCTGGGTGGAGGCACAAACTAACTCCTCATCTCTGAGTTTGACCTGCCGTAAAACCAGATTGTGATTGTTTAGATGATGTAAAGATATACGGTGTTTGTCCTAAATCTTAAAGAGCTGCAGAAAGAACATTATTCTGCTGCTTATTAGGTTAAAAAAAGCTTGCAGTGTGTATTTTTATGTTTGTGGGTTCATTTGAAGAAGAATTTTAGCCGAAAAAAAAGGAAAGAGAAGAATAAAATTCTCCATTTTTATATACTACATTTCACTATAATACTAATTGGAAGTAAATGTGTAATTGATGAAGTATTGACACAACATTTTCCATTTGTGTGTGTGCAATCAGGAACCTGCAGAAGACTGTGAGTGACAGGGGCCAGCTGAGGTTTATGACCGGAGAATGGTTCTACGAGACAAAACAGCTTCGCCATCAAGATCGAATCCATGGCGCTGATATCATCAGGGCCTCCATGAGACACACACATAAACCACTGACTATATGTGAGTGTGAAATGTCCTGCATTCTCTCTTTCTCTCTCACTCTCTCTCATTGTAAAATTATCATGATGCCCTAACAATGCAAATTTTGGATGTGTGAAGAGAAAACTGTAGGGTATAAGGTAACCACAGTTGGAAGCATAGCTACAGTAGTGTGAGGGTTTAGTGTCTGCAGTGTGAGGGTTTTAGCCTTTACAAAACCCTTACATTAGTCTAACCCAGCACTGCTAACTAATCCAGGCCATAAATTCAGCTCCAGCTTCACGTTATTTGTCTCAACCTGTTAAAAATGATTTACTTGTCTGAACTAAACAAAAAAAAATGCAAGGGCTTCCCTGTATTGTAATATTACCAATTTTGTTTTGAGGGAAAATTTTTAAGACTGAAATTCACATGACTGGGTCTGTACTAAAATTTGTAATGAGCGTGTGGCCAGTGTTTAGTGTGTGTGTTCAGTCTTTCTTGGTAATGGGATGATGTCAGGTGTGTGGACTCATGAGTATCCTTATTGAGTAACATTACTGTGATGCTGTGAGTCAGAAACTTCCAGGTACATTCTGTCACTCACCGGTGCCTTTTCCCTCTTTTCTCTAGTTTGTTTTGTCTAGCTTTTCTTTTTTGGTTTAAATTAACTCTGCACTCTCCTTGTGTCACATGATTCTTGAACCCTACAAATGTCTCTAAGATGTTTTTAAATCTCTCATTTTGACAATAATTATTGGTATAAAGGGTCTTTGTCTTTAATTTCACCATTGGAAAAGAGGCAGAGTTGGAGACTGGCAACAAGCTGAAGGTCTCCCTGAAAGAAACTGATTCTGTCACTTAACCTTTGGACAGTAATAAGATTATCATTACTATTAGTTTGTGGGTTTATATGCAAAAGGTTTAGCAAATGCATAATAGTCTGCATTTGGGATTTCCGGTTGCTTTAACAGGAGGTAGAGCAGGTTGTCTACTTATTAGAGGGTCAGTGTTTCAATCCCTGACTCCTCCAGTCTGTATTTAAAAGTGTCCGAGGGCAAGATACTATTCTATGATTAAATAGAATAGATTGAATAAATGGAAATTTGTGTGTACGAGTTCCTGATTAGCAGGACGGCATTTTGTAGAGAAGCAGCCTCCCTTTATTGTGTGAATGTGTGAGTGAACGGGTGAAAGCTGGCTTACTCTAAAGTGCTTTGGGTAGTTAGATTAAGAAAGAGCTATATGCAGTCTACTTACTTAACTTGATAAGCTTGGTGCGTTTATGTGCCTCTGAATTGTACATGTCTTGTGGTGACTAAATGTCTTTCTTCTAGTCAGAACAGAGACATGTAAGCACCTCTGGGGTTTTTTTTCCATGAGTATGTCAAGTAAATGTTGTTTTTTGTGGTTTGACAAATATTAACAGTGTGTAGCATAAAACGATAAATCTCTTTAACTATAGCTGTGTCTTGTGTTCTGCAGTGGAGCTATCCCAGATATCGCCTGAGAAACCCAGTTTTGTAGGCAGTGAAAACAAAGACGTGTTCATCCCACCTGTACTCTGTGGAGTTCTTCAAGAGCCTCACCTGCAGCCAAGCCATGAAAGGTGAGTAGGGAACTAATACAGAAAGTAGTCTACAAGATTAAACACCCATTTTTCACATTTGGTTGGAGTAATTAAATAAAACTAAATAATTACGTAAATAAGTAATGTCAAGGACAATTTGAAGTACTCGTATTTCACTTAAGTTTTTCCATTTTCTTCTAGTTTAGACCTTACTTAAGTTCCCAATTCCAGGCTGAGGTTTTTAGTATTACAACTTTATTTTAAGATTACAAAATATTACAAAATATTTAAAATATATATACATATATTTCAAAGTAAATATTAAACTTTGTTGAACATTAAGTAAAAGTCATGTTTCCCCTGCAGCATATATTGTAGAAAATAAGCTCCACCTTTATCAGCTGATATATTCAAGTAATGAACATATAAATAAATTAACAATTTTTATCCAGTATGACAATATATATTATTCTAAAACAGGATATTCAGTTTAATAAATGCTTTTACTTTAACTTTAAAAAAAAACAACTTAAAATGCATGCCTTCTACTTAGAGTATTTTTTCTACTCTGTGGTATTTCTACTGATGCTCAAGTACAAGATCTGAGCACTTTCTTCACCACCAGTTAGAAGTTTTTCAGGGCAATATACCATCCGCTGAAGTCATGCTCACTGCTTCTTTTGTTGTTACCGTTTGCCCAGCTAGTTGATCTATTTAAAAAATGTGCGTTTAAAACTACTATGGTCAATTTTTTGGTCAACCTAGGATTTATATGACCAAACGCACGTGAAAGATGCTGCTTGTAGTAATGATCCCTTACTCCTCAGCTCTGCTTAGCTGCTTATCATCATCAGCTGACGGTTTTGTTTTGTTTTGTGCTATTTTTCTGGCCCAAAGCTTTTCTGTTCTGTTCAGTGCCATCATTTTCATTAGCGTCATTTTCATTACTACCTGTCATTATTTTAGTAGACCTTCCTATCATTTATCATCTTTTAAAAGATAAGTTTATGGTTGTTTATGTTTTAATACATTTATTGTTCATGTTTTTCTTACTGTCAGCAAATCCCACAAAAAGGCAAAAACAACAGAGAGAAATCTCAGTAATATGTGGCTTACTTTTGTGAGGCATCAACACACATTTGGATTTTCCAGCGAAAAATTCAGGACAGTGGTTGTGGGATCAATGGCTAACTGATGGAGCCCTATGGAACAGATATATTTGGCTTTAGATACACACACAATAAAAAGAATACATTAATCATTGACTTGAGTCAGTGCATGAAATTTGTTGACAAGAAGGGATAAAGAATATCACCAAATTTATCCTGTTAACTTGATAACAGAGTGACTATCAATAGAAAGGAGTTTTTTTCCATATGTGTGGTATTTATTCAGTGCTTTTTGTTGTGACACATCATGCTTTGTTTGCGAGTTTAAACCTCTTTTATGTTCAAGTTAAACAAACTCATATGAAAAGAAAAAATCTTTCCTATCACAGCTTAAAATAATCTCCAAAGTTTAAGCTTCAAGCCCCTGCACACATTTTGAAAAACCATAATTTCACAAATAGAAAAATACATGTGTCCTGTGTTGTGTTTTGAGTGCTGTCACATGCTGGACAAACAGATGTGACTGCTAGTGAGTGTAGAGTTGTACAAAGCAAAAGGTTACTGAGTAATTGGACCCATAGTTCACAGTAATCGTCTTATGAGGTTAGGTCTCACATGTTCATGTTTTCCACTGCCTATGAGCAGTATCACACTGCCTTGAGAGCTCCTGCCTGGCTATTTTAAGCAACTACATGTATACAGCTGATACAGTGTTTGAGGAGGTTTGTTGCACCTTGCACAGCCACTTGCTGTGACACAAACAAGAGAACATGCGCTGTTGAGTTAGTAAGATTAAGTCATCGACTACTAAAATGCGCCTGTCACATAGAAAGGAGTATTACGCTCTTTTTAAATTAATCATTTTTTAAAAAATGAAGTTTAAAGTTGCACATCTTACTTCAGAAATTGTCAACACATCTTGCTATCCTGTAATCTATTTATGTCATCAGGTATCAAAACCAGAACTCTTTTGAAACCCCAAAAGATACACCTAAACCAGTTTTACAGTCACCCTCAAAGGTAGGACCCTAATTGGGGACACAAATCAAATCAAAGTCGAGCTTTGAAGTCCATATTTCAGTGTGTTGCAGGTCGCATATGATCAATTTTCCCTTTGTTTTTTCAAGCATAGAAAAAATCCATTCAACAAAGAAGTAATGGAACACACTTTTAATGCTAAGGATGAGCAGTTATCTGACAGAGCAAAGGATCAAAGCCACATGCTGAATGAGGGTGAGTCTTCATATGAACATTAGTTTGTGCTGTTGTAAGTATGTGATGTGGGTGTTGGTGGATTCCTTCCTTTACTGTGATCTAATTATGTATCTTGTGTCATGTGTTCTATTGAGTGGACTGCTTGATGGACAAATCATGAAAGCAGTTGAAATAACACACAATGTAAGTCTAGTCTTAGTAATCGGTTTGACATCAAGGTGTGTTGGTGCTTAAGCTCT
This sequence comes from Acanthurus tennentii, assembly GCA_029783805.1. Classification (NCBI taxonomy): domain Eukaryota; kingdom Metazoa; phylum Chordata; class Actinopteri; order Acanthuriformes; family Acanthuridae; genus Acanthurus; species Acanthurus tennentii. The sequence continues at coordinate 2,335,587 of JAPZDZ010000006.1, read as the reverse complement.
GGCTGTTTTGACCTCTCCTGTAATGTTGGCATGAGTAGTCATTGCATGGCAGTAAGATGCATGTACTGGCTTGTCATTTCCAGACAGTTATAGCAGTTATAGAGAACACATTTTTACACAGGTATGGGTAAAAGGGTGACAACCTACAATTCCGTGCAGAGTCCTTGAGAGTGAACAGTGCTGGTTTAAAATAATTTAGAGCCATAGCCATTTGATAAATGTTCATATAAAAGACATTGGCTTATAGATTATTCCAAATACAAAACACTATAACTGGAGTCTTTGGATTTCTGTCAAAATTTCTATGTTTTATTACAGTAACTTTTTTAATAGGCTTGTAAGTAGGGACTAAAGATTTTTCCCAGGGGTTGTCACACTTAAGAGAAGTCAAAATACACGCGCCTGCCAGACTAGCCAGAGGATTACAACGAAAAGCATTCCAAAGTCTTAATCTGTACCGCATGACTTAAGCCTGCTGGAAACATTTCACAGGAGCTATGAAAACATTTTTTTTGCAAGAGAAATTCATTTATTGGTAGAAACAAACGACACAGATAATGAAAGCTTAGAAAAGGCACGATAGATCAATTAGTTACCCAACACAATTATTATGTACTTGTATTAACTACTGTGGATGTTTCACACAACAGACTCTTGAAATCTGTTGTCTTAATGACGAACATTTATATTTGGTCGACTAGGGCAGATCACTGGTGCAAAACAAATATTAAGCCCTACATGCTGTACAAGCAAGGCACAGTATTTCTTCAAATGATGAATCATCAGAAATGTATTTTTAAATAAATCATTTTAAAGATAATAAGTTTTTAATTAAAGCACTTTCCAAGACACACTCAAAAAGAGTAGATGTACTGGTCAAAAAAGTGCCAGATCGACATTAAGTGGACATTCATACTACCATATGTGTTCAAGACAGTAAAGAATGGAGTATTCAGGTCTTGTACTTTAATAGAAGTACCTTTACCACATTACAAAAATACAATGAAAAGTCCTGCAATCAAAAAATCTCTTAAGTGCAAAAACAGAAATATTTTCCATGAAATTTACATCTCCAGTATCAAAATAACACTACTTATTCTGTAGTAAAATGTTCCTTCTGACTAATATTTTATCCCATACAACATTTTAATAATAGCGGTGATGAATCAATGTGTGAGAAGCATTTAACTGTTCTAGCAGGTTGAAGTTGAGCTAATTTAAATAACTTGATATACATTTTCAATGTTTTATCCCACTCCCCTAATTGGTCAGAACAGAGAGGGGTGGCAGGATGGGAAGGAGCTTGGAGAGCACAAATTGCTCCATCACATTGACACACACATTGACTCCATCACTGCATCTGAGGAGGAAAACAATAGTGTCAGCACATGAAGGCTTTTACTCAGACAGAGTCAAGTGGGTTCTCAGGGAGGTGAAGTTCATTGCAGTAGTAAGGCATACCTCCAACAGCAAGAAGAGGGCCACCACAAGGTCTTTGGTGGTAAGAGTTTCGCTTAAACCAAGAGTCAGCTAAACAGCCAACAATAAGTTAAACTAACTAACAAAGATTTCAATATGTATAGACCAGGGGTTCTCAATTAGAAATGTAAAAGGTCCAGAAAATAAATTTTGAGGAAGTCATAGGTCCACAGCGCGT
>JAPZDZ010000006.1:2304624-2321842 GCA_029783805.1 Acanthurus tennentii | reverse complement strand
ATGCTTTATTCATTTGCTGTTAAATAAATAGTTAAACTGAGACCGAATATCTTCTCCTATTGCTTCATTAAAGAACATGCAGGATTTGGCTCACACATAGAAACTCTTTTGAGGATAGATTGGGCTGCAAATCCAACAAGGGCTCCTAAAACCCAAAAAATTCCAGTAATTACAACCGTTCGAAAAACTTTTGTTCAGCACAGAGTCCTCTGTCATCTATTAGCTTTAGAAACCATTACCATTTACGGCTTCGGAGAAGATAATGTATGTTCTAAGTGAAATTTTAGTATTTTCAAATGTAAATAGCTGAGAGCCTGTTGATTTTAGCCTAGCTGTGTCAGTGTGTGGTTTGTAGGCCATGATGAGTACTACAATTAGGCTTTTGTCCCGTCTCTCTATGAAATTTCTGTGGGCCGCAGTCACCATTTTTCTGTGCTGCAGTGGATGTGGTTTCACATTTAGGTGGCGCCACGCCGCTACAGAGCACATTTTTGGACTGAGGGGGTAAGTTTTTCCACTTTATGACATTTTTAGCCAGTACTGATGTTTGTGCCAAATTTGGTGAGATTTTGAGCATGTTTAGGGGGTCAAATTAAGCTTTGAAGAGGATTTAAAGTGAAATTTTTGGCCGCACCTTGCATTTTTCAAATGCAAATAGCCAAGTTTCTGTTGATTTTAGCCTAGGAATGTCAGTGTCTTTTGGTTTTGATGAGTACTAGAATAAGGCTTTTGTCCCGTCTTTCTATGACATTCCTGTTGGTGAGTTTTTGAGCATGTTCAGGGGGTCAAATTAAGGTTTGTTTGGACGTAATAATAATAATAAGAAACGGAACAGTTACAAAAGGGCCTACAAAAGGGGCACCGCCTTCGGTGCTCGGGCCCTATTTACAGTATGGACTAATTTTTGGATAAATTGTGAGTATAAATAAAATATATTAGAAAACAAAAAGCTTTCTCATTGGCAGGTCCACCCTGATGCAACAAGAAATTCCAAAATAGGATTGGTTACTGCATCCTGTCAATTAAGACAGGAATCAGCTAACCAGTGTCAAGCCTTTGCGTTGCTAAGGGAAGTTAAACAGCTACGTCAAGCTCACCACATTTGGCCCCGAAGTCAGGTGGGTTTGCCTTCAAATTAAAGTATAGATATAGTCTATGAAAAAAAAATATATATGTGGGCTATAATAGTGTTTGAATGATTGAAAAAAGGCAGATCCTACATGTTGTGTTATTCTGTTGTAAAACTATTACTGAATGAAAGGATATCATAATATATTAGAGCTAACAACATCATACCTCTCTTTTTTTAAATCTGCAAATCTGTCTTTTCTCAAAGCTAATGAGGAAAGCTACACATTAACATTATTAATTAAATCCAATGTTAAGTGCTATCTGATTTTAGTATATGTAATGAAAATCTGATAAAAGACTGATGAGTTGGAGGAATGAAGAGGTCTGGAGAGGACAGATGTCTTATGCAGAATCCTCTATTGTAGAGTTTAATGCATTAAGAGACAAACAATAAGCAACATACACGTTAACAAGTGACCTAAAGTTATGCCATCATTAAAAGATTGCTTCTGGATGTTGCATTGTAAACATTATCTTACAACTAACATGGAACTCTAGGGGTGACTGTCTGTCACCCTGAGTGTCTGCCTTTGCCCTTGAATGTCTCCTAATGCTTTGACTGATCTTTTATGCATTTATGATCAAATCAGTTAAGAAGCCCTAACATTCGCCTTGGCTCCTTTGATGATGGCAAATGGGAAGAGGCTGTGTGATTATTATATGAGCCCTTGACACTTATAATGAGACATTTAATACAATGAGGGGACTGCATGACCTGAGCTTCTCCTTTGTACAACTTAACTGAGGAAAGACATCGTAGAGGAATAGTTCCTGAGAGAGAATAGGCCTGAAAAGAGAACTTCTTAACTCTGTTAGAAACTTTCCCTGACAAACATCAAAAGTTAATAACCTGGAGCACTATACCAGCATTAGATTCATAATCTACATTTGCCATAATATAATTTCTTTTAGTTTGTTTAGACTGACCTGAGTTTTATTATTCTCCAAGAGACTCAGCTTCGTTGTCTGAAGGAACACTTTAGGAAATCATTCCTGCCACAAGCCATAACTCTTTACAACTCTTCCCCGCTGTGTGACAGATAACATTCTGGACTTTTTAAGGACTCAATGGCAAATATTGCACTACTGGTTTTTTAAACCTTGCACCTCCCTACCTCTGCACAACTGACTGTCATTTACACATCTTGCTCTTGTTCTTTTCTTCTGCACACATTTTGTGTTACATTGTTAATTCCCTTGTAAATGCCCTATTTAAATTCACTTGAAGATTTCCTTTTAGTGATTTTTGTAAAGTTGTATTGTTTGTTTGTTTGTTTGTGGAGTGCTGCAACAGTGGAGTTTCCCAATTTGGGAACAATAAAGTACATCCATCAACCTACCTACCTACCTACCTACCTACCTTTCTAATTCATGATATTAAATATGAGTAAAACAGAATCCATCTTGCTCTTGAAAAGAAAATAAATAAAGTAAGATTAAAAAGAAAAATTAAAATTAATTAATATTAAAAGTATTTCATTAGATCAGCATGGTTCCCTGTAAATGATACTCTTAAAAGCTGAACAAGAAGTGATCCCCTGTCTCCTTTTTCCCTGCCATTTGGCAGTCAGCATTTGTACTTTTCTTTAAGAACCTGAACACTATAACACAGCACATTCTTCAATCAGATTTCAGCTGCAAACTTTGGGAAGCGTTTATTCCTTTCCTAGTACACCCAAACACTGTCCTGTGTTGGGACTACAATGCCAGTGTTTATTAAAGTACTAATTAGGTTAAATTTAAGGAAATAAAGTTTTTTTTTCACCACATTTTTATTTTCTTAATGTGACGTAGGCCTAATACAATGATGTGATAATTTAGACAGATTAGAAAGACAAAGGTGCAAGATAATATACAAATATTACATAATGGTACAGAATTATATCTATTTAATTGTTTTGGGGCATACTGTAAGTGTTCCTGTGCACTTATGAAAGTGTGTCATTTAAGTGTGTTGGGCATTCATAAATGCCAAACTGTGACCAAAGGAATATGTAGGTATATGTGAATAGGAGGAGGAAGGACAAAAAAGTTAGTAAACAAATAAATAAATAATTACAGTGACATTTGGACCCCTAAGTCCTTCAGTCTGCATGTCCCAGTGTTGTTTGGCAAGATACTGAACCCTTGTACTCCCAATGGCTGTTCTGTTGGTGTGTGAATGTGTGTATGGGTCCTTGATAAGCAGGTTGGCACTTGAAGAGAAGCCACCTGCTTTTAGTTTCTTGTATATTTAAGAACTTAACTAATTGCCAAAGTTCATTGTAAGTGAATTATTATCTTGTTGAATTATTATATTGTTGATTTTTTTGTTTTATTTCTGTTTCAGGGGACCTGGATTTTCAACCATGTGGCCCCAATGCCAATTTGGTTCATAAGAGCCACTTAAAGTACATTCTATGATAGTGAAGTAAGTAAAATGACACAGATGAGAGGATATTTGTTACAATGAATGGTAGAATTATTCTAAAACACATCAAATGGCAGAGAAAAGTAAAACAAATAATAATCTTATTTCCTCTCCATAAGCAACAACCCTACCCTGAGGAATGGATTTTCTCATGCTACAAAATCTCAGTGTTGCAATGACAAGCAATTCCATTTCTTAAATATTTAACACATAATTTGTCTCTTCAATACATATTATTTATCATTTACATATTTAAAACTAGATTACACTCGTTTCGCTAATGGTGCAATTCTGTTGACGACTATATTGTTATTATTTTGAAAGGTATAAACGGAAGTCCTCTTTGTTATTATGGCTAGCTTGTTCCTGGCACTTAAAACTGTTGGTGATGCTGTCAGTTCATATGGCTAACGCTACTGTACAGTGCCTGGTTAAAGAATAAAGAGATGTGGCGGCTAGAGGACGGTGCTGTTTCTTGTGAGGAGATATTTTCGGCGAATACACGTTCACCATTTTCCGGAAAATGAAAATTCATGGAGTCATTTGAGAGCCATGCGTTTTCTCCCACACTTGGCAGGCAGGTATTCTCCTACTGCTAGGCGTCGCACTGGGAAAGCATCATTTGAACATTTGGCACCGCCGCTGGCTGGTGATTTAGCATGAACGCTAGCTAACTTATATTACAACAGCATGCTTATATTAATCCATGTGAGCAACGTTAACAGGCACCGTTAAAAAAAAAAAATTATGTTGTCGTTGTCCGCCTCATGGGAGTAACTTGCACACATGTCCTTCTATTAGTCAAAGCCTCAAGACATGAACTCTGAATTGACTGGTGTTAGCTCAGCTGACGTTTCCTATATCATTGTGAAAAGAAACCGCGGGGTCAACAGACGTTTCATTTGATTTAATTTGTATTCTGTGAAGTGTGGTGCACCCTTAATCCTGCGTGTTGGCTTGCAGACGGGTAAAATCAACTCAGTTGTATGGAGTGTCAGGCAGATAAATGATATGGACCAGTTTTCCTGATAAAGAATCTTCTCAGGACTGTCACTCCTCATGGGCTGTGTGTCACTGTGGACAGAGAAGAAAGTCTTAACCCAGGCCAGTCTTCAGCCCTGACAGCTCCTCCTCACCATGAGGCATTAGACCTGCTTTTTCCACACTCTCCTTCCGACGGTGGGGACTTCATGGCTCAGTGTCCACCCGCCTGTCTCTGTTGTGTATTGTGGGCCATCTGTTTGAGAGAGGCTGTGAGGACCAGCAGTGAATCAGTCATGACACGCCACGCCTGCAGTCTGCCAGCTCTGCAGCTATAAGAATGTTTTTCTGTTAATTTTTTTTAGTGGATCCAGTTAGAAAAAATAGTCAACTCCACGTACAATAAACTAAAACCAGGTTCTTCACCAAAGACTCTTGAACCAGTATGCATGCAAATTAAATACAAGTACACTGGGGCATTGCAACAGGGAACCTTATTGAAGTGTCTTGAGGATTTCTGATGGTACTGTCATCTGGGACAGAGACTCCTATGATCACATTATGTTACTGTGCTAAAATCTGGTTAGTGGAAATAATCTTTTATTGTTTTGCTGGACATAAGCCCCCTGGATACCTCCTCTGGGGGCCCCTGGTGATCCCTGGAAGCCCCTTTGGAGCCCCTACTTCTCTTTTTTGTGCTTATGGGAATAGCCAATTTTATCAACACCCTTCCTGTTATTGTTTATCCAACTAAGAAAGAACTTTTTGACCATGAATTGAAGGCTGAATTGGAAGCCTTAGCAAGAGTCAAGTCTACACAGAATCAGCCATGCCCATCAGAAAAAAAGGTGAGTTACTGAATGTTCCTCAGTTACTGACTTATTTTTCACCTACAGCATCAGAACCTGTAATAACCACATAGGATATGTCGCTTCACCAACACAACATTTAGCACATAGCAGCTCTGAACTCAATCTTTGTTGTTCAACCTTTGGTCATTCAACCTCTCTGTTTCCTTAAGCCTCTGAATATACATTGACAACATGGCCAAAGACAAGTATCTATATTACTTCTTTTAGACAACAGTGTTCTTCCAAAATCCGCCAGCTGCTTGTGTTTGACCTTTTCCTCTTTTAACACAACAGGGTCTCTATACTCAAAGTCAGATTCATAAAGAAATATTTTTCCTAGTTTGCTGTGGAAGAACTTAACTGGCTTCACAGAGGTCCGACCTCATCCCCATCCAGCACCTCTAAAATACAAAATATGGTCAAATTGATACATGAGGATTACATATTGTAACTTATGCAGGAAAAAATGAGGAAGCACCAAGGCCTGTCTTGTCTACCTCTGCTCTGCAGATACAGCTCGAGCCCTAGGGCTCTTGGAGGAGTACTGCACTAAACTGAGAAAGCCAGAGGAGCAGCGGCTCAAAACTGCCATTGAAAGAGTCATGGGGATCTTCAAAAGCAACCTGTTTGAAGCTCTTCTTGGTAAGTCTGTGGTACAAAACCAATCATCAAGGAAATGATATTTTCTGCCAAGATCATACTGAAACATACTGATCTTGGTTTTCAGGCAAAAACTAAAGATATGCAAAGCATAACCAAATTTAAAGGTATGCATGACTGCATAGAGAGCATATACCCTTCCAGGGTCCTACGTTCATGGAGTCTTCTATCTCCTAGTTAAATATTCGTTTTAACACAAATCCTCCATAGCACGTACTTAGAAATGGACCCTACTAACAAAGGGCAGAACAGCAAAAGAGAGTGATAAAGCTGAATTTTTTTCTTGCATATGAAATGTTAGGGCTGGTCAATTCTGGCAAACCTCATCATTATAACTGCTTTGATCAAGATATAAATGCAAAATTTTTAAAGCCATTTCCCACCAACATTGAAAACACTCAGCACTTATTAAAGCCCTTTCTTTTCAACATTGACCTTTAGATATAATATTTTAACTTACAAAAAATGTCTTGTTAAAAATATAAATATTTATTAAATATATGATTTGTTTTACAATATAGTTTTTTTAATTTGGTATATAATGTGTGAGTGAAGATTAGCACAAAACAAATTTGTGTGTGCCCAGATATTTAGGGGTATAGGCATTAACTGTATAAGGGTCAGTGATGATGGTCTTGCAGTTTATCAACCAATGGGGTACTGTGTGTACTTGAATATAGAATGTCTGCCATTCATGACAATGCAAACTGTACACTATTGAGCTGGGCTTACTCATGTAAACACTCATATTATAATGTAGCAGTGTTACAGCAGGCTCTGCAATGTACAGTTGCCAAACATCCTCACCTACTGAATATCTTTAATATTTCTATCTAACGTGTCTTTGCTTTTTTACAAAGCAAGAAAGTTTAATGGAAAAAGATCAAGCTATGAGGATTCTGTTCAGGTGCTGGGGGTCAACCTCATGATGTCCATGCCATATAAATGCCATATAATGCCATATAAATGCTCTGACCACCTACCTCTGTGAGGGTTAAGAATTCATTTTCTAAACCACTTGGCCAGAGAAACTGATTCCATTATTATAAACTAATGACAGAAAGGACAATGGAAAAACATACTAACCTGATATGTACGTACATATCTTTGTAAAATTGTTTAAGATTATCACAGAGTCAAACTGCTCCAAGTAATATATTTTCTAAAAAACAGTAAAGTTGAGATTATTTTTCCTTGTTCCTTGTCCTCATGTCAAGAAATATTTTTGTTATCAACAAGCTGAAATGTCTTTGTCTGAGAAAGACACTGTAAGTATAACATTTAATGTAGTATACGCAAGTAGTTAAAATTCTTAAATATGATCTCTAAACATGTTTGTGCTCTTAGTTTATTAGGGCAAATAAAACTAATAATTGGCCCAGTTGTATTTGGAGTCTGAAATTTGTCTCTACAGTTATTTTGATTTGCCACTTAAGGGCTGATGCGCTGCAGAAAATAATGCAGTGGGCTGAAGTAGTAGCTGAGATACTTGGCACAGTGACACAGATACAGTAGGACAGCAGTCCGCCTGTTAACTCAAGATACAGACTTAATCACTTTCTCAGTATCAAAGTCTCCCTGTTCTCTAATGGACCATGTACTGTGATCAAGACAGTATATTAAGAGCTGACTGGGGGAAACATACACCAGAAAAATACCATACTAATGTACGTGTCAGAAAGGTTGTGAACAGTGTGAGGTGATTTAGTTTTGAATTATAAATTAGTCACACTCGTTTCATCAGTGAAACTGCAAAAAAAAAAAAAAAAAATCTTAAAATATTACAAATAATTTTTTTTCCCTCAGCTAAGGTTGACAAGATGTAGTATTGATAAAGGCAAATGATATAAATTGCAACAAAAACAAATTTAGCAAATAAATAATAAAATAACTATCACTAACATATCATATTGACTGAAACTAGCCATGGCTGAAATGTAAACATGTATGTTTTTTTCATATTAACCAGACCTTATGGTGACAGTAATACTATTGCTTGTGCACATGAAGTTTTGTCCTGTTTACATACAAATATACAAAATTTGAAGTTTATTAACAAAACTGAACTCTAAACAAACAAATGCAGTTTATTAAAGATAGTCCGCACAAAGGAACCCTGCAACTCTTTGCAAAAATGCGAACTGAATAAAAGGCAATGGGGACCTTACGAGATTTATCTTTTACTCTCTTTCCTCCCCCTGCAACAACTGTGTTGTGGCTGTTCTCATATGAAGGCCAAAAATACGAAAGCCGAGAGTGGCCATGGTTTCTTTTTTTTTCCATTCTGCAATGTTAAAATAAAGAAATAATCATCACAAGATAATAGATTGTTATCATAAGATAATGTATTTCTATGTTGTTTGGGGCAAAGTACCATAACTTCAGTTTGTCTGTGTTTAATTGTGAAAAATTGCTGCTCATCCAGGCATCACATTCCTAGCACATGCTTGGAGTTTAGTCAACTGATCACTTTCATCTAGCTTTATGAATAGGTATAATTGGGTATCATCAGCATAAAAATGGAAATAAATCAAATGCCGTCTGATAATGTGGCCTAGGAGAGGCATATATAAGATAAATAGAATTGTCCCAAGCACCTAACCTTGTGGAACTCCATGGCTAACTCTGGAACTTACAGAGGATTCATTGTTAACATGTACAAACTGAAAGCGAGCTCATAAATAGGACTTGAAACAGCTTAAGGCTGTTCCTTTAATACCAATTACACAATAGACAGTTCTGACTGAGAATTTGATAGACAAGAGGCATTCCATGAGTGCTGATATTGTGCAAACCCCAACATCGCTGGGAGGTACCACTACGCCTAACAATATTCTAATGATTGTTAATTACACTAACTTTTGGTCCCCAGCTTATCACCGCATCATAATGAACTGCACCAAAAAAATGCACATTTTTCTGTACATAGCATTTTAGTTAAAGTATGAACAGTCATTAGGAGAGGAGCAGCAGAGGAAGAAACCAGGATATTTTTCTTGCAAACCTCCTGGTGTACTTACATGTTATCAGCCGACCTCAATAAATTGGAGAGGCGTAAAAAAAAAGATAAAACATTAAGCCTAATAAAGTGGGCTTTAAACTTTGAACAATTTCGCAATACATGGAAATACACAGATAAATGTATACAAGATCAAAGTAGTGGGCCATGGCCTCCTGTAATAGGTAAAGAACGTTTAACTAATGTGCTGGAATGTGGTCGTTGTTTGTGTTGTTGCTTAGAAACAGTCCAGTCCTGGTCCAATTGTGGAACTATTTGTGTTGGCGGAGCATAATAAATGTGTATATAAACATTAACATCAGAATCTGTTGTAGCTTGTCACTGTAAACTAATAAATCGCGTTGTAGATCTGTTGTAAAAAATATCACATTCGAAGTTGTTATGTTGTACTGAATATCAGCACAGCTGTGATACTACAGCACTTGGTCTGCAGCCTCGTGTATTGCTTAATAATATGTTCTGGTTTCTGTTATAGACTGTCAAGATCAGTGTTGTCAAATGAGGCACTAAGATCTAGCAAGACAAGTACAGAGACAAATCTTTTGTCTCATGCTAATAGAATGTCATTATTTATGTTCCCCAATGCAGTCTCTGTACTTGGGTTGTCACAAGAACTAATACTTTGGTACTAAGTTGATACTGACACGCATAAAGTACCGACGGTACCTGTATTTATTTGGCACCAGGTGTATGATTTTGCCATCAGTGGAAATGCAGAGATGGCAAGGCACTGAGACTGAGTTTCTAAGTTCCTGTCGAAACTGATGAGGCAGTATATTATTTACGCTTGAAGCAACATGGAAGACGAATGCCCATTAGAGAGCAAAACAAACACACGTAAGGTATGGCTTCTTCAAGTGTGGCTGGAACAGCGGTTTATTTTCACATTGTTCTTTTGTCTTGGCAGCTGGGTCCCGCACTTTATATTTTTGCAATTTAAAAAGTTGTTTGTAATGAAACAAGGTATGCCTACATATTTTAAATTTAACGTTAAACAATTTTGAAGAGAGGAGTGTACTTAAACGGACATAGGTTCTGTTTTTGTCTTTTATCGTGGTATTGAATGAGTTTGACAATAGTGGAAATTCACTGGTATTGGTATTGATTACTGAAATTCTGCTAACATGACAACCCTATTCTGTGCTATGGTGTACTCTAAAGCCTGACTGAAATTCCTCATATAAGCTGTGGTTATGAAGAAGTCACATAACTGATTAGCAACGGCTTTCTCCAGAATCTTGGAGAGTAAAGGAGGAGTAGATATAGGTCTGTATTTGGATAAGACTCCAGCAACAAGAATCAAGAGAATTATTTGTTTCTCATTTTTTAATGTCAAATTGTTTTTCAAAGGATTATCTTCTCTGATGGGACATCTGTTTCTACAGTTCTCCCATTATAATTTTATTCTACTTTATATATATTTTATTTATGCATTTCAAATTATTCATTGAAACTGTGTTTCCATTGTTTTTCCCCATCTTTATCCTGCATTGTTTTGAACCAGTCTTTCACATTGCTGTTGGTTGACTTTATGCCATTCCTGCAAGAATTCAAACAGCTCAGCTTTGTTTGATGGCTTGTGACCATCCATCTTCCTCTTGATCAAATTCCAGAGGTTTTCAATGGGGTTCAGGTCTGGAGACTGGGCTGGCCATGACAAGGTCTTGATCTGGTGGTCCTTCATCCACACCTTGATCGAACTAACTGTGTGGCATGGAGCATTGTCTTGCTGGAAAAACCAATCCTCAGAGTTGGTGAACATTGTCAGAGCAGAAGGCAGCAGGTTTCCCTCCAAGATAACCTTGTATGTGGCTTGATTCATGCTTCAGCAAAGACGAATCTGCCCGACTCCAGCCTTGCTGAAGCATCCCCAGATCATCACTGATCCTCCACCAAATTTCACAGTGGGTGCAAGACATTGTGGCTTGTAGGCCTCTCCAGGTCTCCGTCTAACCATTAGATGACCAGGTATTGGACAAAGCTGGAAATTAGACTCATCAGAGAAGATGACTTTACTCCAGTCTTCTATGGTCTTCTCTGCTAGGCTGTAGCTTTGTTGTTTCCAATGTCTGCTGCTTGACCTTGTTCTTATGAACCGCTGTCTTAGAAATTTTAGGATGGAAGCAACTCGACACTCACTGTATCCCTCTGCCAGTAAAGCCAGAATTTAACCCTTCTGCACACAAAACTGTTCTTTTCATTTCTTTTGGCATGGTCAATAGTTATTTTTTTTATTCCAGTTACTTTTGATGTACTACTAGCACTGTTTTTGCCATCCAGCTGGTCTTATTGCAAGAGGATAGTGATGACCACAGCAATGGTTTTTGTACATTTCCTCGTTAAATAAGATTTGGTTCAGGTGATCACCTCATCAGTACTTTATTAGGTAGAAACAGGTGTGCTTGTGTTGGAATTCAACAGACACTGGAATGGAATGACTGTCATATATGTAGAGATGCTGATTTTTGAAAAATTTGCAGTGGTCTCTTAATTTTTTCCAGAGCTATATAGGGTACATAGATTATGTTAACATTTATAAATCCCAAACATGCAAGGGCCTGAATGTACAACAAACTATTTTAGCTGTTTATTTAACGTTTTTCCCTTACAAAAATTCCTTCCTTCTTTTCTTTCTGTGACACCCAAAGTAAATACTGTCCAGATAATAAACATCAATCATGTGGACAAACTCCATTAGAACTTGTTTTTTATTTATTGTGTGGATTACATTTTATAATCTTTGCCTTCGTTTGAATGCTTACATAATATCCCCCAACAGATGTTCTCCAGGACCAAGCTCACATCTTGGACCCATAATGCTGTGCACAACTTGACCACAAGCTTTCATTACAAAATAGTAGTGATTATTGTTCATCACTGACCAATATAGAGTGAACCATGTTAATAATTGTCATTCATTCATCAGAGAATTTGTCTTTTTGAAATAAATTAAATTTTATTAGGAGAAAGCAGTGACACATGTTTGCAGAATTCTTATCATAGTTTTATATTGTCTAGAACTGAACCCATTTCTGTTTTAATGGATTCTTGTCATTATCACAAGGCCTTGTTAGTATGCATGCAGAATTGCCATACACACTCGTTACTGCTCATTCAGTAAAGATGTACTCAAATGTCTTATCAATTCCTCTGGCACTGATGAGAAACAATAGCTCTATGAAATGCATTCAAACACATTAACAACTCCACGATGAAATAAATGCCTCCTGAAATAGATGTAATCATCTTACAAAGCATTAGGTGCTGTCTAATCTAGCCAGTGGCGTGGGTGCTCCAGCTAAACCCCATCACTGCAGACCATATCTGTGTGTGGATTAACCCATTCATTATCCTTACACTTCCTCAGTCACTCAGTTGCACAGTTGAAAGACTCACTAATCTGTTTCCAGAGAGAGCTTGATACTTAATTTAATTCACATAGAAACAATTGTTAGATTTACAAATAAACCTTACTTTCTTCAGATTGCAGTTTGGTGCAGTTTATTTCCAAAAAGATTTTCTTATTTCAAGCTTGAAAATGAGAATGACATTATTTTTTTAAATACTGTAAATTGCAGCGTTCAAAAATGTTGTAGTAGAATAATTTGGTCTATGACTACTTGTGAAATTACTTGGTACCACTACCTCATGTATACAAAGGATGCATAATTATATCTATATCTGTATCTATATCTATATCTATATATCTATATATTTATATCTATATCTATATCTATATCTAGATTAGATAATGAAATTATAGTACTAATAAAGCTGCTAATTTGAAGCCAAACTGTTTTTATTAACAAATTAAACATCTACACATGAAACCAAAAATGTTGTCTATGGTGTGGCTCTCTTTAGAGAAGCCATTAGAGTTGCAGGGTTATGAAAAAATGTTCTGAGGATGTACAAAGTCAAGGGGTTTTAACACAACACATCTTTTTAGAGCTGTGAAAATCAAATAAACCATCAACAAATCCCTGTTTTTAGCCAAACATTATGTTAGTAACTGAAAAAGATTTCACTTTTGTATTGTAACTGTAACTTGTTATTAGTGCTTATACTTAAGCTTAATACATATAGTGGCACAGTGGTGTAGTAGTTAGCACTGCCACCCCACAACCAACCCACAGCTTGCATGTTTTTCCTATGTCTGCAGGGGTTTCCTCTAGATGCTCTGGTTTCTCCCACCACCAAAAACATGTAAAGCGGCGCTGTACGGTGGCAGCCCATGGAAAATAAATTCCCCTTCCCTCAATAAAGTTGAGGTTATTATTATTGTTATTGTTAGTAGTAGTAGTAGTAGTATTACCATCATCACATCAGCTCTAACACTTTCCTATGATAGCTTAATAATTAACTCTATTCTCATGTTACATGAATCATTCGGTGTTTATGAACAGTAAAGACTAACTCATCCTACATAAGAGAAATATTATAAATTTTGTCCAATCATGATATGGACTTAAGACAAAATAGTGAAAAAGGGCAGTGTCCACGTTTCAAAAGAAACCTCTGCTTGACAATTGCCCGGTGGTGAGATTAAAAATCATAAACAAAGTCATCATACTTTCCGGTATTCATTTTTGGCTTGATTTGATTTGATTGTTGGAATTATGTTGACTGCAGATAGCCTTGGCAGTGGTAGATTGAGTCTGTTGCAATGCATACCTTTTGTCTTAGTTGTACTCTCAAATACTTTACATAATATAGGCCTTACATTACATAACAGAAACAATGCTATCAAAAAAGCACCTTGCAGTAAGTTCAGTCAACCATGTGGATGCAACCAAAAGTTGTTATTTGACACTGTAGTTATTGCTTAAAAGAATATTTATTAGTCACATTCGATAGTTTGATGAACCATTCTCCATATATGATATAGGGCTAGTACAAAAGAGCTCAACTGCAGAAGACAGGCAGATGCAAGGACTGAAAACCAAGAGTTATTTAACACACTGATGTTGTAGTAATAATGGAGCAGCTGAATGCTGTTGGCCAGAGGAAAGGCAGAGGTTGGCCAAAGAGGATTAGTCCAAAAGGGGAATTCAAAACTGAGACAGGAGCAGAGAAGAGGGGGAAATAGGCAGAGTGAAACAGAGCAGAGTGCGTCTGCTTGGAAGAACAGAGAGCAGGTTCAAGGCAGAGCAGTAATGAAATTGAGGCAGGAGTTAGGCTAGGGAATGCCGTAGGCAAAATATAGTCATAAGTTTGAAATTTGAGCAATTAATGTTAAGAAGCATGGATATTATTAACAGTAGTGAAGTAGCTGAGTTGTATTTGAGACAGAGCAGCATGATAATGGTTGGTTGCTTGTGACCTGATGCGGGACACCTGGCTACACTATTGCAATCAAACGCACATACACCAACATGTACAAAAACACTCACAGGGCGGGTGTTGATGAGACTGAGGGACGTGGTCTTCAGTATTACTGGGGACATTGCCTGACAGCACCCCCTCCTTTACAGATGATCTCATTAGCAAAGAAAAACAAACTAAGGACCCAAATGCAGACAATAGCCAGGGATTTAACAAAACACTAGCTTTATTAACAAAACAAGCTGATAATACAAAATCAAACAAAATGCAATATCCAACAAAAAAGACTAAATCAAAGAAGACAAAATAACTCAAATGCTACAAACCAAGACGCGGGGAGATCAGGACCAAGGGCATAACAGAGCATAACAGGGCACAACAGACGATCCGACAAAGACAAAGGGGAAACACAGAGACTATATACACACTAAGGTGATGAGACACAGATGGGGCAATCAACACAGGTGAAGCACGTAAGGGCAGGTAATTACAAAAGGAGGGAAACTTGACAGGACATGAGAAGCAAGACAGAACACGATTTACCAAAATAAAACAGGAAACAATGAAACAAGGGTATACACAAAAGTAAACTTGACGCACAACTTAAGAATTAACTGACCTAATAAGCGGATCGTGACACTTTCTTAAATTTGACTTCAAAGGGGGATTTTCTTCAGTAACCTAGTGGTAGTTTGTTTGACTCGGGGTCCTGGATAGGAGGAGAGCAAAATGGACTGCTCTTCAGGTTCTTTGGCAGTAGCATATGTGAGCTTAGTAAGCGGAAACAGCTAATTCTTAAAGCTGTGCAGAGAATAAAGGAGGTGGATGATTGAAGGTGCAAAGGAATGAGAACATACCTGAGGAGAAGTCTGGTAAGGTGTTTGGTGTACTCCACCCAGGACAGCTGAGAGCTCCCAGTAGATGAATCAGTAGAGGTTAGTAATGCAGAGTAGGGCTGCCTCTGTCTCTTCAATGTGTTACCTTACAAGTTACCTTACAAACCTATAAGATAAACTATTAGCCTCTGTCAGACAGTGTCTGTTGGTATTCTCTTGAGTCCACAGACATGGTCCATTAAACAGCCTACAGTCTTGCAAGCAGATAGGAGTTTTGAGAGGGCAGGAAAATGTGCTGCTTGGAAAAATTATGATAATAACAGTGACATTTTACCCTTTGATAGTGAAACGCCAGAAACAAATCGATTTTTACCTGGTACTGGCTGTTGATGCTGGGCTTGCTTGAACAATGCCTCAATATACCAAGTGATGAGACACCAAAATAAGGAAGCAGCAGAATGAGTTCAGGCTCTGTGTCATGAAAACCTGGGCAGTGGGTAAGAGAAATTAAAACAACCAAAATTTACACCTACCCAGGGGTCTAAGGCCAACCTCCATCACAGGCTTGCAAGTAGGATCTAGTTGAAAGAGGGCTGGCACTGTGGCAAAGTGGCTCATAAGGTTTTAAAAGCCCACTTCAGTTTTGGTAAACCACAATAAAGGAGAGGAGGAGAGCGCAGTGCCCAGAGCAGCTATGTGATTGTAATCCGAAATAAATCTCCTGTAGAGGGTTGAAAAATTCAGAAGTTGCTGTAACTGCTATTTCTTATTTCTGTTTGCCTCCTGACTGGTTAAGAAGGGTGCATTTAGAATAAGTGTTAAATTTTCTTTAAAGAATATAATAAGAGTAAAGAGTATTAAAAGTTGTAACCTGATTGGAATGGAGTCTTTGTGAAGGCCATCTTGTTCCTGTGCTGAAAGAGAACGAAAGCCTCAAAAATAGCCCTTTTATGATGTGTATGAATGGGTTCTCATCTTTGATAGTTAATGTATGATGAAATGGGAGCTAATTAAGGTAGATTTTGAAGACTGTGTAAATAGTTTGTTTATTTTGACTATACTTTTTACAGAGAAGTAATGAAGAATGAAATGAGACCCTGTTTTTTTACAGGTTGGTGTAATGGAGTGTGAGCATTGATGTTTATCTGGCTGTTTTAATTTATTTATTTAAACGGTCATGTATAACTATGTCACATACTTTGTAAAAATAAAAGAAGTTATTTGTTTACAAAATTAGCCTTCTGAATACCTTTACATGGTCATATCGGTACAAAACTGGCACACACTGAAGATAGACAGCGTCTTTTTTTTTCTTTTTTCAGTACAGCACAAAAATTTACTTGACTGGTTGCACATATCGGTATGGGGTGGGAATTGCCGGAGACAACATAATAATATATAATCTCGCTATATAAGTCACAATACAATACTATCACAATTGCAACATGCTTAGTATTACAATATATTACAACCATTTTTACATTTTTCAACTGCAAATCATACCCACAAAGTAAATCTTTGTCAGCATCTTTTCATTGCGAGTCACATCTTAGCAGTGGCAACCTTGCAAGACAGTCAGCACTTAGCACCAGCCAGTGAACTGAAACATCAGTTAATTTTTAAAATGTTAATATATGGTTTCCTTGAGTTGATATAAAGTCACCATTCAAATTAAAGCTGCAAGCAGCGTTTGACGGGCCCTTGCACACTGGCGCACGTCGGAGCTGGCACCAACTCGCCCCGGACCCCGCCGCCTGTGCAGCGTCCACACCACCACCGCAGTACTTGCCTTCTTTCTTTCATGCAGGCAGGCCACAACATCACTGCACTCACTGCTTCATACTGGAAATCAGGCAGTCAATCAACTTCATTCATGTGCTATATCAAAGTATTCTCATTTCAACAATCATGTGACATCCATTCAAATCAAACCTAGTTTACACTAAACAAGAGCAACGTAAATAAGTACTGCTGCACAGCTCAGAATGTTGGTGAGTAACAGACA
>JAPZDZ010000006.1:2267041-2281088 GCA_029783805.1 Acanthurus tennentii | reverse complement strand
TTTTTATTCATATTTATGTTCAAAAAACCTTTAGTTTTAGTGTGTTCAATAAATGTTTATCCTTTTCGGCCCGCGACCAAAAGTGTGCTTTGAGTTTTGGCCCCCTGTGCAATTGAGTTTGACACCCCTGCCTTACGGCACTGTGACACTGTTTTAGAAACATGTATACAAAATAAAAAATTTAGAGCATTTCACAGCAAAATCAAAAAATATCTAAATCCTCACAATATTAAAATATTTCACACATGTGCATGTTCACAATGCATACCTCTCTGTGCTCTCCAAGGAATGCAAACTTGAAAAACCCATGAATGAGATGCTCCGAGTGAAACAAGACAGACATTAAAGCAAACTCAGTGGCGCGGCACAAAGCTCCCCGTTTGTCACACATCAACAGAACTGAACTCAAAAGAAAGACTGAGCAAAATATTGCCAAAAAACTCAAAATCGGCAAAAAATAATCTTAGCCGGCCCGAGCGATGCTGCAATCAGCCGCAGCTGCCATGACGGCTGTGTTAACTACCACTCTGAGTCAACCGGATGTATTTTAACAATCCCGGCGCAGGTAACTTCTGGGTCATTTAAATATTTACAGCACAGAAAGGTCAAATATATAAAATAAATCACAAAAATATTTCACAAATAATCCAACCAACATTTGCCCTTTTTTTTTGTCCTTTTCCCCTTTTTTTGTTTTTTTATACATTTATACGTACATACATTTATACACACAACAAAATCACATTATTTTACACTTACATTAAAACAAAGGTTGGCATCCAGTGCAGATTTGATAAAAAACCTTATCATTGTAACTTGAGGAAAAGCATAGCAACTGAATCAACATAGTTTTTCATAAACCAGAATATTGAAACATTGCACAATAAATGCACAAAAGAAAACTTAAAAATGAAGATATAAATATGAATTTGTCACTATGATACAAGCACATAGCTGATGGAGACGAACTGATATTTCCCTTTTTCTGCAATTTCTAAGAAAAGTAACATAGTTCTTATACATACCTTTATAATCAGTGTCTTGATTTCATATTTTCTTGTCCATGTCTTTCTTTCTCTCATTGTCCACTCTTTTCTCTCTTTCTCCCCCTTCCACCTCTCCTGCTGCCTTCAGCAGTACCACTACCAAGAGGACGATTCACCACCTCTTGACCAAGGACTTCCGAGGCTCACCAATGAGATGCGTGCTCCTGAGCTCGTGCATGTGTCCGAGAAGAACCTGTCTGAGATTGAGAATGTTCACGGCTATGTTTCCCATTCTCACATCTCTCCTCTTAAGGTAAGTGCACCAGCTCATCAAAGCCCAGGCTTTTGCTCCTAGCAAAGAAGCCAATAACCTCCTACCTCCATCAAAATTTAGCTCCATAAACAACTGCCAACATGGTCTCTCAGTCTCTGTCTGTCCTTGTTTTTCTTTTTGGTAGAAACTCTACCAGAGGTTGCTCATTGTTCTTTACAGTTCTTGTATATGGATTCATACATCTTTCATGTTTTGGCAAAAAAAGGTGGATTTTTTGCAAATGAATATTTCTACTTTTGTTTTTTCCATTTCTTTCTTTTGAATGTGCTTTCCTTAGCCACAGAATTACTTACTAGTGGCAATACGCTGATAAGTTTAAACTGGCTTTGTATTGCTAGAACTGGAAATGATAAATTATTGTCTTATCATCTGTCCTTTTCTGTGCCTTTTTCTTTCCTTGCTTACATTTTCACCCTGCATTTCATTTTCATGATGTACTAATGTTTGTGACCTTAATTTGACACTAGCCTCTAACAACTCAGTGCCTCTCTTTTACACAAACAGTTCAGCTGCAACTGTTTTGATGCAGGTCAATCATACAGTAAAAGAAGTGTTGAAGATCATATGGCAGTTCAGATGGTATAGTTTGTGAAAGAAAGTGGTTGGGTTTCCTCCCAGTTCGAGCCAGCAGAGGGCAATGTTGGAAATGAAGAGATTTTTATATTGTATCAGCAGTTCATTTCAGGCAATGTGGAAAATTCAAGCTGAAATTAACACCATTCATGCTTTGGACTGAGCCTGTACAGTTTTTCATTATTTGTTTTTTTCAAATGTGATCGAACATAGCACTTCTCTTGTCCAGTGGTTCTCAGAAGATGATGTTAATGCTTCTGTCTTTGAATGGAACACCAGATCCAATAAGCTCTGAGTGCTTTTGCTTCATTTGCTCCCTCTTCCTGTGTATATGTTTTCATGTCTTGTCATAAAAAGTTGGTGCCGTGATGTAATCCAGCAGAATTTCCATGACATCTGACCCATTGTCATACATTTTATAATTTAGGTAACAAAACAGTAGTGGTTTGCTCATTGTTTCACTTACGATCTTCACAGTAATGTCTAAAAGTTAATATGGTTATTTTTTTTAATCTAAATAAGACACACAACAGTGATATTCAAATCTTTTGTTTTATCCAGTCTTTTAAGTAAGCTGTTTATAATTTTAGGTTCCAAAGCCAAAAAAAAGCTAAATTTGTAATTGGAGATGGTTAGTCTTTCAGCACCTTAATAGCTCAGTATATCCTAATGCATTGGGATCCCTTCTATTTCTCTCACTCTCTTTTTACCCAAGTATACTGGCTAGTGATCTTGTCTTTTATTTCTTACCTGCAGCCTGCGCTGGTTACCCGTTTTGATCTTGCATACCCGGGTGTGACCACAACAAACTACATGGCAAGTTTTATTTCATTTTATTTTATTTTACCTCTAGGGAATCTCAATCCCTTACTTTTCTGGTATAAAGTAAAACTCTTCCCTTTTTTTCTGGGTCTTTGTATCCAGAAGATTGATTTCCCCTCCTTACTGCATGGACTTTGTTTTGGTGTTGTCTTAAATCCATTGCCTGATGAAGCAGTCTTTTCTTCTCTTGTGGGTCACTGCCCTTTTCTTGTCAATACCAACTCTCTGTTAAAAAAAAAAAACCCATGTGTGTTTGTGACCATTTGCTTGCCAGCAGATCCCATGTGCTTGCTGTGATGTTACTGTGATCTGGTGTTGATCTGTCTTTCTAACTAAATATGTATTATATGTTGAATAGTATGCTGTACCTTTGTAATGTGTTAGGATTCCCCTTATATTTTATCAGCCTACACTTGATAATTAAGTATTCACAATAATATACAAAAATCAAGTAACTATTAAAACAGTTAAATAAAGGTCAGCTGTGTACCTTCTTTGTCAGCTCTAATAATATTTTTTAAATGATTTTACTTTATCATTAACAATAAATGATACTCATGTTTTATTGGGCAAGGTGTAGAAATTTGTTTAGGCTAAATATAATAAATCTGACTTTTTTCATTACCTTGAAAAATCCCAAGCACAGTTACTAACTGTCAATTTAAGCACTCGCAGAAAATTATAACCCATCAATTATTATATTTCAAGAGTTGCAAAAGCAGACTATAAAATTACCCGGGTTTATTTAAGCACAGTTAATAAAGTACCATGAGTCTTATTGTTTTTACTAGAACTTAGCAGAAAAGGCTTTAGAGGGGAGCCTTTGGAAGATATTTTATTTCACAAGTACAATTTCATCATCATCATTTTCAAAACACACACCTGTGATAGCAATAAAAGATCAGTTAAATCTTTTTTAACAAGTTGTATTGTTCTCTTGCATAAAGGAGTTGCATGATTGTCTCAGTTTCATGTCATCATAAAGAAAATGATTACGGAGTGTTGAGGTGATAATGAGGCAGTTTCAGTTCTACTCTGCTGTTTTGTGCTCAGCATTCTCATACATATACATCTTCTAAGATAACTACTGACTTTGTGGGGGTGTAATTTGATTAGAGAGTGGACTCAGAGAAGACATTATTGATTCTAACTGCTGCATTGTTTTATTGACCACCAGCCTCTTTGCATGGCAATATCAGCTTGCAAGAGCACACATTTCTTAGTAGCAAATACTTCTCTCTTGGTCAGGTGGGATGAAGTTTATGAGCAAAAGAAAAAGGAATTTAATTGACGCTGCAGCTGCAGTCATCGGTTAAAGGTCCCATATTATGCAAAATATGCCTTTTTGTGGTTTTCCAATTAAAAATATGTGTCCTCAACCTGTTAACACATCCCCCAAAAATGATAAAAGTGCATCCTCTCGCTGCCTGTTGCTTACTTGCTTACTCCACATTTCAGAGAACGTGTGTCCAGAAGCACCAGTTCACATTTGCTCCTGTTACGATGTTCAAAGGGGATTAGCCACACCTCCAGCTAAGTGACAGTTCCAGTGCTAGGTGTTTGTGCTGCCCCCTGAATCCTAGTGTGTCTGCCTCAGGTTTGCCATTTTTTCTTTGCAAACAGCCTCTGGTGTTTAAGGTATCAGCAAAGCATGCTTATTGCTCTTTTATTGGCTAAAAAAGGCTGAAACTGAGGGGTATATGGGAATGCCTTGGCACATGATCCAAGTGGTGTTTTAAGCAAAAACTTCACAGGCATGTTTTGGGGACTTAAAGACCTATTAACATTGTCAGAAAGAGGCGTATCATCTAATGGCTACACAAAATATTGGATTTATTGTTGTAATTTCATGAATATTAATTAAATATTTGAAGTCAATTTTATAAGTTCAGAGAAACAAACACCAAACAACCATCAAAAGGATTATATAAAATGTGTCTACTTCTTAAATAGATAGACTGTTATCAAAGTGTTCATCTACCTCAGTAACATTTGGACAGTTTTTAAAAATGTGCAAGGATTGATACCTCATTACTTTTGAATAAACAGGACAGAATTTGAAACTTGAATCTCAAAAGATAATGTTTATTCAAAACACTGTTAAAGGCCTCAAAAACATTAAGTAGTCCAGTTCAACACATCATATATATGTTTGGTTAAAATATGAGATGAGCACTTACAGGTTTTAGGGGGGTAAATGATGTGAAATAGTTCCTTAAAATATTTTGATGATTTGTGCTAAAATCAGAATTCAAGCCACTTGAAAATGCAGAATGGTCAGTCCCTAAGGGGAAATATTCCAGTATTTACTGTCTTTTTAGGCATTGTGAAGCGCAAAGATATTTTTGTAGATACATTATATAATCCTGAACATAACTGTTAAATTCTAAACCTTGGCAAAAAACTTTGGACAGAAAATTACTGTGAGAGCATAGTTTAAGAACCTGTCAAAACCACAACATAAAACTTCTTTTTGTATGTGGTAACACTTAGTAACTATTCAACAGTAATATTTGTATTAGTGGTTATAATGCTGTAAATCTTTTGGGTAAGGTTGGTGTGCCTACAGAAGGCCGATTAGGTTTACGTGTTATTACTTTTGTACATATCCACAGATGACCTTTGTAATTTTACATATGTGGTCAATGACCCTCTGTGAGTTTTCAGAATATCTCTATCTTTTTGATGGACTGAGGAAAAGAGCCAGGACAGGCACATAGTGAAAATGTCTCACAGAGTGTGACTGACCTCACATACTGATAGTCTCTTCACAAGGCATTCTCATCAAACCTAGACTGAACATAATGATGCACTGGAAACAACCAAATGGAACCATTTCACCATCTGTGTGAAAGATTTGGTGCTTGCTGTCCACACTCAGACACACTATGGGATCCTCCAAAATTGATTTGCTCTTAGTGGGTCTCTCTAAGAGGTCAATTTTTTGCACTTAAGCTATTTTCTTGTGAAATACTTTTTGTCCTGATGGAAAACATGCCTGTGAGGATGAATTAATGGAGGGGGAAACACTCAAAGAATAAAAAATAAGACATTTGTTGAACAGTTAATTTAATATTGCTGTTAGAGAACATCTTAAAAAAAAGGAAAGTGTTTAAGATGGATTGGCTCTTAAACAGAGGAAAGGTAAATGGAAGCCATTTAATAGACACAGCCATTAGTACTTACTGAGTGCTGTTGTAGCATCTCAAATCATGAGATAGACTGTAACAAAAGACTGGAACTAAGCAATCAAGTAGGACATGCAGTATGTGTGCTGACTCTTATTACTGATTTGGACTTTAAAAGTTAATTTTTGTTTGAGCAGCTACCCTTGTTATATTTGTTCAGGGCTTAAAGTATTCCGACACGGTGCCGGATCTCCATAGTTGGCTATGATTCAGGAAAAAAAAAAACACCAAAAAACCCACAAGAAAAACTTGCCAGGCCCCTCCCTCAAACTGCCACTGTCCAATCCTACGTTAGCAACCGTAACTATGGGTACACATAGTGGTTGCATTGACTGTATTAGTGGTTGAGATCTAGCAACAGTTGATGTTACGTTCAAAACAACTCGGGGAAAAAACGGGCTCTGAATTGTAGAAAATGAATTGAACAATGAACAGCGTTAAAGTCGGAAATTGTATTCACCGAAATCAGGTCAGATATGTGTCCACAACCGGACACTAGCATGCTACTATGGTCCATGATTGGACACTTCGGCCGAGACGGATTTACTGTATTTTCCTGTTATAACTGTTGGGCAAACGCCGGTTAAACGTCGGTTGATGTATGTAGGAGCCATTATTTCATTATTTCATTATTTCATTTGAGTGTTCCGCCCAACCAACAGGGGGCAGTAATTTCATTTATGTAATTGTTCCGAGCCAGGCAGGAGGCTATTTAAATGGATTGATTCCATACAGGTGTGTTGGTTAGCTGAGGGGCAAACAGTTTTTTGACTGTGCCCAGTGTATGTGCTTTTTTGTTAATATTAAAATAAGAAATGGAACATAAATAAACAACAGATGAACGCATAACATATGGAAGAGTATGGTCATCATTATATGGGTACACGTCTAAACTAAGTACTGACAGACTTCTGCTAAAGGGTAATGACTGACAGACTTCTTCAACACCCTTAGTGGACCTAATGAGTTTCTTGTCATTACATTTGGAACCAGAATGAGTCAGAATGCTCCAGCTCCAGCTGTGTTTTTGGTCCTTGTAAATGACATCCTATAGGATACTTTAAGTTGCTTTATATTTGTCTACCTCAATGGCTACTCATCTTCTCTTCAGATGAGGACTCATCTGGTTGCCACATCAGATAGGTCCTCCAAAATCTCCTGGACAACCACTTGTTTGTAAAGGCAGAGAAGTGTAAGTTTTAGGTCCCCACAGTCTTCTTTCTGGGTTGTGTCCTCATAAACCCATAACCCAACCCATAACATTAGACTATCTACTGTTACACCCAGTAATTAAACCTCGTCTACCTGTTGTGAAGGTTCACCAGGCAAGTGCAGACCCAGAGTAGGCATGAATGACAGTTCATGACCAGATCCCAGAATAATGGATTTGGTCTTTGAGGTGTTTAGTACCAACTTTTTTAGTTTTAGCCAGTCAAAGACTACATTTCACTCAGAAGATAAAGCTTTTTTTAGTTGCTCCAGTAGTAGTTGCTGCATAATTGAGAGTAGACTCATTGGCACACGCTTACACTTGAACTTACTTCATGTAAGTACTGTTAGTGAAGACTGATAAGTTAAAAACTCATGTGTGCTAAGTTACAAGCGTAAAGTAATTATACCATTGTCCTTTTCACTGGGCATTGTTTTGCAGTACAGTCAATATTCATGTTCCCCAGAAAAAAAACCCCAAAAATTCTGCAACTCTATCAATCAGCTCATACAAGTCATTCAGATATTGATTATCACTTCCAGGAAGCCTGTAGCAACAACCTATCAAGACTGGTTTTAGATCAAGAAGATGGACTCTAACCCATAAAGATACAAGTTATTTGGCATGATCTCAGCACACAATGTTGCAGGAAATTGCGCCCCACACCTTCACCAGGTGCATGGATGCTGTCTTGGGGCCTCTGCAGCAGCAAGGTCTCAGGACACTGAATATCTTTGATGAGAGGCTAATATGTGTATAGGGGAGCAGTGCTTCCATTATGTGTTTGTGCTGTTGAATCACATTCAGGATCTAAGGCTGTGCTTCAAAAAATAAAGTGCAGTCTGCACCCTGCACAGGCCACACAATTTCTAGGGATGTGGCTGGGATGGTTGGTTACACTACCACAGGAGAGGCAGGCTTCAATCAGGATTTGCCTCTCTCATTTTTCAGCTGGGCACATGACAGCTGTGTAATGGCAGCTTCAATGCTCATTGGCAATCGTTCTTCACCATGGGATGGGAACCTCCCTCCTCCCAGTTCAGCGGGACCTTCTGGCAGGCACAGGGGGCCCTGCTCCTTCCATTAACCTAGGGCTCAAGCTTTGAACCTGGCCAAAACATGAGCTGTCTATGAGATCTCCACGCTGTTACCACTTGGAGCTCTTTACATCATGGTGCATGGCTAATTAGACTAATACAAATATCCTTTTTAGCCTCTTAGACAGGAGCCATGTTCATGCTAGCGTAGTAGTAGTTCAAAGCTCTCACAAGACACGAGACGTACAGCTGCAGCTGTGTGGCATTCTCGCTGATCTTGTGTCTTGCAAGGGTTTTTGAACTACATGTGCGCTAACATGAATGTGCTACTAATGGGCTGCAGTGGATATTTTGGCTAAAAATACAGCATTAGCATCACTGTTTCAAGTCAAATTGGACTGCCAAGTCTTCCGGACACTGTGATGACACTACACGAGCAATATGAGCGCCTGTTATGTTTTTCTTTTGCTACTTATTACCGTTTAGCCACAGTAGGCTTCCTATTGTATCAGCATCAGCATGGCATGGAATTCTTTCCCTTGGTTAAACTTCGGAGTAGCTTGGTGGATTAGAAAATGTCCCCAGAGCCTCCATCAACCAAGTGCTGAGTAGGAAATGGGTAAGATTTCAATTTTGGGTGAACTATCCCTTTAAGGCCCAGTGCAAGGGACAGTCAGTATTGAAGACTAGGCTGTCTCACTGGGTTATGGAGACAATTCAGCAGGCTTACAAAGGGGTTGATATGCTAGGCCAGTGGGTTTGTGGGTACATTTAAGACGAGGCACAGCTACCTCTTGGGCCTTGTGGCAAGGTGCCAAGCTCCCGGTTTGTGGCTGGGACATGGTCAAATCCATTCACATTTGTCAGAAATTTCAATCAGTTGCATTGAAAGAAGGGCTTTGAGTGTTGTGTGGATTGGATGGACCGAGCAGAGGGAGAGACACAGGCAGACAAGCCCTTCAGGTAATGTACGAGAAAGTTGTGTGTAAAACACTGCTTGAACTTCAAATGATCCAGCATAAAATCCATGAGCTTGATCTGAGCACAGCTCCTTTTTGTGACAGGAGGCTTTCTTGATATCTGTTTATGCAACTCAGAGTTTGGACTCAAAATTTGGAAGGCTCAGTATTGTATCAAAGCTGCCCATGCTAGTGCAATATTGGCAAAGTTGACTTTGAGTGACCTTAATCCATTTGTATCAAAAATTTGTATTGCGCTTAATATTAAAACAGCTGAAAGTTTCTACCTTTACACAGGTGCACAGCTGTGTTGTTCTGTTAGATTAGCTTTCAGGGGTTTATAAATGACACTGCCCTGCTATATGAAAATTTATCAGAAGCAACTTTTATGGATACAAATGTACCATCCTTTACTTGTTTTGAAAGTATATGATCACATATAACTTCTTTAAAATACTCCATGCAGATGCAGTTTCTGTTCTCATTTCAAACCAAACACACTTTAAATTTCACTTTGCAGTGCAAACATCAACTGTTGCAAATACAGCTTTGTAGCTTTCTATTTGCATTGTGTTATTTTGATCATTCTTGTTGATTTTAATGCATATCTATGCATATATATCCAAAATGATGTATAAAAATATCACATCTTATCTCTCAGCTTTACACCAAACATGAACATTTTTTTTCCATAATGTTCCCTAATGTATGATCTCTGTTGATATCCTTATGTTTTTGGAGAACAGAATGCAAATGCAGGCAGCTGACCCCTTTTACAAGGCCAAGGGTGGTTTAACAAGATCGACTGTATCCCTGCTGAGTTCTCCTCCCCACCAGAGACCTCTATCTCATACACACAAACTCATTTGTACACATACACAATGAACAAAAAGTTGTCTCCTCCTTCACACTGATATAACTTGAGCGTGACCCTGGGGACACAAAGACCCCTTGCTCCAGATGGCCAAGGCTCCACCAGCTCTACCTGACAGCCTATCACAATCCTTCACAGTTAGCAAGGATCTGGCCACCTTGGACTAACCAACCTTTACATACCAAGCTCTCAGTAGCAGACACATTAAAGAAAAAAAAATCAACAGGTAGAATATAAACACAAACACATGTTCCTATTCATAATCCAGGATCAAAGCATATCATTTGTTTTCTTTACCTCTGCACAGACTGATATTTTAGTTGGTTTATAATAAAAGTGCTTATAGACTTATGTATTATTACATCCTTACTTAAGGTTATACTTAAAAATATATATATAAAAGAGTGCCTCTGTGCACAGTAAAAAAAGTGTATCATTTGCTCTTTAATTTTTGCTTTTATGAAACAGGCGGGAGAGCAAATCGAACGAGACACACATTTTGAGCTTTTTATTGGTAAATGTTCTGTCCTCTTCTTGATGTAAAAAAATTGACAGAAAGGCCAGCTGGCTTTGATTGTTGGAACCTTTTGATATGTATTGTATAACTAAATGTCATTTGTGAGAGTATGAACATATTTGCGTGCAGTTTTAAATGACTAATAAGAAGCATGTAAGCACAGAATCAGCCCTTAAAACTAAGATTAAACATGCATCATAAATAATCAGTGAAGCAAAGGGAAATGTTTCACAAATGCTGCCTAAAGTGTTTGGTTGTGCTGGGTAAATGTCACATATAACAACCTTTCCAACCATGTCCTGAAGGTATCAATTTTATATTCTAATAATAAGCACAATCTCCTGATTGAAAGCTGACCTTAGATAAGCCAAAATATACACTGAGGCCCGAATTACCATTCATCAAAGTATAATTTGCATTATTTTACTTCCTTATCACCAGGTGTTCCCTGAATATCATATTTTAGATAAAATGTCCTAATGTTCTAATCAAATAGTCTGGAAGATGGTGCATCATCTCAGACAAAAAGCAAGTAATCAACTACTACCCATACCCTGTAAAACATCAGAATGCCTCATTATTAGGTTTAATAATGGATCTTATTCAAATTGTTTTTTTCAGTGACAGAATGTTTGAATTTTCACCCAGCCGCTAACAATTTAAAGCATCCTAATCGAGTAAGGCTGGCCTTACAACTGCATCTGGGCCTTGATTTTGTGATGAATTTGTCCTGGGAGCTCTGGTAAACCCTAGCCATAGATAAAAACAGAATTTATCACTTGATTTTTGCGCTTATTTTCATATGTCCTTTTGTAGAAATAAACTGGAGTGTGCTGGGCTGCTAATATCACTTATCTGATTGTCCTGTTGTCTTTCAAAACTGTTAGTCTTGTTATTTCAGGAGGGAGAGTGAAAGTTATGCAGAAGATGTGGGTACTGTAAAATATTACTGATCACAACCATCTGCATAATTGCACACAGAATGCTCTGTTATAGAATAAATTAGCACAGAATGAGCCTGACTGAGGTTCAAAAGCAAAAGACAGCCACGTCAACCTCCTTTAGTTTATCAATAGTTTATCATTGTTTTGCTGTGTGGTGTCATCTTTCCTGGTAATTAGACTGCAGTGCCCCATCTCTTTAGTGATCATGGAGCAGCAGTATCATAGAGGGTTGGAACAGTAATACGCTGTCAAAACATCCACTCTAATGTGAAAGAACAGGTCTCATCCTGCTCATCCTGGTCTGCTTCATGGCACTGTTGTAGAGCTATTAGAATGCAAAGCAAATCAACCAATTGATGTAAGAGGTCTACATTAAAGCTCAGTAAGATAATGCAGAATGTCTGAGTTCAGAGAAAAAAAATGGGGGAGAGAAAAAGGAAGTTGATGTACTGTATGAGACGGGAGTGTTAATATGGCTTGTAATTAGGTCTGATGTCAGCAGCTTGCATATTAAATGAACAGGTCTTTATCTCTAGTTGAGCTCGAGTTAGAGTTGAACCTTAAAGGGTTATGGCATGCGCTAAGATTGTCCCTCACATCAGAATATGCAAGCATGCAGTGAATCAATGGGCGTTAAATTATGAAAGTGATCACATACAAAAGGGAAAAACTATGTCAACTACAGTAAAAATTGCTATACTATAAAGATACCATTTGGAAATGTTAAGAAATGAAATGGCTATTGCTGTATAAATTTAATATATGAGTTGTAAAATCTTAAGGATTATATCTCTGACAAAAAAAAAAAAACTTTTCTATTTTGGTTTAGGCAAGTGTTTTCCCAATTTTCTGTTTATGGTTGACTTTAAGATGATTGGTGTCTGGCACAGGTAGTGAGAGCAGAGCTTTGCTGCTTCCCTTTCAACCCCCTCCTGTGAAAACTGGTAGCTGTCGAAAGCCTCTTATCAAGTTTCAGTTGGTGCTTAAGATGCTGTATCCACTTGAAAAGAAATGTTCCCTCCTTCCTTTATCTTTTTTTCTCTCTCACTCCCTCAGTATTTCTCTTCTTTCCGCCCTCCCCTTGCTTTTGTAGCTGCTGGAGACCTGACTTTGTGCAGGCGCTCTCCCTTTCTCAGCATCAAACCCTCCCTCTCTTTTTGCTCTCGACTGTGTGCTACAGTCTGCTGATAAGGAGTACTCAGTCCAGATGGGCAGCGGCTAGAGCTGTTTGGGCTGTCACTGCAGACCAGAGAACATTAATATTTAAGCTGTTGTTATGTTTGCCTCTATTTGGTATGCCAAGAAGCTAGGGAGACGACTTGTACAGAACAACCGGAGAGCTAAAATGCTGAAAGACAAGGTAGGTGTGTCACTTTGTGTGCGTTTTCTTATTTTTTTTAGGTTGAAAATTAGTAGAAAATAAAATATCATGGCAGATCTTTGCAAAAGCTTTTCAGCTGTGCTCAACTTTCTAAGCACTTACATTTTTTAACCTTTGACAGAGTTTTTGTTGTGAATGGTGATCCTTTTTGCTGTCAATATGTTTGATTTAGGTGGTGAAAGAAGTATTACTCTAATTCACCTGTTGATTAATAGTGTTATTGATATCTGTTTTGCAGTGTAACTGTGGGACTGAAAGAGTTTGCTTTGCTTAATTGTGTCCCCTCTGCATCATTGGAAAGGAAGAGAAGCATCAAGGGATACAAACCCTGCTGCCTTGAAAGCCAAATCTTGTATTATGACCCTGCCAAGGTACAGGGGAATTCAGAGCTTACTGTGTGTCAACTCATTAAACAACAACATATTCCAGTCATTTTGTTCCCAATCGCAGTTTTACTCACTAACATCTTTGATATCATTTGCATTTGGCAAAACCTCGGTTTGGACATTGCAGACTGTCTCCTCAAGCAAGCAGTTGCTTTTCAGCTAAACAAGAAATAGTAATGCCCACAAACCCATGTTTGGACCTTCACAGCATGTTGAGGCCCCAGGTTCCTTCCTTTTGTCTTTGGTCACACTTTGACAAACTTATTCTACTTTCGTCATCACAAGAGTGATCTCTGATTTCCACTACAGACTGACTCACAAATGATTGCAGCCTCAGTCCTACTGATTATGCTCCAGCTCTGTACATAATCTGTGACCCCCTGAAGTGTCTATGCCAAGGCCAGCCTCACATGAACAAAAAGCAGTGTGCTGCTTAGCAACAAATGTTTGTGTATGTGTGTGTGTGTCTGTGTGTTTTTGTCTGTGATGTATTTGGTATAAGGAAGGGATGCGATGGAGACTGATGGTGGTGCAGGGGAGCACTAATAGACATGCTATATTGAGATGATAAATTTTGTAATGACAGAGGATTAGCAAAATTTTAAACCCACAGTACAGAATTTTTAAGACCTTCCTGACATTTCTGACGGCACCGGTTGGGTTGGGTTGGGTTTGGGGGGGGTAGATAGAAAGGGCAGAGAAAACAAGGCCAAAAGCTAAGATAAATCTATATGTTAAACTATATAAAAGCTGTATGTTAGTGTTTTAATAATGATACTATTAATAATACTAGTAACAATACCAATAATAATAATGCTAGCAATAATAATGATAAC
>JAPZDZ010000006.1:2230968-2250643 GCA_029783805.1 Acanthurus tennentii | reverse complement strand
TTAGAATAGTATGGAGCACTACCTGAGCCACACCTATGAGCACTTACCATCATTAGACACCATTGTTCTGTGGAACATCTCCACAGAGGATAAAACAGGGATCTCCACCAGCCGGTCAGACAGGCCTAGCCCAGTCTGATGAGCATGAACTGATGAAGCCCCTCGGATAAGAGGCGAAACGTCCTGTCAGACATATTACTGAGTCCAGTTGCCTTTGATTTATTTGAACATAATAACTATGACCTGGATGAATGAGAACATTCACAGATATTTAAATAATTATTTATTAAATCAAATTCAACCAAATTAAATGAGCAAATCTAACATTTAAAGAATAGGATGTGATAATCAGTAAGTCAGTTGTGTGTCATGTGCATGAGTTAAAGAGGTGTGTGTGTGTGTGACTTAAGTAACTTCATCACACTGGGCCCAGGTGTGCTGATTTACTCCAATCAAGCCACTGCAAGTGAGAGGTACAGGTTAGGGACACACCTCCAAGATGACAACAGCAGCAAAGACACTCCCTGATGATCCCACAGGGGCATGACGGTATCTTTAGAAAAAAATGTCTAATCATGTGGCTGATGAATGGAATTTCAGCAGTTCCATAAAAAAAGTATTCCAATTTAATTAAATCAAATTTTTTTTTTTTTTTTACAAATAATCATTATAAATCTTATATATCCTCTGCATGATAGTCTCCATATGAGGCTTGAACATAAGTTCAAGTTCAGCTGAAGGCAGTTGTTTACAATGCTCGACCTGAAAGAGAGGTAGTGTATTTCGAGTGAATATTGCTGTTTGAAAAAATAGATCCCTACAAGTCCACATTACTTAGAAAACATAAATTAAAAAAACAGACCATTTAGGGTTTGTGCCCTTTATACAGATTTTAATTGGGCTTTTATAAAATATGAACATTCAACAAGAATTGATAAGTTTTAGACTTCTCCAAATTTTTCTATTTTTTTCTTCAATTTTATGGTAATCTTAGTTGGCCTGGTCTCACTACCACAACATCCCCGAACTGAGTTGTTGCACTTGACAAACAGACTGTGGTCTGAGCAGACAGAACAGGGGAGGTGAAGGTTGAGGTTTTGCATCTGTGACATTTGGAAGCAAGGTTGGTTGACAGCTCTTGGTGTAATGCTTATGCCAGGACGCACTTTGGAGTTAATAAAAGCACTTGAGTACACATACATTGCAGCTTCCAGCGTTTTGTTTTTTAAGTAGGTACCACAGAACTGCATATTACAGAATCTGCACTCTTTCTCAACACTATGATACAAATCTATCTATTGCTATAAGGGCAGATCATGGAGACATTTAATAGTTAATGAGTGAATGCTTAACATATAAGAGCTTGTTAAAGTTCTGATTTTTTAAAGTGTGCTGCCTTTCACTTTTGAAGGTCATGTTCTGTGAGTGACTAAGGCACTGTAAAAAAATAAGCTTCTTTAAATTTTATTTAAAAACTTTACTTTTTACTACCTTTTCATCTTATTTTTCATTTGTTTTCGTAGGCTTAGCATAAGTACATCCCATTTTACCAACTGTAAATAAAACAAACTTGTAAAAATGAAAAAAAATCATTTTCACAGTCTTGTAATGGCAAATATGTTAGTATAACAACTGTTACCTCTAGGTGTGTTCATAAATAATAAGAGAGCCCTCTCTGAAGGGTTCCAGAATTGCACTTTCACTTTTATTGTTAGCAAAATGCTAGCTAGCAGCCTGTCTTTCCACATTTTTTTGTAGGCATATTGTTACAGTGTGTCTTATCCTCTCTTACATTGTCATCCCTCTGGCCGTGATAAAGCTCTGGCAAAAAGGCCCCTTATGTTTTACTATAGTAAACATCACTATAAACATTGTTCTTTTTCCTGATGGCTAGCTCATTCAATAATTCTACGAAAAGACTACCTTTATTTCTTTGAACAGCCAGGCTCTAATTTAAGTGCAGAGGGTCAGACTGGATTTATGAACAAGACGCTGGGCAGGAAGTGTGTACTGAGTACACTAGAAACCTTACAGAAAACATGCAGCCAGATAAAAGAGGTTAAATAGCTCAGTGGAGCTGGAATGAACTTGTTACAACCAATAATACCATTCTCCTTACACATCATTTTTTAAACCCATCGTTAATATAAAGTATTCATTTGTGCAGTATTTAGTGCAGAATTATTGTCACTAAGCTCTTTTTCAAAAACCATAAGTAAAATCTTAATAAACTTGTTGTCTTTAACCTTCAGATCAAGCCACTCCTACCGAAGCAGTATAGGGATTTGTAGTTCAAGCTCCTATTCCCTCCAGTTCCCAGTGGCACAGCCATCAATTGTTTCTGCCTGGAGGTGCAGATGCTGAAAAACAGCTCTGCCAGTTGAGTCATTTATTGACAGAGGGCTGGCAGCCAATGCACAGACATCTCTCTTCCTCTCCATCCCTCTCTCTCTTTCTGTCTCTGTCTCTGTCTCTCTCTTTTTCTCTGTCTCTCTTACGCGATCTCTCTCTAATTATCTGTTTAGCTATCTATCTTCATTTTGTCTTATCTGCCTTTCTCCACCTTGATTCTCTCTCATTCATCTTGCTTTTTCTCCCACTGTTTCACCCCATCCTGTCTCACCCAGCATTCCTCCCTCCTTCTCACTAAATATCCCTCTCATCAAGTAACTCAACCTATCCATCTGTATCTCTCTCTTCCCTCTTCCTCCCTCCCCTTTTTCTCTTTCTCATTTATCGTTCTCCTGGTTCAGAAGCTCTGATACACACAGTCACACACACGTCCAATGAAGCCTGTGGAGCTACAGCAGCCAGCCAGCCAGTCAGTTTGTTCATCATTTATTTAGCCAAAGCGGACGACTCATTTATCTGGCAGGATTGTGTCTTGTGTTTGATGACTGTACCAGTAACATACAGAAGAGGGAAAAGAAAGAGGCAAAAGACAGTCTTTTAAAAAAGCCGAGGTTAGTGTTGCGTGGTAGCAGCATGACTGCTTACTTGAGCAAACAGCAGAGTTGCTTTGCGGACCTGAATGGAAGAGGGGACTCTGGGGAGGCACCATGCTCCGTCAGCTGGTATCATCAGCCTCTCAACCATCTCCACCAGCATCAACACCATCACCTGTGCCATCGGTACCATTATCGATCTGTCCCTGGTGGTGCCACTCTTCCTCGAAGGAGGGGCCATACTGCGGCCTGGCATGTGGACAGCTTGTCCAAGAGCCCTAACAGATTGGCGGCAATAAGAGCCAACAGGCGGAGCTGTGACCTGTGGCCCTCTGAGTGTGACTGCATTGACAGCTGGCAGGGGCACTATCAGGTAAAACTTTCTATTAGAT
Source organism: Acanthurus tennentii (assembly GCA_029783805.1). Taxonomy (NCBI): domain Eukaryota; kingdom Metazoa; phylum Chordata; class Actinopteri; order Acanthuriformes; family Acanthuridae; genus Acanthurus; species Acanthurus tennentii. The sequence goes on along the minus strand of JAPZDZ010000006.1, from coordinate 2,247,306 downwards.
AGACAGCTCCAGGAGGACCAGTGAACTTTTGGGCGGATTTAGACTCAATGTGACTTTTAATCTAGAGTTTTGTTTAAAAAAAAAAAAATTGACAGATGCATCACTTTGTCCAGTGTGAGTGTTAATTTCTATCACTGCAACTTCTTCAAGATTCTTCCTCTCCCTTTACAGCAGTTTAAAGTGGGGTTTGTCTGAAAAACTTTAACTGAAGCCTGTTTAATCCTAGTTCTAATAAATTAGATTTCTTGTCAGTAATGAAAGTAGCAAATTGCAGCTTCTGGGGTTGTTCCATCCTAAAAAAATGAAATGCTTGTTTGAATGAAATCATGCTTTCTGGCAGTAAAATCAATGTGCATTATACATATTGTGCATATTGTAAAAATTAAGTGTAAGACTTTAAAACTCAGTCTGTGCACAGTTAGCTAGTTAGTTAATAGCTAGTTATTAAGGCTTTTGGCTTTGCATTACTGTCCTAAGAACTACTTAAATTTATCTGTGACTGAACTCGGTTGTGCTTTTACAAAAGATACCCCATAGTGTGCTTTTTGTCTTGAATTAACTTTAGTGTCACATCATTTTGTCAAGAGAAATCAAGAGATTGGAGAATAGAAACACAACATGACTATGGACTGATGGCAAGTAAGTTGTGTTTCCAGAGGAAGTGAAACAGACAACCATTTCAATTGTGGTTAGGAATTACAGATAACAACATGTGTTAGTATTAAGAGAAATTGGAGACTTAATGGTCCGTCTATCAGTCACAGTACCTTGCCATGTGAACTGTATTTGGCAGCTATACTATGCATTTTGTGCCAAACAAGGGAAACAGCAGTGCCAAAGAGGAGATGCATTGACAAATCATAGCATAAATTGTTTGACTGTCCTTAAAACTCAAATTTTAGGTGTTTTTTTGTTTATTATGCACACAAGCGGTAGTTTCAAAATATGGAACAAAAATATTGGAAAATTTAATTGCTCTGACTATATTGATTTTGTGGATGACCAGGTCAACCAGGTTTTCTCCTAAGTTTTTCATAACAGAAATCATTGCAATGAACCAAGCTGGCAGTCTGCATCTCACTGCCAGAGCACAATTATGTTTTAGGAAGAGAGAGATTCCTGATTCTTCAGTGCTGTGACAAACATGGATGTGGGAAGAAAGAGACTATTAGATTAGATTACCAAACAAAATCAGAAACTTATTATTAACATGTTTTTGTTTGGCTGCTCTCCTTTGCGGACTGGCAACAGTGATTGAACTTGTTAGTAAACATCATGGAATCTTTTCCAGTTGCAGTTTAAGGCATCTGAATCTGTTTCTGGTGGTGCGTTAATGCAAAAATAATCTGACATTGTGGCAGCTGAGAATAGATGTAGTGAATAATGAAAGAAAAATAGGCAGTTAAAGCTGAATTTATATTGGATTTTTCCTGTCTACACCAATATTTAAGAGTTTAAAAAGATTTTCACTTATGGGCTTATTTTTTTTCCATACAAACATGTCAGAAATTTTGGATATGCAGATTCTTTTATATAAAACACTGTGGCTTAGATATCTGATGAGCAGCACATCATACAGTTTAAAAAAAAATTGTTGAACAAAAATTTTTTGGGGAGCAGACTATGTATTATAAAGAAGAGTCTCAATCTTGAACATCTCAAAAGTCGCTCAAGTAGCTCAAAAGTCACATTGACTAGCAGGTATGATATCAGTTTGTCACTATACTGAATAGAAACCAAACAAAGATGGACTGCAAGTTACCTCTGTATAACTCTGCTTTGATAGATGCATCTCATCAAACTGCTGATTGTGCATACTTTAAGATGATAAAGGATATAACCTAAAATGATACTGGCCTCACTAATATGTTAGTATTTTCTTAAGATACTTTTGCACAGGAGCCTGCAACTTCAGTAGCAGCAATGATGTCAGTGTTCCTGTCTATACTAACTCTGTAGGTATCTATGTCTAAATATTCTCTTAGTTACAGACTAAATTTGCCAGACTCACCTTATTTTTAACATTACACCTTATTTTAAGAAACTCTATGGATGATATTGTTTTAGTACTTATTATCTTTAAAGGACTTCTGTGGGTGGTAGAGAAAGATTGGCTGTAAATGTGTTTAAAAGTCTAAAATGTAAAAGACTGACTCCTTTTAGTCTGATTTGTTCTAACGGAGGAAAATAGACCTTCATTTTCTGATGAGATAATAAGCAGGGACTGATCAATAAGTGTTATCCTTCAGAAATGACAAATTTGTCCATGCTTTACTGTGAAAGCAAATTATGTTTGTGGATTTAGTTGTTATGATATATAGTGTTTGTGCAACCATTCCATGTTCAAAATTACATCTTACAATACAACTGGGAATTAATATGAGGCCACCCATCATTTAGCTAAGGAAAAAGGCAAAGCAGAGAGATTGAAAGTAGGGGTGGGGGTTTCTGCTTTGGAAATGTGAGATAAAGACAATAGGTCTTATCCATGAAACATGAGCAGAATGAATTTGTGTGTAAAATGTTTTTCACAGAAGGAAATTAACACGTTATGGAATCTATCAGTAATTTGGGTTCTCAGGTCTTTTTGTAATTACAGACTAAATCTACACCTGCTTTTGATTGCTCATGGTTCTTGTAGAAATAAAGAATGCACATAAAATTTGACTGAAATTATTAGAAATTAAAATTTGAATTCATATCATACTCTGCTGTGTTGACAAAAGTCAGATTCCCTTGGAAACATGGAATTCAAACATGAAAAAAACTCCACTTCACTCAAAATAACTTCCATCTCCCCATCTGAGAAGTCTTTCTTTCTTTCACTCTCTTTCTTTGTCTGCTCTATGCTCCGGCAGGGGTCTAGTTCTACTTTGCTAGTACTGGAGCACACCTATAATGCATGCGCTTGTGTGCAAGTACCACTGCTCCTCCTTTGACAAGTTTACATAATATTAGTAAACTGTAGGACACACAGTCAAATGTTTTATGAATTTAATCAGAATGAGTCTAAAAATAATGATGAATGATTTTCATTACTGCAGTTGTTAAATAAACTAGAGAAAATTTGATTTGCCACTATCAGTCTATGGCTGCTACTGCTAGTAGACAGCTATTAGAAATTTTAAGGTAGAGTGTTTTCTTTCATATTACTCAGTGTAATATATAACATCATTAATCAGTCAAGCCATCTTAAATGTCAAAGTGAGACCTATGTGTTTACTTTTACTGTCTTTCTTGTATGATTCAGCCCCTGCCACAATCATATAAACTACAAATATTCTATTTTCTTACTTAGAGAAAAAAGTCCTCATTTGTCTTAGTAATGACTGTCAACACCAAAATTGGTGGTCCATCATTACTACTTTCCATTGCTGCACTCAGACAGTTAAATAATGATTTAAAATGTAAAATATGAATCAGGATTTTTTTAAGATTATCTCTGCAGTTATATGAACATATGACCTAACAGTTTATACATGGTTACAGCCACATTTTAGGTTTCCTCACTTTTCTAGCTAAGCTTATCTGTCCAAGTCATCACACTCCTCTATCTTCTTTCCCCTCACTCCAACCATACCTCTGAAGCATCCACATTTCACGTTGTGTTGTTGACTATTTTTACATGAGATGCCAGTGAATAATTGATACACTTCCCTGTTTTCTTGAGCCTCTATACAGTACATAGTGGTGCTTCTGAATTATTGAGCAAAACTCAATAAGAGCATGAACTTTCCTAAAAAAAAAACAAGCAACTCACTCTGTAACATCTTAAGCAGCGATCCTCAACTGGTGGGTCGTGACACAATAGTGGTCTGTTCTGGGCGGGTCAGCTTGTAAAAAATAAATAATTAAAAAAAAAAAAAGAAATTAATTATTATTAATTAATTAGACACGCTCAGCATTCTCGTTGCCATGGTAACCACCATTTGTTTGCCGGTTACCCTTCTCTTTAAATTTGTGATGATGTTCGGAGGCAAGATGGTGAAACGCAAATATAACCCGGAGTATTTGAAATGTGTATTTTTGTTCATTGAGGAAAACCACAGACAGAAACCCCAGTGTGTTATTTGTAATGAAGTGCTGGCGCATGAGAGCATGAAACCATCCAAACTAATGTGACATTTACGAAACATCCTGCATGTAAAGACAAGCTGGTGGAGTTTTTTCAAAGTTTTTGATATTTCATTTTATTGTAGTAACTTTTGTACATGTAGCTGTCATGTTCCTCCTCAGTTTCTTAAAAAACATTGCTCTTAAATTCACTTTGCATGCATATGTATATTTAAATGTGTTTTTGAAGGCTATCTTTCAAAAATAAGTTTGTTTGGTTTGTATTCTATAAAAGTGGGTCGCAACTTAATGACCATGGGAAAATGTGGGTCCCCTGGTGAGACAAGTTAACCCCTGATCTTAAACATTTGATGCTACATCATTGGTCTTTGCAGCCTGCTGAGGGTTTCCACTATAGGTGTATTACTTTTACAACTGTCAGCATCCGCTTAGATATGTTTTCTGAATTTTTTGTTTTGTTCATAAAAAAGACAACATATACACTGTGGCACTTTGTGTCAGTTATTCAGTTCATGTTTGAGTGTTTGCTCAATGATACGCATTAGAAACTAACAGTGTAGAAGGGCATCTTGCATGACACCACCAAAGAGCTGACCTGATTTATGCATCACTTTGCATTAAGCCTTTATTTAGACTACAGTATTGCACTGTTAATGTGTGTGTTTCTGTGCTTACACAATCATAATTGATTTAACATTATTAGACTATGAAATCGTTGCTGGTAAATTTTATAGATGCATAAAAGCCTTTTTAACAATTATCAAGCACAGTCTTATTGTGTTGTTAGAGGCAGCTGATCACGTGGTAATGTTAGAATGCCTGAGCAAGAAGAGATAAAAGCCCAAGTGCAGTTAAGCATTTATGTGCACTGTTAAGTGGCCATTACCTCTTGGAAGTCTGTGTGTATACATGTAGATTCACAGTGGTACGATTATCCACATTCAGTTATTCAACTGACTGTCATTTGCACATCTTGTTCTTATTCTTTTCTTCATCACACATTTTGTGTTATCCATCCATATATCCATATATCCATATACTGGAGTCCCACAGGATCTTAGCACACATAAAGCCAATAAAGCCAGTCGACCCGGGTGGAAGATCCTAAACAAAGAAACCAGAAACCGAAAAAATTATTACAGAGGGAAATTCAGTGGCAAAGGTTCACTCAGCGTTCTTTCCATTAAAAGTAATTCTTCCTCTATTAGCTTCTCCCCACAAGGGAGACCACAGAAGATCACAGTTGTTTGTGTAAAATATCTTAGAGTCTGGTTTGGATCAAATTTTGGATTCATTAATCTACAAAAACCGACTCATTGATTTAAGCTCACTTGGATATATTTTGTGACTTAGTGTGGAAAAGGGCTGATGGAACTCTGTCACAAGCATACTACATTATCCCTTCGACTTAAAAATGCTGATATTTCATGATAATTAAACTTTAAGATGTGTTGATAATTGTTGCTTGAGAAACTTAAGTCTTCCCCATTGTAAGTAATTATTTAAGGGACATTTTGCTTTTTAAGTTTGGTTGGCCTGATGAGGTGGCCTCTGGCTTCTTATTTTTTGCATAATATTTTCATCCCACTTCCTTGATTTGTTTGCATCTTTTATAGTAGGTATTCTTTACTTAGGTGTATCTGAGCTTAAAAAGTGCATAAAAAGCTTAAAAAGGGCTTAATGAGAAACCAACTTGGCATAAAGGTCCAGTTCTGTGCCAAACTTCATCACTGCTAACACAAGCCTGTGGTCTTGATGATGGCACTACAGCAGCCATCTAATTTAAAATTTTTTTAAAAACAATGACAAATCATCTGTACATGCTACAGCTTTGCAACTTACACCAAAATGTAGGCCTGGTTGTGAAGGAACATTTGAATGCTTCTATGTAATCCAAATTATGAAGTCCATCACTCTGTTTTTATCAAAAACTGTAAACTAATTAAATCCCTACTTTGACACCGAACTAGCTAGTGGGCATCTTAAAACTGTTCTACACAAACAATCTACTCAAATTTATGATTTATCAAAAACTGAGCCTGGAGTGCATTAAAATATTCACTTAAAATGGTGCTATAAACATATTATTGCAAATTTTTCATGATGACAAGCTTTTGCTCTCACAGAAGATTAAATTGTTAAATTTAAGAATTTTATCTCAAAAGTTGAACTTTCGACAGCATTTTGAATTCTACCCTTAAACTAAACTATTGGAGTCAGTGAGAAAAGTGCATCTTCAATTATCAATTCACTTGCGTAGCAACTCATTCCTTGTATAAACAAATGATCAACACCTTTATGCTTTCTAGATCAAGTATGCATATTTTTTTAAATTTTGTCTTGATGATTGATTTTTTGACAACAACTTGAAATCTGCCTTTCCATGCATGGACAACTGATATCCTGCACCGTTACGGTTGGCTCAATCATTGTGTGTAGCCATCTGTTGGTCATCACCTAGCATGTAGCCTACTGGGATAGTGACTTGGCCTTGATTCCTGAGGTTTTGAGTTCAAACCTCATGTGATGTATGCACATTTTAATATGAAGTTATACATTGTCTTCCAATTTGTCTGCTGTTTGCTGCTAAAATGCCCAGCCCTAAACCACTGTTGCACAGCAGCTATAATCTTGTTTTTGTATTGGTAAATTCTTATCTACCAGAAAGAACATCTAGTCCTATAGAGGTCAGTCAGGTCATGAAACCCAGTAGTCTCTGCTGTGTGATAGTTGTGATGGAGACATGAGTGGACAGGCTGGATATCTTGCTGATGACATGTACAGTCACTGAACTGATGACCAAGCAAACCGTCTTGTCTTTCAAAGCATCATGTCAGTCACATGCAAAGTGACTACATGGTCTGTGAGGTCCACTGAAACTACAGATAAACAGTTGTATAAATCTTTGTGTGCAGAATCTGCAGTGTGGTTATTCGTATAGTTTATGGCAGCACCACATGTAAAATATGTTTCCAATCCAGGATTTGTGATTGAATTATATAACTGTTATGAAATTTAAAACTCTACAGTTATACTTATGCTTTAATCTTTTGCACACATTAAAACATTCTTGATATGTATTGTATTCTTATTTATTGTGATCATTCGCAGAAGGATTATTGGCCCTTTCTTGTTTTGCTGGCATTGAGTTTGATTCATTTTCTTGGGAAAAAATTAAAGGATGCATTTCAGAGAAATATCCAAATGTATCCTTGAGCCTCCTCTTATGAAATGCATTTTGTACAACTGACTTGTTGTTTAAGTCCTGTAAACTGGACTAGTCTTAATATGATGTTCGGTCACTGCTCTCATGATGTGGGTTAGAGTAGATTAGGGACAAAAGCTGTGTGGGGTCCCTGAGGGGATACAGCTGGCACTGGCTCAGGTTGTCACTTATGTCAGATAATGTTGAAGTTCTCCATTTACCCCTGAAATCCCAGAGGAATCAAAAACATAATCCTACAAGGAACCCTCAAGGACATTCTCCACAAACAAAAAGCAACAAATACATTCACTCCTACTCAAAAAAGCTTTCTCTCAGTACATTACCACTAAAACAAGAAAACCACCAGTTAATAATAATAATAATAATAATAATAATAATAATAATAATAATAATAATAATAATAATAATAAGTTCTCCATTGTGGCTGTCCCAACTAGGATTAAAAACTCAGACAGGAAATCAAGGTTAGGGTTAGGATTTAAATCAAAAGGGGTTAAAGTAGACAAATGTGGTAATAGAAATAACTCCAGCACTGAATACCTGTAGGGTTAAGGTAAGGATAAGCAAAAAGGGATAGGTTAGATAAAGTCAACACTAAATTAGGTTTATGCTTAAGTAAATAAGGACATGAATTAGGTTTAGGCATAAATTAGGTTCAGGCATAAATAGCTAAAGAAATACAAACAATAAGGGGTAATTCACCCCAGGTAATAAATAAGAAAAATTAGGAATTTTTTAGGAATTAGGAAAAAATGGAATCCCACAACTATCAAACATGCCCTATAAAGGAGACGTAAAACGTTCAAGGTAAAGAATATATTTACAATATGTACAAAGCATAATTAACTAAGATAAGGAAGAAAATAAATGCAAAATTTAGTATTGGGATTAAATTAGCCTTCATAGTTTGAGTTAGGGTTAGGGTTGGTGTGGCTCAAACACTGAATGCCTGTCTCTGAAGTCCTGCATCTGATCATCTGCTTATTTTCCACAGGCCATCAGCAGAAAGCAATTTTGTGTGCACTGACATTAGTTTCATTTCATATTGCACAGTCTATGACAATAACTTTATGACCCAACTGGAGGTCAAATTTCCAATGTCCAATACACACTAGAGTGCAGTGTGGTAGAGACAAAACAGGTTCAAATAAATAAAGTTTTGAACACGAAAGCTATTACTTGAATACTATTATGCAGTCTCGCCATCGATCTAATCAGAATTTAAACATGTATATAAATGAGCCATTTCCTTCATATTCCAGCAAGCTGCTATGCCAAATAAAATCATAGATTCGGCAAACATAATGCTTGAGTGTTCTTGCTAGCAGTGGGGTGTCAAAATCTCACATCTGAATGATACAAATTTACTGTATCCACTCGTTTACTACCCATGTTTCCATCCTTCTCTTTTCTCTCTTGTCAAAGCCATTCAACTATAATAACTCTATCAGAGTACTTTGTATGAAAGAAGAGTGTTTCTGCTGCCATCCAGCGAATGGAAATCTGTTGAATTGTTGATGATACAGAGATCACAAGCTTGTCCCCTGGAAACATATATGGAAAGTAGGACAGTGGTGAGTCCAGGCTGCTCTTAATCACTAAAACTTAAGTCCCCCCCCCTTTGGTTTCTGTCTCTTTTTCAGGCCAGCCCTGCCCCAATAATCGTCAACACAGACACTTTGGAATCAGTTCCTTACGTGAGTTTGATTTTTTTTTCTTCATCTTTTTAAACACAAGTTAGGTTTCAGTAGAGGATTATTTTTCCTGTAAATTAAAGCACATTTCAGGTGCCTCGCATGAAAAAAGAATCAATTTTTTTCATTCTGCACTACTACTGAGTGTAAGGTGAGACTGTGTGTGGTGTAAACATTCATTGGGACTGAGCAATTTATCTTAGTAAAACAAATGAGGTCACAGTGGTGAATTATTTATGATTGTTATGAATAAAAGACCAGCACTAGACTCTCTTAAGACTCTACTATTTGAGACTTTTCACAATATTTTACATCAAAACCAATAAAGCTGGGATGTGGAGCAGAAGTTTAATAAATATTAAATGCTTCTCAAACACATATTTGGCTCTAAGATAAAAGGTATAGCTTTCATGGTGAAATTGCCAAAGTTGGTGATTGCATTACAATTAAGATGCTTTTCTAATCTGTGAAGAAATGAGGACAGAAAAGCATCTGCATTAGCCAGTGACTTTTTGTGCCAAACAACATTATTACCTTTATTCCGGCACCTTGACCATGAGTCAAAAATAATAACATCAGATAAACTCTGCCTCTTTCCCTGCTGGTGAAAAATTTTGCCCTCAGGTCACACTTGCTTCTACAGGCATATAAGTTCTAACAGTAATATCTAATGTTACCCCCAAAATCATGCCCATCTGAGAGTATGATATGCAGCACCTCATATGCTTGCATGCTATTTTTGTATAAATGCATGATGATGGAAGCACTGGCTGCTAATTAATCATCTCAGTGAGATAGGGATGAGACTGACACTGCCGTAGCTAACCTCCACGTTGTCCAAAAATAGTGAATGTTGATTAGCCATCATCTTAAATTGTTTCCCTTTAGGTGGGGTGTCTGCTAAGCACAGAAAGTGCTAGTTGACCTGAAATTACCTGTTACCTTCAGTTCAAGTGCAAGGAGTGCTAAAAATGATCCTCATGAACATAACTTGGTAGAATCATTGAATAGAGTATAAATTTTCATTTTAAAGCAATTTTTGAAGGACTAAAAAATGGAGTAAATGTCTCAGCTAAATCTGTTTTCTATCCACAGGTCAACGGCACAGAAATTGAATATGAGTTTGAGGAAATCACTCTGGAACGGGTGAGTGTAGATCCAACAGCACAGAAAATCTACGAGAACATGCCTTGGCTCTGAGGTACAATAAAATGGTCTGCTGAGGGCTTTAAAATAAATGACAAGGCGGTTGAAGAATGAAGTTAAAATATCCTTCTGCCTCACAAGGGGATCTACGACATGTGTGGTTCACTATTTTGTATATATGTCAATATCCTCTATCTTAAATGTATGTTAGAGGACTTGTCATTCTCCAGTTTTGAATTGTGTGGGACCAGTAGGATGTTTACTGTTTGTGCCAGTTTTTAACTGTGCCTTTTTTGCACACCCACATACCAAAGCAATATGCACATAAATTTGCTTATCATTTTGTGTATGATTTGTGTATTATGAGAGAATTTTAATGATTATGACAGCTGAATTTACCAGGGCCTGTGAATAGTTCTCAAGTCAGATTTTACACCTCCCATCTGAATCTTAATAGAGGGGAATTCGACTGAAACTTTTTATCATGCAAACATCATTGAACAGTTTCACAACACTATTAAACGACTTGCGTGCTTAAGCAGATGTGGCACAGTTGACATAATCTCATAAATAATTCTCTAAGTCACTGAAATGAAATATTGTCCAAGTGGATGCTAGCAGGTACAAAGTGAAAGAAGCATTTGACAGCTCCAAAGCGACCAGAGGCTAAGACAAACCCAGACCAATAGCAAAGATGAACATCAACAACCAACCAGTAGGAAGAGATTGCACTGGGTTTAAGATTACAGTTTACAGGCTCCATTCATACTCTGGGAGCTGCATATTTATTAACAGCCATCAGATAATAGCCAAAATCATTTTGTGTAGTCTTTGAGCAAAGAAAGGCCTGCATCATATCTTCTTAAGCGTCTCTCGAAGACCAGAACAACTTTTTCTTTTTTTTTTTCCACATTTCAGATCTTGCATTGACACTCTGTAATCAAGAGAGGCCAAATCAATTAGCTAACCATTTAATCAGAGCTAAACTCCTATATTGTCAGCTGATGTCTGAGGGTTTTAATGTGAAGAGCTGATGAACTGCAGCTCCTGTTTAGAAAGAAATGGTGTGTTCCCACTGCTTTATGAATACAATATTTCTTCGTAAAGTGATGATAGTAAAGGGTCAGGAGAGATGATGTGCACTGGACTTAGAGCCATTTTGTAATGATAGCTTGAAGTTTCAAAACCTCTGACCGCCTAATACTTATACTGAGAGCAGCACTGTTAGAGTAGGCATTACTTTATTGACTTTTTAAGATATTGTTACATGTGCTTCTCAACAGAATTAAAAGTCAAAAATGAAAAAAGATTACACACCAAATTCACACTTAAAATACATTATACATAACATTGCATGGACTTTTCTTAGTTGTTTGCACAGCGCACAAGATTTACTTTTTCCTGTCTGTCAGTGGTTCTTCACCAATTGGTAATTGTATCCCTTGGGGAGATCACCAGTTTGTAGGGGGGAACATGAAAAGATTGAAAAAAGTCATTCAGCTGATTCATAAAACTCAACCTTAAATAAAAAAAATAATATATAAATACAATCTTTTTTGGGGGGGTTACAGTAAGCACAGAAAAATTATAAACTGGTGTGACGTATAAGATCCTCAGTACACCGTTAATGTTACAATAAATTAGACAACAATACTACACTCCAAAAAACAATAAACTAGCAGCTGCCATTGGCAGACAACAGAACATGCCTTAAACCAAACAGAGTCAGCTTTTATCCAAACTCCACCTGCTGTGATTGAGAGTGTGTGGGAACTAGCTAACAAGTAAGCATGAGATAGCTAAGTTTATAGATAAATGGTTGTCATCAGAATTGTCATCACTATCTTTTTGCCACAGTTTTTTTCCCTTGCTTAAATTCTGAAAATACATTGCAGAATTAATGCTATAAAGAACTGTACATAAATTGATCTTTTGTTTTTTCAATTCATTCTGTGTATATGATCCATGTATGTAGCATACAACAAAATTTCATTTTATTGTGCAACCCTGTGTTAAACAAGGAAGATTAAAACACTTAAAACACTAAAAATTACTGAAGCTTTGAACCTTGAAATATGAAGCCTCTGCCACTCTAAGGTGGAAAGTACAAACTCATAATTGGCATAAGAAAGGAACCACTGTTTTCCATAAATTTTAGGAAACACTAACAGTTGAAACAGTAATTTCAAACTGTGTGCATTTCATACTGCCAGACCCTTGCAAAAGTATTGATCTTAGCCGTAATGTAACAGTACCAAGAAACTAACTGTGTTCTCTCTATTGAAATAATAAAAGCAGCATGTCATGCATGAGCATTTTGGAACATTAATTAAAATAAAATAATAAGTCCTGCCTGCAGTGTCCATGTTGTCACTGAGTGCTTTCCATGGCTGCAGGGTAACTCAGGGTTGGGCTTTAGCATTGCCGGGGGGACGGATAACCCCCACATCGGTGATGACCCTGGCATCTTCATCACCAAAATCATACCTGGAGGAGCTGCAGCAGAGGATGGACGCCTGAGGTTAGTCAATTATAGATATTTTTAAGTTTGATATAACTATAAAAGTCTTCTCACTTGGCAGAAATTAAAAAAAAGTTTTAAGTCCCATATATTAATTATTTCTCATAAAACATGAGAAGAAATTTCTATCAAGTAGACAACTAAAATCTATCTCACTGCTCTTTTGAGTCTGTATTTATAACTGCTCTTCCTTCAATACTGCACGAATCTGCACTTGGAAATGTCTTATTGAAAATTATTTGAGAAAGTATACCACAACATCCTTTTCCTGTTTGTGTCTCATTTTGAGGTGTATCAAAGACTTAAACCTGTTTATCCATAAAACAGTTTATGAATGAATTTATCTATATTAACAATTTATATGATTTTTTTCTCTGTGGCATCAAAATCAGTCATTACAAAAATAAAACCTCTGTTTATTTACTTGCCATTGACTTGACTTTTTCTTTTCTAGTTGTAATTGAATCTATTTACTTTCTGGTTAAAACCTACAACTGTCTATCTCAAATACTCTACATCATCAGCTAACTAAGCTTGAGACAGGAGGTTATCAAAGAAGCTAGACAAAACCTGAGTTTTTCCATTACTCTACGAGAGTGAAATGCAAGCTTGAATACAGCCCTCACCTAGCTTTGAATCATGGTCTCATTAAGTAAAACATATTTTCTTTTAGCTATGAAACTAAAGAGCCATAGCTTGAGTGGCACCATTTTGGTCTGTAGGAACATTTGTTGTTGGGGGTTTTTTGGTATGGTTTAGCATGAGCCTGTGAGTGTACTCATTGCTTCTTCACATCCCAATCTATGAGAAACTATGCCTTTCGTTTGTTGCCCAAGAAACATTTAATGAAAGTAGGCTCTAAAAAAATGTTAGAATCTTTTTTGTGCTGTTCTGCAGAATCGATCCCTAAGAATGGGTATTTTCAATCCAAGCATTTCCTGCTCTGGGATCAATTCTCATATAAAAATATCCATATATATACTCAGAAAATTGGGTTGAGTGTATATTTTATCATAAGAAACTTGCTATCACCGGGATGGTCTAATTATACCCTGTTGATCAGAACTACTTCTCCTTCTGCTGGTCAAAGTCATGTGCGCACTATGGCTCTGTGACGTAGCCTATTTGAAGTGAGCCACTGAAAGTGGACCTTAACATTTTTCGCAAAGACTGCACATTGTTTCTGGCCCACTGCAGATGTCATGTGTAGACCTACAGCCTACTTTTTATTTCCCTTTTGTGAATCAAATACAGAAAAATAAACTTTAATAATCCCTACAGGGAAAAGGAGGTAAGTTCTATTTTGCATGGCTAGTTCTGTGTATTTTATCCCCAGTCCTGCAGCATGATATATCATTAATGCCTACTACATAGGCAGTTGAAGTTGATATAAAATATATGTTTAGCTATTACCACTGGAGGATAGCAAATATGTTGCTGTCACAAATGGAGACCTAGTTTTTTGCCAGCACTAGTCACAGTAGTTGATTCACTATCTAATTAATGGACAAGACTCATTATAACAGTGAGGGGAAACCCTGGGAATTTTACGATATTTAGCATTTTGATATGATTACATATTTTATAGAAATATAAACTGTTTGTCAAAGACACAAAAGAAATGGGGATATAAGGACAAATAAACCAATCATTACTTGTGTATGTGTTATTTGTCACCAAATGATGGGTTTCTTGATGCCACCATCATCATCAATGGCTCTGAAACTGTTATGGCAGGCCCCACTGGGGGCATTGGGCCACTGCAGGGCAGCTTGAAAGACCAGGGGAATGTAATAGAGTAAAATGAAGTAGAATTAACAAAAACAGGATTTTGCTGATGCTCTCTTGCTGACCCTTGTCTCACCAAAACTCAAGGATCACTTCATATCATTGTTAAAGGTTGATAAAAAATTTTTTTAGAATGTGAATTTCCTTTGGCCTGCCATTTTTGGCTTAACAAAAAGGTTTGAGCTACCCCCTATTCGGTGTGACTTTATTTTAGTATGTCAATGTAAGTATAATTCACTAATGATTTCATTATAGGGTGAACACTGGGTATGTACCTGTACATGCTGTATGATATTACTTTAATTAAGACATGGAAAAAATCTCACTGGAAGTAGGCTGGACATATATCACATGTAGCCTAATTGTTGGTCACCAATTCTAAGGTGGGCAGCAAGACTAATGCATTATTGATGAAGCGGAAGCCTAATCTATTGAAAAAAAAGCCCTGATTGGGATTTGAATTTTATAACACTAAAGAAGCAAGACACACTCTGTCTGTGCTCTGGGACACTGTAGCAGAGCACCTAGTATACCTACTGTACCAGCTTGACTTAAGGAACTTCTTGGAGCATTTCTGGTGTTTTCCATTGAGGCAATTGTTTTTAAGAGGTAAGAGGAATGAAGTAACCAGGACTTAACCCACATAACCACGCCATTATGTTCTCCAAAGGTTCTTTTTACCAATCCTACTTTAATTTTCTTATGATGTAGAACTTGGAATTGGTTTTGTCTGAGTGATCATGCTGTAACCTGTGGTGAATGATTTTATCAGTTCGTTTGCTCAGGTTGAGTTATTAATACTGCACTGAGAAGATACTCCACTAGAAGTAAAATATGCATTCAAAACCTTAGGGTAAAAGTGTGTAAGTGTCATCAGCAAAATTAACTTATAATATCAAAAGTACTCAGGTTGCACTAAAATGTCCCTTCATGTGTCTTACTGTTATATCTGATGTTTTTGTATTGATACTACCATTGTATTATTGTGTATGTTGCATTTTAGTGCTGTAGATGTTTAAGGTTAAGCTAATTAAAGTAATTCTACTGTTGGGGAGCCTAGTTTGTATCAATGCATCATATTGTATAAGGTCATCATATCTGAGAAGATAAATGACATCCATATGTCTTTATAAAGTCATAAAACCAAATTGTATTTATCATTATGATGACACATTTCGTAGCTAACTGGAGACAGTTTTTGAAGAATTTTTTCAAGCTAAGAATTTTGAGAATTTCAAACACTCAAATGCTTGAATTTGTTCTTCAGTGCAAAGTTCAAGAAAAGTCCTCAAATACATCGCACCAGTGGGGTGCACTGAGTTATAGTCCCTCTCCAGACACAATTAAAGTAAGCAAAAATACTCTGACATGATTAATATTTGTGAAACAATGTTTTACTGCATTAAAAACAAAGGAAAAACTCTGATAAGTGGTTTAAAGCAGTTTTAAGAAAACAGGGATACAAGGAAGGATACAAGGTTTATTGGCCATTATACGACAGGTTGTATAATGAAATTAAAATGTGGTTCCCTCTTGATTGATTAATTGATTGTATAAAAATAAAATAAAATAAAATAATTAAACATGGGGGAGTGCAGATGGTGCATTAAGTAGTCTCACAGCCTGAGGGAAGAAGCCGCTCTGTAGTCTGGTGGTACGGCAGTGGATACTTCTTTATCTTTTGCCTGACTGGCTGGGGTGGGTGTTGTCTTTTAGGATCCTTTTGGCTCTGCGCAGGCACCTCACCTCCCTGATTTCACTGATGCTTGGTAGATGGGTACCAGTGATGTTTTGGGCAGTTTTAATCACTCATTGCAGAGTCTTCCTGTCCTGGGCCGTGCACATCCCATGCCAGTTTGTGATGTTTCCAGTCAGGATGCTTTCAATCG
>JAPZDZ010000006.1:2202559-2214961 GCA_029783805.1 Acanthurus tennentii | reverse complement strand
ACATATATCTATATATATATATATATATATATATATATATATATATACAATCCAGCGCTTATATATATGCTGTGCTGGATTGTCTCAAGGGGCATCTTTTCACAGCCTGAAAATGTACCAAATTTCCTATCATGTCTATGAGTACTACTTTTCTCAGTGTTTCAGTCAGTGTTGCCTCAGGTGAATGTTAGTCAAACAAAAGTTTGGTCTGAGAAACGGCCTGAGCCGGTTTTAAATATCATGCCATTTAAGAAATAACAGATAAAGGCTCATTTTTAGACAGGAAAAGAAAAGTGGTGGATATTACAGTGTACAAATTATTACTCAAACAACACTTCTCTGTCAGATTAGGTCAAAGGTAAATTCTGTGGCAAGAAATATTTAGTGTTGTCATACTCCATTTGCAAAACGAAGGCTGGTTAAGATATATTGCAGCAGAGTGGTAACAGAAGCTCATTTCAAAGGATAACTGAAGGTCTCTTTTGTTAAGCTTTGTAGAGTGAAGGATTAGTCCTCCATTCTCTTTTGAGTTAAGAGGTTTATTGTTGGCTCTTGGTCATGGTGCACCCCTTATAGCCTTTGAGATTACCTTGCTGGCCTAAAGTAGCACTTTAACAGTGGCTTGTGTCAGTCTAGTTCAATGTGTTCTGCACATGCTGTTGGAACAAACTGTGAATGCTCAAAAGCCAAGCAGAGGCTTACTCTCTGTAACAACTGATAATAAATATCCAGTAGTTTTGGTCATATTATTGTTGTATACAACAGTAAAAGTAATCTTGACCTCTTTGCTTGACTATGTCAGTTGTCAGCTAATAATAATGTACTCTGTCTAAGTCATTCAGTGGTTGGCTCCTCTGTATTGAGCTATTACAAATGTGTGTTTTGAGTCAAGGTGTCCGAGTGCTTGTTTCCAGTTCTATAGTCGTGTACGCTTGTCTGCAGTCCTAGCTGCCTGTTCCTCTGCCTAGGCGTGGCCACAAATCAGCCCTGCCTACAGCTTTCTACATTGTTTCCAATTGAATCTTTGTTCTGCAGTTTGTTTTTTTAGTATGAATATTTATAATAGGAAGTAGTCCCTAGATTTTTTTGTCTTTGTTTTTGTTTTTGTACTCTTACCAGCCCCACTAAAGAGCACCTGTGCGATCAGCCATCCGACTCTTTCAGTTTTTCTTTCTTCCATCACATACTAAAATTATAATTTCATTTTTACTAAGCAGAGTGCCTTAGGTCTGTGACTGTAATAAATCCAACTTTTGGCAATGTATTCTTGACAGAATTTTTTATGAAGCTAACCATGCCACTGTCAATACCCGTCATCTTATTGCATTTCATTTGAAGCTTTCTCTTTCAGTGCGATATCCTATGGATCTTATAGAAATCTCCACTTCTCTTTTACAGTTATTACAGTGTTTCAAATTTTCAGAAATGCACAAAATTACTATGCTTGTAAAAGTCTTTTAAAAAAAGTGAAAAAAGAAAGAGAAAAAGAGAGGTGGACCTCAACCTCACAGGCTAACTGTCACCTCTCAGACTCCATATGGCACCTTCGGGTCCTTACAAGGACACTGCATTGTGGTCTGATCTGGAGTGACTGGCTGCCTAAATGATTCAGCAAGAGAAACGAAGCCAACTGTAGAGACCTCTCTGGCTTCTGTACTTCACTAGTGGGTCATTATTGAGACTTAGTGCACACACAGAAAAGTAAAATAACAGTTGGTGCAGAATAGGGATGGACATTGCAAGCAAAAATACTAGTAATAAATACCAAAATACTAAAATACTAGTGTGTTCATTTGTGTATATAAACTAGTATGTGGGCAAGACCTACAATATATCCATCTACTCTTATATCTATCTACCCTCTCATAATCCCAGTAGTAGTATGACTACCAGCATCACATCAGCAGACTACACATGCACACACAAACCAGTGCTCAAACATACACATTATGCATAAATTACACCTTTCAAAACACACTTGCTGCACTGCGTGCTTTATTTAACACTCTTGAATACATGCTGGGTTACAAACAGCAGACATGCAAAAATTGAGTGTTCACTGAATGATAAGTCAACAACAAGAATTTGCAGCAAGATATGCAGCATTGCCTCTCCTTGCAAACTTTCTATGTATGAAATAACACTAAAATGTTAAATGATGATGTTGTTGATGACTTGAAAGTTCAGACATAGGCGTTCACTTAAGAACTTTCAAGGACATGGCTTTTCCTTTTTTCAGTTTTGTTTTCCTCCATGCAGCATGCCTCCCAGTGTTACTTGATAAGAGTCTCAATGCAGAAAAATATGAACATGTAAATGGCAACATTTTTATGAAAAATATGGTTATTATTGGTTTGTGATCAGAAGTTTACTTTTTCTGTCCTATTAGTAATCCCTCGCTAGATGATGGGGAGGGTCACAGGTTTGATTCCCAGCATTTTCAGTTGAGGTGAGGTGTTAAGTGTGGTCCATTGCCTACTGCATGCTCCTGCATGTTTTGTCATTGCATGATCTGTGTGGCAAGGAATCATTGGAAATAGAACATTACGTCATTACACTTTTTTAAGCATGAGCCCTCTTTGTTTTGTTTTGTTTTGTTTTGGATGCCTGATTTAATGTTATGGCAAAATTCAGAAGTAGTCTAGAAAATTTATATCTTTATCCTGTGACTCAACCTCGTATCATTGGGAAAAAAAATATGTGACTAATTGTCACCTCTGTATCCCAACTGTTAAAGAGAGTAGCATGTATCAAGGATGAGTTACCATAGCAGCCTAGGTTTGATTCCAGTCCAAGCTCTTTGCTGTATGTCATCCCCTCTTGCTCCCTTGCCTCTCTAGCTTTAACTTTTACTATAAATAGAAGCAGACAGACAATCAAAACCCTGACAATATCCTTTAAAAAATAATCAGATAATTTAAAAAAATCAGCAGCAGTTGCTATAATATTACTAAAGCTGGTTGTTTAATAAATGATATTGTATATACTAAGAAATGAGTTGACTCAAATGCCTTCTCTTTTCAAGTTTTTATTTTGCTAGCCCTCTGACCTTTGTTCGACGCCAAAGAACCATGTATCACTTTTATCATATAACATTATGTCCTCCTGCTCTCTCTACCATGTCTCATACTGCTCTTCTTCTATTACTCTTTCCTGCTTTTATGTATGCCTCCACCATCTTTGTTTATCCCAAGCCCCTCATTCCCACCTCTGTCTCTGAACACTAATCTCTTTGCTCTTGTTTCTCACTCCACTATAGGCCTCCTGAGCCAGTTTACAGCACTGTGAACAAACTATGTGACAAAGCACCCACCCCCCGACACTATTCCCCAGTAGAGTGCGACAAAAGCCTTCTCCACTCAACCCCCCTCCCAAACTTTCACTTAAGCCTGTTCCCTGACTCGGACATCACCAGGTACTTTCCAACATCATCACCACACACCATGTACATGGAATGCCATGGTACCATGTTATCCTTCACAGCCACCAGTTTTTCTCTCATGCAATAAGTTACTTGCTTACTCCTTTAAGCCCTCAGAAACCACATCTAAGTCTTGTTTTTGTAAGCTAACAAGCCTGTCTACCCTCAGTTTCTCGCTTTAGGTCTGATTTGGCAGGAACCTCCAAACCTTATCTATCACCAACACACTGCCAGATTTATCTGGTGGTGAAAGAAGTGAGCTATTTAGATCAGCAAGTAGTAATTGTAATACCAAAATGTAAAGAAATCTTTGTTGCCAGTAAACGTACCAGCTGGGGTTTTAACAGTAACAGTAGCAGTAATATTGTTGATAACTGTGATATGTAAAAAAAAAAAAATATTTATACAGAGTAAATACTATTCATATAAAAATAGTTTGTAAACAGCAGTACATTTTAAATCACTTCTGTTTTATTACATTCTCCATTTGTCTCCTGTGGTGCACCTATCAGGAAAATGGAAACCCTAAGATACTGTCACAATGGTGCACTAGATGCCTGCCTGTTGGTAGGCTTCTATAAGTTTGCTAATCAGAAGAAAATTGGTCTTTAGGGAAGGGGGCTTAAAAAGACAGAAGCTAAAACATTTTGTTTCCAACAAATTATGAACTGAGCAGTGACATAAAGAGCCAGTGTTAAAAAAAATATTTTTTTTAACTGTGAACCATGTAACATAAGCCCCTGACCAGTCCCCAAAAATTGTTGTGGGCAAGAAATGAGCAAAATAGGTCAACTTTAATGTGCACATCAATGTATGACTGCATTATTGGACTATAAACATTGCAGTATTGATACAGTAAAGCAGATAAGACAAATGGTAAATAATTTTGGGGACAGTAGCAGCATCACCAACAGCAGCCTACAGTTATTTATAAGCCATTTAATTATAGTCATAGATTTTGGAATAATGTGAAAGAATACTTTAATAGATAAATGAATTAAATAATTATTAAATATATAATCAAATTTATATTAAAAATATAAAGGAATTAATTAAATTATTATTAAATATGGATTCTTAAATATATATATTATAAAAAAATTAGCTTTTTTAGTCTGTCTTTTTTTATTTCTGCTTTAGCCATAAAAATTTAACTTTCTTCTTATTTTCCATTTCATGTGTGTCTTGACTCATGCTGGAAAAATGCGGTTCATATATTTGTCCTATACAGCTGGACAATTGATGATATTGATCTTGCAATATTTTGACTTGAGATGTTTTTATTGTTATATCATGTCCATTTTGTTACTTAAGTTGTAACACAATTTTAATTGTCAATAGGCATAATTTCCATGACCTAATGATGTACCATTAGATCCATGATATATGTTGGAACAGCAGTAATAAGACTTTAGTTGTTATTAGGTTAAGTAGTTATCATTCCCAAACATCATGGGACAGATCAGACAGCAGAAAAAGACTAAACAGGGTTGTCCTATTTGGTGAATCCCTCTATCCTTGCAATCTCTTTCATATTCCTGATTAGTTAAGCTAAAATGGGAAGAAGAAATATAAATGAGCGAAGCGGAGACAGTGTAAACCAAATGTTAATCACCCAAATGGAAATTAAAAGTCATGTATTGGTTTGATGACAAATGTGACACTGCAGAGGCTGTTGCATGCTGACAAGGTGACCAATGACATTGCTTGTTGTGGTTGAATGCTTTGACTAACTTCATTCTTTTAAGTTCAGTCTTTTACCTCCTTTCAGTATTTAAACCTAACCACATATCACCTCCTTGTGTTTATACATTCATTGCAATTCAATTGCAAATGACTTGGATTAAAAAGTTGTTGGTATTTTATAATATTACTTAAAACATTTGAATGAATATTTGTTTTTGAGCATGTTGCTGCCTGCCTAATACATTTTTATTATAACCTGCATGATTGTGAATAAATCAAAGCATACTTTTACTGTTAATCCACCTTTAATTCTAACTTTGTTCTAGCTGATTAATTTTCTGTTTATCATTGTTTCCTATGCGGCAAGATTTATTTTTTATTTAGCCTCTAGTATAACTCAAGTATGGCATACAAATTTAGGTATTAATAAATTTTTTCAATGACTCATCCAATAAACATGATGTAGGAGATACCATGTGCACTAAAGGATCATGAAATAAATTATCTGTATTGACAGCTTTAGGATTGAGTTGTTCAGCAGCCCAGCTAAGATTTTGAAGAAGCCTGGTTTAGATTAAAAATCTACAGCAATAATATTTGGACAAGGTTTATGCTGTAAAATAATCCCTCCAATACAATTTTTTTTTATTTTTGCAATTTGGGTTTATCACTTTTCCCCTCTGATACTATTTTATTTTATTTTATAAAGATGTAAAATAGGTGAGATTTTAATAAATGCTTTGGGACTAATATTATATGTCCAGCTGATATATTGTTATGTTTTGATTTCAATCTGATAATAATATACACAACAGAATATTTTATGTATTAGTTTTAACAAATTGGGTTCCCCCCATTCAAAGGCAAAGAAACACGTTTTCAAAGATTAACACATAGACACCTGTTAATATCTGACTTGTTTATTTAAGTTATTGGTTGCAAATCAGATGTGCGTGTGCCTATAAATGGTTAAGGACAGATGTGTGTAGACAATGCATTCAGCATCTTCTCCCCCTGTTATTATTATGAATCATCTGCTGACTGAACAGTTAGAAGTCTGTCAGGTCAAAAGATTTGTATAATAATGATGTCAAAAACAGATATTTTTAGTCCTTTTTCCATCAGTTTTCAGTCTAAGAGACCGAGTAGTTTACCACATGGCAAAGAAATAGGTGTAAACTGCAAAAACATGGAGCTGATTGCACTTTTGCAATACTATTTTTCTATTCTAAAATATCTCTGTCACTTTTAAGATAAGAATCATTAGATATGTACAGTGACAGCAGAGAAAACTGTGGCTTAATTGATATTAGGTTCTTGTTGGCCTGAGCCCTCATTTGAATGAAAAATGTGAAGACAGAGGATGACATTTTAAAGTTCTGTAAGGCAAGTTAATGATTTTGAGCTTGGAGGGTTTGTTTTTTCTTGTTTTGGTCCATGGCTTTCCATGGCTGAACCACTTAAATTAAATTCAAGAAAGTTGGCCTCATACTTAACTAATATAACACAAATTATAAAAGCACTTGGCAACTCCAGTGAATGTTTTTGTGCACTTGATACTCAGAAATTATGTCTTAAAAACATAGAAGTTTCGTCTCAGCTATTTCTAAAAATAGAATATATTTATATATATTTAAAAAACTATATTCTTTACATACAGGCCTACAGCAGATTTCAGCAAGCTCTCATCTATTTATACTTAGACAAAATGGCAGTTCATTTAGTAGGTTACCAAAACTGCATGGCTGCATGATCAGACAGTGTTTCTGATATGAAGTTTACAATGTCAGAATGTAAACAAATCAGCCTGGTGAGAACTATTTTTTTTCTGCCTCTTTTCATGGTTTGTGTAACACAATGTGTAACAGTTTTGTATAAAGCATGCCTTTGAACGCAGAACTGATTTTTATCAAGTCAAAACTACCAAGTTTCTGTTAAATACAAGAAAGTCTGATTTATCTTAAAATGACGATAAATTAAAGGCTGATTTTGGTGACTGTGAAACACTGAATGCTTTCTTAAAGCCTTTGGTGGATTATTTAAGACAAATAATCAGTACTTCTGTATAACAAGAGGAAAATGAGCAAATACCCAACCTTTTTTCTTAAAAAGTCTCTAGAAAATGATCCAAAGTGCATAATGATTTGACTTTGCTTCTCCATGTTCCTGTAGTTCATGCTTTGACCAGCAGACGGCAGTATGCTGCTTATATTAATGATGACATGCATGTGTTTCATTGTCCTTTGGAAGAGGAACCCACTTTTGCTTTTATATATGTTAGTGTCAGTCAATTTGATGGCCACGTAACAAAATTGAAAAAAAGTCTGATGTCAGTGTTGATTTGTTTATGATATATTGTTTCTGTTTGAATATGTAGAGGAGTAGTCTCTGTCATCATACAGTAGGTTTTTACTCCTACCTTTTTCTCTCTATGTACACTGTAGGTGCTAATTCAGTGCAAAATGAAATATGTTTATATTACATGCCTTAAACCAAATCTTCTAAGAAAGAGGCTCTGTGGCATCAACTGTTCTTGAATTCGTAATCAGAAAATGCTACAAGTCTATAGGGAGCTAGTGTCTTCCAGTGTATGTTCATACACATCCCATGCATGTATCCTGCTGTATGAACATATGTAAGAGCAATCAGGGAAAAAGCAAGCCAGTGTGTGCTAGCACGTGACAAGCTTCCTTTTTCCATCAGAAGTGAATTTGGGACAAGTGATCCTAAGTAGAGCACCATCCCCCCGTGGAGCTCTGGTAGTCTTCAAGCTACACTGCCTGAGCAAAGTATCACTGAGGCTTTTGTCGACATAACGTGCAACTGTGGTCCATCTCTCTATCCTCCATCGGCCAGATTGAAGATGCTGAAACCCATTGATTCCCCTGAACTGATGTACTATCTAAACTATCTGTACAGGGAACCCAGGAAGGTCGTGCTTCACAAAGGCTCCACGGGCCTCGGCTTCAACATTGTGGGTGGTGAAGATGGCGAGGGCATCTTTGTCTCCTTCATCTTGGCAGGAGGGCCTGCTGACCTGAGTGGAGAGCTTAGGCGAGGTGACCAGATTTTATCGGTGAGTGAGCGATCTAAGTCTGATTTCATAAATCCAAGACAGACATGTGTGTTAGAAATCACTCAAGTGTGGTATTAGTAAAATAGCCTTTAATAATTCAGGATACAAGCTTCTTCCATACAAATGGGAACAATCTGCCCACCCACTATATGATAAATATCATTGTTTCAAAAGTGAACTGTAAATGTAAAAAAGTGTGTGTGTGTATGGGTGAGTAGATAACACCACGAGAAACAGACCACTTAAGACTAATCAGGAGAGTTTTAAGGGTCTCTGCAGTGTTAACTTAGCAAACAAAAACTATATCTAGAAACTTGACAAAAGCAACTAGCATATTCTTTACAGTTTTTACTTATTTTGAGCTTAATTAGTTTTCACATTTTTGTCATTTGATTCTGTTTTCATCTTAGGAAATTCAAAAGTTGAAATTACAATACCTGCATTTTATACTTTTAAACAATGTGACCTTTCAGAAAGGAAAGCTATGCAAACCATTGAATGATGTGGTTTTATATTTTCTTACCTGAGCAGCTTTTCATCGCAAGATGCATCAAGTGATTTCACCTGGTTTGCATGTTTCAGTGTTACAATATTATGAATTACTCAGTGGTAGAAATCTTCGCCTTAATTTTTTGGAATTCCTTCATTAATAATAGTGATAGCTGGAGAGAGAGGGGTGGCACGAAGCAAACAGCCAAGACTTGAATGAACTTGAGCCACTTAAATCTTCAAAGTAAATATTACCAAAGTGTCAAATATTGAGGTAGACTTATGTTACAATGATGTTTGCAAGAAAATAACTCACATTTCTGATGTTTTTTCAACTGTCAATGATTAGATGTGATTTATCATGGATTTTGCAGATTGGTCATCTGCTCAAGGTAAAGCATACCCATTAAGCACAGGAATGCTCCTATGGAACCATTCAGTATGTCTTATTATTCATACTAACATGATTTACAAGGAAACATATTTTTGGGCCCTTGAGCATTATATTATATTGTACTTACACTGTTTGACCACTATGACAATTTGACCTCAAAGCTTGCACTTCCTTGGGAATAAGTATGTGCCTTGGATGTATAAAGAATAACTGGATACAGTGTCAGAGGCAAGGCTCCACTTATTACTCTGTGAGATGCTCAGTAGCGTGTGAAGCCAATAGCTTTTGAACTTTAAGTAATAAAATTACCCAGATCTTCTGCATAGCTCCTGTACTGTTGGGCCAACAAAGCACGTGCACTGGAGACTGCTGCTAGTCACACAGGCTAACTTCTGGTTCAACCGTTCACTAACTTTATTAGGGATGAGATCATTTCATCTTGCAGCTCTTCTAGACTTTTAAAATGTTACTGGACTGTATGAATCAAATAATGAAAGTAAAGCAAGATATTTTGTGGTAGTTGTGATGCTTAACAAAAAATTATCAATCATTTTAAAACCAGTACTTTACAAATTAAGCCTAAGGGGAAAATGTTTTTTTGAGTCCCTGTGCATCATAAGATGGTGTAATTACATGGTTCAGTCCCTATGGTTGGCTTGGCACTCTTCCTGGGTTCTTAGTGCCTAAGCTGGCTTCAAAAAGTTTGCCTTCAAGAGGAAAGTGGGAACTTTTGGAGAGGGATTAAAGAGACAGAAACCTATATGCTTTGTTTCAGACTAAAGATGCACTGAACATTTTCACAAAAGGCGAGTATAAAAGAAGCTACACTGATGGATTCTAGTCTTTTGCTTAGCATGGATACTGTTAGATTCAGCAAGTGGCTTGACTTTCTGACACAATAGTTCAACCCATTGACCCGTGTCCTAAACCACATTTCCATGGTCCTTGTTGACTCTTTTTTTTGTTTGTTTTCAGACTGAAATAATAATCATTCAGCTTAGTCAGCATTTACTGCTTTTAAAGCAGTGACTTCAAAACCACACATTTAAAAAAAACACACACACACACATCCCGCATTGTTTGTTCACAGTCCAAGTGTCATGTAATAAAAACCGAAACAAATGTATAATGACTTCTAAGGAATGTTGAGCAACAACAAAGTTTTCCAGTAGCAAGTGATCATTCTGCTTCATTATACTTCATTGTAAAATTATGCCTCCCACACTACTTTCATACAGTATAAAAGATTACACAGTCTCATTTCATCAAAGAGCTATGCTACTGTATAGCCTGCAGTTTGTTAAATCAACATGGCACTGTGTGACTCTTGATTTACATCCAATCAGCATCGTGGTCTATGTTGATGAGAGCAGGCAGTTGATATTCCAACAGTGACCTGGTGTGAAATCTAACCAAAACATAAAGAACAATGTAAGAAGACTTAGTCGCACTAAATAAATTACTCAAACAACATTTGCAAAGGAACAATTCGGCCCACCACTTTAAGAGCTAAGATATAAGCAGATGATCACTGTAACTATGAGGCACATCTCTCTGTAGCCGTGCCAGTGTGGAATGGAATACAGCCTATTTGTGATGCAGGCCACTGCATAACATAGTGTCCAATTAAAAAGATATTCCTCAAAAATAATTCAGTGAATGTTCCCTGTTGTCAACATAGGTAAATGGCATTGACCTACGAGGAGCGACGCATGAACAAGCAGCAGCAGCACTGAAAGGAGCTGGACAGGTGGTCACCATCATTGCCCAATACAGACCCGAAGGTGAGTCAGTTACAGTACAAATTACTACAAGTAACAGTGCAGGTACTGGCACCCTGTGGTATACATCCTGCTGAGCAGCATACATACATATGACACTGCTTAGGTAGGTCTTTCTTATCCACTGAGTGATTTTATTATTAACAGCCCAAGTGATGGCTCACCTTATGTGTTGTTGCTACTGTTATTCACACATCAATACCAAGCATTTTCAAGGATTCAAACTGTGTTTTAAAAGCCACAAAGTTTTTGTTTAAATACTTTTAAATTAGAACATAAAATAAGAGTTAAAAGGGAAATGAGAGGTAAAGGAAACCAAATAACCACACTGTATTCATTAAAAAAAACCCATGCACAATATCTTGGACAAAAGATCACAAAAATTAGAGCCTCACCAGTCTGTATCTTGCAGACTACAATAATGGAGGGGTTAATGTAACATGCAATACATTTGCCTTTAAGGTTCAAACCAGGAAAAAAGCTCCTCAGCCAATGATACCAACCCATGACTTAACAAGGCAAATGATGTAAGGTCACATCTCATTCCATGTCTGGTTTGACATTTTCAAATCCCAAAGTAACGTTTTTCCTTTGTTGCACTCCACATGACTACAAGCACTGAATGGACTTTTATTCAGTCTTCTTATGGATGATTTGAGTCAAGGTGACACTAACTTAACAACACTAACCTCTTTTGCAGATTTTACCTCCAGAATATGAGCTTAATGCACTTATGTGAAAGTGTCCATCAGCTGTGTTAGTTTTTCACAGAGTATTTCACAAAGTGTCCACCCCCACTGTAATGGCATGTAGTTCTTAATGGGTAAGTAAAGCTGATTAGTGATTCAGGAGTTAGACTGTATATTGACAATATGAATTTTCTCTTTCTTTGTCATACTTAATCTAGCATTTGCTTGGTCCAGTCTTTGGACTCAACACCAGGCCAAGTAGTGGTTTAAAGTTTTTCCTGCTGATATGAAGTTGTAAGTCTGACAAGGGTTTAGAGAAGGAATCAATGGTGTTATCTCATACAGCAAACGACATTCTGCTTATTTTTTGCAATTGATTTGTTTATTTGTTCTGGAGCATCAGCGTGTAAATAGTAATAACATATTTTGATATTTTCTCATGCTAACTTATATATACCAAAGACTGTCTGTCAGCCTTCTGCGGGTTAACAAGTAATGGATCAGGCAGCTTTGACTGATGACATGCCTCCTCTCATTAAGGCCAGCAGCAGCAGTTTCTACTCAAGGGCTGTAAAGACAGTGACACTCGGTCAGACACCTTTCCATGTCTTAGAAGTGCCAAACTTGCAAACTGTCCCGACCCTTATATCGTTGTTGTTATTGTTGTTGTTGAGATCTGCCTCCAAAGTAACAATATTAAGGTTTAGTTCAGTTTATTGGTTTATTCAACAGGGACAGTGCATTTCATGAGAAAAAAACACTGGAATTAGCCAAAATGACTAGTTTTCATCAAGGGGCAAACTCCCCACTTCCGCATTGAAGCCAACCAGGAAGTACAAAAACTTGCAATTCCTCGACTGACCGCT
>JAPZDZ010000006.1:2179159-2202459 GCA_029783805.1 Acanthurus tennentii | reverse complement strand
GTCCATTTTTTCAAGCATATACTCCTTGAAAGAGTCGTCCTCTAGGAGAAGAGGATTAAAGCGCCAGTAGTATTTGGATTTAGGTGAAATATGTTCAAGCTGAAGTGAAATTGGGCAATGATCAGAAATCAGAATATCATGGTATAAACAGTTTTTAACATAGGATAGGATTTCAGAGGATATGAGAAAATAATCGATTCTTGTATAGGATTTGTGGACATGAGAGTAAAAAGAAAAATCTTTATCTGTAGGGTGCTGTAATCGCCACACATCGACAACATTTCTGCTTTTGATTAAATCATTTAACGTTTGTACTGAAGCTAGAGCGGTAGGGGGTTTGGTTGAGAGTCTATCCAAAGTTGGGTCAAGATAGCAATTGAAGTCGCCCCCAATGATAACATTTCTACTATGGGGTGGTATTGTATCAAAGGCCTTACAAAAAAAATCAGCATCGTCAATATTTGGTCCATAGATGTTGAGCAATGTTATGGGAAATGAATTTATGTGACCCGAGATCATCAAAAACCTACCAGGTGGATCTGCCTGCATGGATTCTAAGGTAAATGCTATGTTTTTTCTAAATATGATAGCCACACCCCTGGCCTTCCGGGTAAAAGGCGCTTGATAGAGCTGAGAAAACCAATTGGCTTTCAGCCTGCATTGTTCGTTAACACCAATATGTGTTTCTAGATGCCAGTATTAGATAGTCTTCTTATTACTATCTAATACTGGCATCTATATCTTTGATGCAACTTGACACCTTCGAAAGAAAAGAACAAAATATAAAAAAAAAAGTCTAGTTAATTTTGAACAAATTAGTTGTCAATGTTGTGAACCAAAAAAGGAAAATAATATTCACTCATTTACAATTTTTGGAGTGGTGGCAGCAGTGAGTGTCTTATACCCCAAAAAGTAATCCAAAACTATATAGGAAACATGACTACACAATAGTGGAGACGCGTGAACTTTGACAGCTCTTTGTGCCATAGTACTGGTAAGTGTAAGCAGCCTTGAATTTAAATCAAAAGTAGCCTACACCTATACAAAGTTTTAAGAGAATTTAGAGACACATAAAGGAGCAAATATAGGTCTCTGGGTGCCATAATGACAATATCACACTTAGTGCTCCAGGGACTTGCAAATTATTTAGATACAGTTGCTGATGAGGAATCATGTCAATGTATATAATTCATACAATACAATGACTACAGTCGCTACAACAAAACAAGCACAATAGGTGCAAGAACACCAGGTAGTCTTATCTTGTGACATGTTCAGGTTATTAGTTTTGAATACAGTTTATCAGTAATGTATTTTGTTCATTTTAACAGAATTTATACAACCCCCACCACTATACACACACACACACACACACACACACACACACACACATTGTACACTCTTGAGAGTGTGAAGCCTTTGAAAATCTATTACCTCGAAATAGATTCCTTATATAAGCATAAAACTAGGAACTTTCTCCTTAATGGGTCCCCTAGTTCCAGATTTATGAAATGACCATTTATGCATAATCAGATGTTCTTACAGTGAAAAAGGAGAGGAACTGTCCAGTAAATCATAGACTGATTAAGCAAATACACTGATTTTAACAAGTTATCCTATTTGGTGCTCTATTTGCACATGTCTCCACCCCTGCTCTGCCTCTGAGCAGCCACAGGAGAGATAGAGGTGTTTCCCTTTCTCTGCTTAGTGCTACACTTAACACAGAATTGGACTTAGCATAGGGAACAGAAAGGAGGAGCTCGAGGGAAAGCAGCATTAGAAAGAGATGACAGAAGATATAAGAAGATATAACGTTGAATTGAACATGCAGACAGGTATGTATGACCTATTTCAGACCTAGATTGGCATAAAAAATGAGAAGTTAAGTTTAATGTATATAATGTAGAAATTTCAGTTTCTCAGATTCAGTAGTGATTTTGTATTTAATGGTAGAATATTAACTTATATGATTATTAGTCTTTTCTTTGCTGACTTCGATCACATGTAAAGGCTTAGACCTTTAATTTCTTTAGCAGCATAACTAGTAAGAAAAACATTAGTAAGTAAGAAACCATGAAAGACTTTGAGGGCAAAATGCAGTTATAGATTAAAAACACATTTTTTTAATAACACACACACACAAAAAATATGACACATTCACCATTGTTTCCCCTATTTTTTAAAAATTCTCTTATCTTTTCTTGGAAGCTTTCTAGAGTCAACTGCAGTCAGTTGGTTTGTTGTGTTATAACAAGAACATGTCACATCTCTGTACCAGTTGATCTTGTTTAAGTGAAAGATTAGCCCCCAGTACCTCAAGTTACCAGTTCTTTTTACTTCACTATAAACTGCGCTGTCAGGAAAACTGTACTTGTCAACAGAGTGATGGTCTTTACATCTTGACATCCTCTTTAATTTTGCCAAGAGCATTTCAGTTCATGGCTTCAGATATGACTCACTGCAATCCTATTGGGTCGTACAAAGAGCATCAGCGTAAACAAAAGAGATAATGCTGTCTAGGTCTGAAAATACAGCAATTTATAAGAAACCTCCAAAATGTTTAAATATCTTATGGTATTTCAGTGTAATACAGAATATGTATAGTGTATGCAAGTATTGCTAGATGATTAAAGAAAATGTGTTCTAGATGTAAGCACTGGTGTACACCCACCATATAAAACAAAATAAGAATCTGATATACCAAATATACTTTTGTTTTCTTTTGGGTTTTTTTTTTTACCAACTACAGAGAATATGAGCAAATTTAATGTCACAACATTGAGACACAGGGCCCTATCGTACACCCGGTGCAAATGCGATGCGCCAGTGGCGCAGGTGGCCTTGCTATTGTACACCCACTGCAAGTGTCATTTTTGCCAAAAATGCTTGATAGCAAATCCACTTGTGCCACTGAGCCCAGCCTCACATTAATAACAAATTAGGAATAATTGTAATCGTAATGCCAACTTAATCTCAATGGACAGGACGGGATCACAACTGTCGGATCATCTTCAACAGATGTGTTGCTGACAGCTTGAGCAGCTTTAGTGTTTGTGTCAGTGTATTTATTTGATTGGAAAAACAAGAATTAAATAATAATTATCTATAACATGAACCCTGAGCGAAGGGTTCTGTCTCCTCACCGCTGAATTGCCTTTCTTCGTTTGAATTCAATATCAACAAGCAGCTGAAAGAAAAACAGTCCTTAAACCATTAATTACCACATGTATACTATTCACAAAATTAACTTAATTTTTAGGTCTGTGCATATGTGCGTGTTTTCATGTGCAGGCCAAAATATATTGAAAAAATAGATTTGACAAAATATGGAAATGTTTGCTTTCTAAAGATTTGACTTAAGGGGTAAATTAGCTGAGAACTGTCTGACACAATACATTCATTGAGCTTTGTCCCTGTCCAGCCAAATGAATGAGTGAATGAATGAATAATTGAATGAATGCTTATAGTTCAGCTGTCTGTTTACGTTTGCGCCGATTGCAAGATAACAATGCTCCTGCGCCACTGGCACATGGCGCAACCAGTCTTTAAAGGTAATGAGAGCGGATACTCTAATTGATTCATGCATTTTCGGCCAAAGAGAAACCCATGAATCGATGAGGTGATTCTACACAGCTGACTGTCAGACTATCCGCTGTGCACCAGTGGCCCATTTGGCAGGGATACCTCTGCTGCTCCTGGAACAAGACGGCAAAGGAATAAATTAAAACCCCTGCCCCACGCACCTAGCAAGTGTAAGATAGGGCCCACAGTGTATTAAGGTGTAAATTTAAAAGCGAAATTGAAAACCAAGTGTTGAAATGTGACTATAGATACTATATGTTTCCACTGTATGTACTTAAATAATTACAATGTGCTTTCAGTACACTGCGTAGAACACACAATCAAAATTTTGTTAAGTGCAGATGTTCCTGGAGCAAACGTTCCTTATAGTCATGTCTCTTATTTTGATGGTTGTGAAAATAGTTAATAAATGTAATGAATCATTTTACTTAATAAGGGACACTTTTAGTTTTAGTAGCGTCTTTAACCTCCTCTTTCCCTGGATATACTGAAATCTGAATAAAGACCAAGCTGTCATTTTTTATTTATTCTGATCTTGTCTTGCAGAGTACGGGCGTTTTGAAGCCAAAATTCATGATCTGAGAGAACAGATGATGAACCACAGCATGAGCTCTGGGTCGGGATCCCTACGAACCAATCAAAAGAGATCACTCTATGTGAGGTTGGTCTTTTTTGGATTTTACCCTAGTTTTAGATGCTTTTGCTAAATTCAGAAAGTAAAAGGCTGTCCATTTAATTCCCCAGATGTCTTCCATGTGATGTCTGCACTGATTAATTGCAGCCGCTATGGCAAAATAGTACAAATACAGTCTTTAAAGTGGTTTAAATTTTCACCTGTACCACAGATGCATAATGAAAAATATTGTGGCAAAGAAGTTTTTTTATATAACAGGATGTGGACTGAATTAATGTGCAGATTGAACGCATGCACGGTAGTGTTAAATCTGTATCTAAAATAGAAAAAAACATTTCTTGTTCTAGCAACCTCCATGGATGGACCAACAGTCACACAGTTCTCTGTTTACTACTGAATAAGGAAAGAGCTTAACTGAAAGTATACTAGTGGAAAAAAATGAAATAAAGAGATTTGCAATACTAATCTTAATATCTTTCACTGAATAGGGCATTGTTTGACTATGAAAAGTCAAAGGACAGTGGCCTCCCCAGCCAAGGGCTTAGCTTTAGGTACGGGGACATCCTCCACGTAATCAATGCCTCAGATGATGAGTGGTGGCAGGCCCGCCGTGTCACTCCACATGGGGACAGTGAGGAAATGGGTGTCATCCCCAGCAAAAGACGGTGAGCATTGAAGAGAACTGTTATAAAGTTATAGATGCATGGTAATGATTTGTGAGAATAATATTGATTGTCCTTAAATCAGGAACAATCATTAAATAAGATGGCAGCGCCCTTGTATTTTAGATTGATGTATTGTTTTTTTTATGAAAAAGAATTACATCAGAAGCACCTCTGGTGTACATTACATCCATTAGTGTTCTTATTGAGAAAAAGAAACTGAAAAGAAGACAAATAATCATAATGTCTTTAGCCGTTACATGAGAATGGCATAATGGCTGAAATTCCAGAAGGCCAGTGAATTGTTTAAAATAAAATAAAATAAAAAAAGCCCTCATTAAATAAGGGCTGGTCCATTTAAAAAATCAGCAGTGGCCTTCATCAGGTTGACTCACAATGAACCAAAATCAATAAGCTCTCTAATTCTTATCACCTGTATAATGGTGAAAACAAAGGTACATACATACACAGTACAGCACATATTTAATGCCAGTACATTTGTGTAAGATAGCCCACTAACAATCTGTTGATACTTCTCTACATAGTTTGCACCAGTGATGCAGAAGAGAAGAAATTTTTAAGACATTTAGAAAGTTTTTGAGTACTTTTCTCACTAAGTTGCCATAATTGAAGTGTCAAACCGACTGCTTTCATATGTTTATTTAAATACTGGCATGGCTCTTTGCTTGACAGGGTGGAAAGGAGGGAGCGTGCACGTCTAAAGACTGTGAAATTCAATGCCAAGCCAGGGTCATTTGACTCTAAAGGGGTAAGTGATTTTATGAGAGATGCAAAGTGGCAATTTGTATTATTGCACTGATTTGATGATCCATAGAGTAGCTTGAATATAACTGTGAACTTCTGCTGTTGCAACTAAACATCATCTTCAAATCTTTACAGTTGCTATATGGCTTCCTCCGTAGCTAAATCTAATTTGTCATGTATTGTCAGATGTTGGTTCTTAAGTTCTCTTGGTCTCACTGTACTTTGGTGTCCATTCATAGCTCAGTTTTAAGTTTTTACCTTCATCTCACTCTCATAAAGATACTTAATTAATACAAGTATATTTTAAAATGCAATTATATTTCAAAAAGTTTTACGCTGCAAATACCACAGCTGATTTTAAATGTATTTTTAATAAGTATGACTTTCCACATGGAGACCTCAAAACTGTAGCTGTGCAATTTGCACATCAGCAGCGAAATGTTGCGTTTAAAGGATGAAAAAGACAGCACATTAATTATTTAAAGTCCCGTCTTATTCACGTCCATTTTTTTCTTTTCCACTGCATGTTTTTGTTCTTTTTTTCTTCATATATTGATCTTTTCCATGAACTAACCCCACTCTGACCTCTCTCATAGCATGACCTTTGTGACTTTTTTTCTCACATTGCTTTATATTTAAATGCCTTTTTAATTTAAATGCCTCAGATGCAACTGTGGCACATCAAGAAGTCATGCATATATTATCATATATATATCTATATATCTATATATTGATATATAGATAGATAGATAAATAATAAAACTATAAATTAAACTTTTTTTTCAATGTTAGAACTTCTTGACATCCCACTTTCTGCAAGCAGTTGTTTTGTCTGCATGAACGTGACAGATATACCTGTTTGCCCCATGCTTTCTTTCCCTTCACAGTCATTCAATGACAAACGTAAAAAGAATTTCATCTTTGCACGAAAGTTCCCATTCTACAAGAACAAAGAGGGTGAGCAGGATGGCAGTGATTCAGACCGTAAGTAATCCCACAGTCCCACATGTATCTCCACGCAGGGAGTCAGTGTAGGTCACATGTAGAGCCGGCAGGGGTTTTACAGGTGTATTTCAGGAGCAGAGGTTTCATGGAGACCTCTCTTGTTTTTTTTCATGATCATTTCCTGTCATCTTTGTTTTCTTACTCTCTCTGTTGGATCACAGTCAAGTATATTCTGGTTGGATGTTTATCAGTTGTCATGAGAGAAGCCAAGTCAAAGCGCCACATTTTTGTGCAATATGTCCCCATATGGTAATATTGTATGACCCAGTTTGCCTTCATTCTCAGCCCGCCCACATGTTATCACATTGTGTTTGGCCCCCTCTGCTGTCTGCCCAGTGTCTGGACAAAGACAGATCTGTAAGCTCACAGCTCCTCTCTTTCACTTCCTTAAACTTTTTGCTCATGTTGCGGCTGTCGTCCTTCCTCTCTTTCTTTTGTTCTGGCACTCTTTGGACACCAATAGGACATGCTGGGAATAGGTGATGATGGGTATGGGACAAAGACATCCAGTAAGTTTGCCCAGCAATAATTCCTCATCACTGTCTTATCCCCTCTCCACTGTTGCATGCTGCACTTGCTGGATGTGTCCTTACAGTGTTTTGACCTTGTTTTGATAATGGGAGAGAAGAAGGTTTAGCAAAGTCAAGAAGAGTTTTCAGGCTTTGGTTTCTTTGTTTGGTTTGTTAAATGGTAGAGGGCACCATTTGTCTAGTCCAAGTAGCCTATTATGAATCCCAGGTGGTGACATAAAGTCTTACAAAATATCATTTGTTATTTATATTTAATGGTACAATTTTTGGTTTAATGTTTCCTATGGACAGACAGTATCTTTATATGCTTTTATTAAATCATTATTTGTCTTTTAATTAAAAAAATGTCAGAACAATACATTTTTGTTAATTATTTTGACTAAGGTGCTTAAAAGAGGTGACGTAAACTGGCTAATCTTCCTGTTTCAAACCAGTCCATTTTGTAAGTGTTATTTACATCCAGTTTTAGACCTCTACAGATGGCAGTGTCAGAAAGTCACAGTTTCAAAGATTTCGATTTGTTGGGGTGAAGCAGCATAGCCATGAAAAGTCACCTCTAGGGTTTTAAAGTTCTGATTAATGAGTCAACCATGTGAGTCTTGGGTGCTCAGTTTCAAATGCTGATGTACATTGCATGTTCAACCAAAAAAATCTTTTTTTATTTGTTTTCTTTTTTTCTAAGTACACTTTTTACCGTCACCTTTCTTCTGATGTTGATTGTTTGATGCATGTTTGCATGACACTGGCATTAACATTTAAATGTTTTATATTTGCTCATAAGCATGGCAGTTTAATGAGAACTTTTGGCATATATCAAAATTAAGTCTGTTTGCTTTGTAAGTTATGTTGTCCTGTGTTGTTTACTGTTGAATTAAACTTTCCATTTTGTCTGGATTTTCTGGTGCAGAGGAAATATTTTAGGAATATGATTTTCTACATTAATTATGTGTTGTCATAGCTGTCACTTAATGCAGAATAAAATAATATTGCTTAGATGAGTTTTTCAAACTATTTCAAATAAACAACACTACAAGCTTGGATATAGCATCACTCTTGTCTAAAAAATTTAAATAATTTGCTTTGCATAAGGTAACTTTTTAAACTGGTATTCTTATATTAATTAATAATAATAATAATATTTTTGCCAGGTATCTTTTATTTTGGCATTTAGTTTAAAAGCCATATTGTATTAAGTTTCTTGACATTCTGGATTTATTTATTTGGAAAGGTCAAGAAGTGAGAACTGGCTCTTAATTTATATCAATGTGAAGTGTCAGATAGATATAGCAAAATTACAGAGTCATGTTCTGATATACAGTTCTCGATGCACGTGGCTTTTGGCTGAATATGAAATGTTTTTTATATCAGGAAAGAAAAAAATGCACATAGAAGAAAACATAGAAGAAGGTGCTGGACTGATATGCAATGGCAAATCAGACAGAGAAAGGTCTGCACACTTCAGCTCCCTTAGTAATAGTTCATTCATATAGTATCATCTGATAGTGTGCCAACTCAACACTTCAGAACCACTTGGCATTCTATCAGATGATACTGGTCATATGACCTTAAACCTATTTAAGATGGCGACTCTATATTGTTTATCAAGTCTGATGA
Source organism: Acanthurus tennentii (assembly GCA_029783805.1). NCBI lineage: Eukaryota > Metazoa > Chordata > Actinopteri > Acanthuriformes > Acanthuridae > Acanthurus > Acanthurus tennentii. The sequence continues at coordinate 2,193,667 of JAPZDZ010000006.1, read as the reverse complement.
GGAGCACTTCGCTCAAAACATGACTTTGCTTGTAAGTATCTCAATAAACTACCACTAAAGGAGCTGAAGTGTGTGGACCTTTCTCTGTCTGATGTTCTGCATAGCAGTAATGAGTGTGTGTCTAACTGACTTAATTTTTTTTTATTATTATTTCTCAACAGGAAGTCAAGAGGACGTGATTCTCTCATATGAACCCGTATTGCGGCAAGAAAGTAAGTTCTAAATGTCTCAGTAAAGTAAGCCTCAATTATGTGAATCCCACTGTATTGTTGCAAGACACAGAACAAATTGCTCAAAAATTTATTTTGTATACTTCTTTGTTACACTACAGACTTTTTTTAAGATTAAAATTATTTTAAATATTTAAATTTATATTCACTGTATCATTTGTATAAAGAGTGTTGTGTAAAATCCCACATTAGGAATTACAACAATCTGGATATAATAGCACCCACAGCAACTTTTGCTCGCTATAGACGGACATCAACCAAAAAAAAAATTTGCAACACACAACACATGAAAAATAACCTTAACAAGATTTACTGTCATGTAATGCAAATAATGAATATGGGTTTACTGTTGTCTTTTAAAGACATATTTAAGAAATGCAGCCAGTCTTGATTTTCCTTCCAGTTAATTATGCCAGACCCGTCATAATCCTTGGACCAATGAAGGACAGAATCAATGATGATCTGATATCAGAGTTTCCAGACAAGTTTGGGTCTTGTGTGCCACGTAAGTAGTAAATGGAAACAGAGCAGGAGCTTTTTATGACTTCATGGACGAGTAAAAATGAATGTGAAGTAACAGGTTGTGTTTATGCTTTTAAGTAATAGTTGTATCCTGACATGACATTACAAAATTGACAGTAAGTAGAGATGTGAAATCATTGTCTGTGTTAATCGATGTGTTTACCTGCTGCTTCAACAGTCATTGCTGTAATCATATATTCAGTCAAGTCAGTGTGTTGTTGTACATTTAATTGCACATTGGCATCATCCACTCATACCAATAGTGTCTTCTCATATACTTTGTTTTCCAGTTTAGATCACTGATGACTGTTGAAGCCATAGAGGCCTTGATACGCCTAAAGTAAACGAATAAAACAAAAAATAAATTTATTAATATGCAGTACACAGTGCTAGATGTAAATTTTTTTTAAGTTTGTATTATCAAATAACCAAAGACTACCTTTTTTTAATAACTAAATTATTAAAGTCATAAGGAATTAATCTTAAATTTATAGCAGAGAAATATCAAAGGATCAATTAAATATCATATAACACTAGAAATTGTATAAGGAATTCAGAAACTTAATGCAAGTACATGTCAGAATTATTTAATAATGTGAAGGAGATCAGCCTAGCGTTCTTTTCTGACTGACCATTCCGTTTAATTCCAGCAACCTGATGCCCCCCACCCCCACATTGACAAGACTGGTTCCTTAGGTTTTGTATAGGTTTGCGATGTGTAAACCCCTGTCGTCTGATTCTGCCTTTTTGAGATGGTCAATGGTACACTGAAGTTTTAAGAGGGAGATTCACAGCTTTGACTTGACTTGACTTTGACCAATTTTAACCCTAGTTTGTCTTGATGGATGTTAAATGCAGAGAGACAAGCTAAGATGGAAAAATATTTTAAGTACACTGGAGGGGTCTCCAAAGAAATATTACAGAAGGTCTGAATATTTCAGTAAACTACCATTTTTTTGGTGGTGGTGGTGTGGATGGAGGTGGGAGGTCTACATGTACTAGTTGTACCCCTTTAACTCAATTCTTCATGATTGATACATTTCCTGTTGCCTAAACAAAATACATTAGGTATAATATATATGAAAAAATCAAAATTTATGCTTGTTATTTTTATATGTTAATAGATTCTAAGATGAAAATTGTGCGCACTTACTTTTAGCTGATGGATTGAGGGGTTTGTTTTTTTTTGAGATTTCTTTCAGCAACTGGAGGTAATTAATTACTTATGTTTGTCCGGAGACTGATGGATTGGTTACACTGTTACTGCTGGCTCTCCAAATGCCAGTGAGTCCCGAGGCTCATATTCCTTACAGAGTTGAGGGGAAGACATATTTGAATGCTCCTTACTTATTTTTAAAAACATTTTCTCTGATATCATGGCTACAACACCATTTTGAATCAATTTAATAGGATCAACCCACTCAACTGTGTACTGTGTTATGTATTTTTCAGCAGCCAAAGTAGTTTGCATGTTTTTATTTTGCATGTTTTAATTTACTCATCTCTTTCATTTCAATATAAACCATGTAAAGCTGCCAACAGTTCAGGGCACCAAGGTAAGTGAGCGGAGAAGCTGAGTTGATTCTTTCATCCCTCTATTTGAATCAGTTTAAAATTGTAAGTGTTAGTGTTTAGATAACTGTTTTGTACTATACCTATGTTAGGAGTAGCAATTATTACAGAAAATTTATTTTTCTTTAAAGATATCCAATGAAATTTGCACAAAAACTTTATAGCACGTTGCATCCTATTAATCAGTTCGATCAGGAATTCTTCGTTTATCAAAGCTCTAAGAACATTTGAAAAGAATTGACACCCCCCCCTCATATTATCTAACCTGATTATATTGCAAAAATCAGCAGAAGAGCTTATCCATTAGCCTTCTTCCCATTCTTTTGTGCAAATTTCTTGACAAGTTCTTAAACATGTGAGTGGATATCTTTAAAGGCAAACTGTACCACAGTTCGATTCAGATTTAGTATATTTACTCTGACCAACTGACCAGACTTTGGCTGCCCCTGATTTCGGAATGGTACAGATTCTTATAGCACAGATCAGCAGGTGCTGTCCTAAATAAATAACTAAATAAATTAATAGATGATATGGTAATGCTATTCTACATCTGATGAAAGAACCAATGTTATAGGTGCAAGAAAGAGGCTCACAATATTTTCCACCATGGTTTGAGATAATTAAAACAAGGCATTTTAACCCCAACCCCATTTGACAGTGATGTACAGTGTTTGTGTTTGTTGTGTATGTTTTCTAGACTCAAGTGAGCTCCTTTGTAGGAAATATTAAGTAAGTGTAGCATACTACATGTACTAGTATTGCATGGCATGTTCATTTTTTAGTTGTTAAGAGCTAATTGTCCTCCTTGCACTAAAGATACTACTCGGCTGAAGAGGGACTACGAGTTGGACGGGCGAGACTACCACTTTGTGATGTCCAGAGAGCAGATGGAGAAGGACATCCAAGAGCACAAGTTCATCGAGGCGGGACAGTACAATGATAATCTGTATGGGACGAGCGTCCAGTCTGTAAAATATGTGGCTGAAAGGGTGAGACTCTTTACTTTTTTATAAAGGCTACATGTTGGCTGCACCACATAGATGCAAACCCATTAACACATAACATATTTTTTTGCTTTTTTTGCTAAAAAACCTTAACATTTTAAAACTTGTGTTTATCAGTCTTGCTGATATGTGATTTATATACCAGAAGAAGAGACCTTTTTCTGGACAGAGTTTTAAATAGATGCTGTTTTGGATATAGTTAACATTTTAACCAAATAGGCTTTATTTTGAGATTTTAAATTTCTTGCATGATCCAACTTTGATATTATAATAAGATATAAGAGTTTGTTTCCTGCCTGTCTCAGGGTAAACACTGCATTCTGGATGTGTCCGGAAATGCGATCAAACGACTACAAGTAGCACAACTTTATCCCATCGCCATCTTCATAAAACCTAAATCTATTGATTCATTAATGTGAGTATTCACTTTGTTTTTGTAGTGACTTTAATAGGGGGACTATCTACAGAGAGTAAAGTCTTAACTAAGAATTCTGTTCACAGTTGAAGAAATTTTCGTAAAAACAAGAGACAGAATCATGTGCATGTGATTTTTGTGTCCTTTGCTCCTGTGCAGGGACATAAATAAGAGACTGACAGAAGAACAAGCCAAAAAAACATTTGACAGGGCTATGAGGCTGGAGCAGGAGTTTGGTGAATATTTCACAGGTATGATAACAATTCAAAAACATTTTTAAACAGACTCCTTTCATACTGCGTATATGAGCAGACAAGGTAAGCTGGGTTCTTGATTAGACACAGTGCTGGTTTGAAGGCTCTCCCTCCAACTACTGCAGAACAGAGGCGGTGAGAAAAGGTGTGCCCCTATGACAGGATGCAAATGCAAAAATCAGCAAAATTATTATAGAGATTTTATTTTGTGTCCTGTTCAGACTGTCAGTGTAGACATGTTGAGATTTTTTTTTATTAAGTTTCTAGAATGCAAAGCAATGCTCTTTTTTCTGTGTTTTGCAAAAATGATTTTATCCTGAATTTCCAAAAGGGACTATATTGTAAAAGTTTTGCACAAGTTACCATTAAGTGCCTTTCTGATCTCATGACTTTGTTCAAGTGTTACTAAAATCTGAGGTCAAATCCAGTTCAAATCATTTGACCCAATACTGATTATTGAGTCATAAAATAAAGTGCAGGGGTTTACAATGTACAGGTCCTATGTGATCCAACAGTAATGATTCATGGTCTTCACCCATTTAGCCGTAGTTCACTCTTGTGTACTTTCCAGGCTAAACTAGTAATTCAGACTTTGAAATCTATATGGAAATTCCAATAAAATGGGGGAAAAAGAATTCCATATTGCATCTTTTACTAAAACTTTACTAAAATAGGCCAGTTTAAAGATACTAAACTTTGCCATTTGGCATCTAAATTCTAACTCCTTTTGTCTTTCAATAATACTTTTTAGTCATGTTAAAATTTTGAGTAATTTTATTTAGGAATTCATGTGACAGTAATGAATCTCGTCTGATGTAGCTGCTTTGTATAATGCTCCATCATTCATAAAGAGTTGTCTTTGCTTTGCAGCCCTGGTTCAAGGAGACACCTTAGAGGACATTTACAACCACTGCAAACAGGTCATAGAGGACCATTCAGGACCCTATATCTGGATTCCTTCAAAGGAGAAACTATAATAACTCATCACCATGGACAGAAGTCTGGACTGCTAGAAACTAGTAATAAGTTGTAACATATGATAACTGTATGGCAATGAATAGTCTTCATAAATTATTATTGTGAATATGTCTTTTTGTTTGTTTTCTTTTGGTTTTTTTTCTTCGCTTTTGTTTAAATATTGCTTAATTTTTCACTTAACATGAATGTTCCTGAATGTATACCACAAAGTGTTAGGAAATTTAGTTCTTAAAAACCATGAATTGTTTGTATTTTTGTTAATTTTCTTTGAACATAAACAATAAGAAATATAATGAAACTTAAATAAATATGGGGTATGTGTCCACAGAGGCAAATTGGAGAAAGCAGAGTGCAGAATTTTTCGCTACGCTAACATGGGAAGGAGAGTAGATATTCCAACTGTTACACCCTCACTTCCCTTAACATTGCAACAAACTAGCAAGTAATCACAAGGTTAAATGTCCTGACTTTTTTGCATTTGTGCATCTCTTGAACACAGCTTTTCTTTGTGTTTGTTTACATCTTCATTTTTTCTATCAACTGCTGTATTCATTTTTCTGACATGACTTTGAGGATGTGTGAGAACACAAATTATTCACTGTAGGATTTTCTTGTTATTTTTTTTTTTTAACAGACATCTTTCATCCAGCTGTTGCACTGACAATGTTAAGTAAAGAGAGATAGCTGCTATTGGCAACAGAGATGTACCACTATATTTTGCTACTTACATCGTAAATTGCTATAGGGCACAAAAGCACAGAATTGTTTATTAAAAAATATTACTTTGATTAAAAAGTCATTTACAGAGCATTTTATTTGAGTGATAAAGTATGTTGTGTCTGTGTTAGGATGGATGAAAATATTTCAGTGAAAGAGACATTTGATGTCCACAGTGTTTTGTAGACTTGGAATGGATAGAGTGGTAAATAATTTAGTGTATTACTGAAACACATTTTGCTTTTTGAAACTAGTAGAGGGACAGAAGGGGATAGAAATAAAAATAAAGGACCAATACCTTTCAAAAATAAACAAATATCTGGTAGACAGGCAGACCCAGGGAAGGCACAGCAGAAAAGTAAAATGAACCCAAAAATTGCACAAAATGCTGTAGAGTATCAGACAATAAATAACATTGCGATGACATAAAAGGTATGAAAGCCTAAAATGTTAAGTTTTCCAACTTTACTCAAAAAAGGTACTGTTTCAGTTGTTTCAGGTTGTGTTTGATAATAATAACCGGATTAACAGGATTGGCTTTTGGGCAGGCCAAAAACACACACTGAACCAGTGACTGCAAGCAGTGCTCTGGTTCATATACTATTTCTATAAAAAAATCTCTCTCTGCATACAGTGTTTTTTAGTTGAGCTGCCACAGAGGGACAGTAACACGAAAGACACCAAACTGTCAACAGGAAAACCATTTCATTTCATTGTACATCATGCACCTGAGTTACACTCTCAGGTGACGCTAATCTCTAATTATTACAATATGAAGTTCTAAATATTAAAACATAATGATTATGGTTGCAGTGTACAATATGAATATTTGGTGATCTTATCCTTAAAACATTCAATTTGACTCTCAGGTGGCCTTTGTGTGAACCTTAGTGATTACACCTCCTGCCTCTGATTCAAACAAAAAGCTGTTATTCATTAAAATCATGACTGACCTTTTAGTAGGGATAATTACAATCCTACATAGAGGATGTTTTTGAGATGAAGAAATCATGATGTAACATTACCCGAATCAGCTCTGATTAATAACCTTGAACAACACTTATGTTCAGCAGAACACTCGATGTAACAACAAAACTTAATAAAGCTATCTCAGATGTATTATCATATAGTTTTACAAATGAATGAAACCTGATAACCTGAGCAGACACATTTAACTGATCTAGCACGATACAATATATCCACTATGTATAGTTTACTCACCAGTGGCTTGCCTTGTTTGAAAGGGCATACAATATAGTACCTCGCTTTGTTAAAAAATAAAATACAAAAATCCATACACTCAAAGCACTCAGAATGAATAATGCATCTACCAGTGTGATGACCTTACTGTCCTGTTTAACTGCAATACCATTGGTAGTTAGATTCCCACAACAACAATTTGTGAGTGAAATATACTCTACATTCTAGTATTCCTGCTATTTGATTTGGACAGCATGTTTCACCATACCTGTTATCAAGCGAATATAGTAGTAACGTTAAATGCAGGTATGTTTCTAATCATTGGGACTTTTTAAAAGTGCACTTATTCATTGTTTTTGGTAACAAAAAAACAGGCACTGTATGATACCAGTAATTAATACAATTTTTAAGCAAATATAAATCAAGCCCACTGATTATTGTATTAGATGGCACAGTAAAACTTGAGAAGACTAACCTATGACCTGTTTGTATGGACCATGTACTGTCCTTGTAGTTGCTCATAAGCACTTAAAACATATGCCATTTCTGAAACAAATGATACTTTAAAGATAAAAATGATGTTTTTATTTACGGATAGGATATATTTCTATTGTCCCTTGTACTGAATTAGTTGAGAATTCGGGCTGATGGAAAAAAAAAATTCAGCACCATTTTGTGTGAATCTTCACTAATTTTTACTTTTATTTTTGCAATATGTTTGCTATCATTTTTTTGCAAATACTCCATAACGTATTGGTCACCACTTGCCTTAACAAAGAAGGTTTACTGTATATCAAAAATCAAAGCTTATAAATGTACATTTCCTTTGAGAAAAGAACATTTTATTGAATCTTCCTTCACATCTTAAGAATGCTCAATTAAATCTGAGGTATATGTCATTAAATTAGGGTGAGTTAATGCCCTGTACTGTTAAACTTCAGGCTGATGAGTTATTTTGTTTATTATTTTATTCTAAATATGAGCATTTCTGTGCAAACAGGAAAACATTTTGTGAAATGAAACCTCAATAGTTTGACCCTTGTTTTTTAAAAGTGTTACGAGCCAGCACAACTTGAAGACATAAAATGAAATATAAATACAGACTGGCTGGATACTAATGCTAAACCTAGTACTTTCTAAATCCTTGTGAAAAATGTAACAAATGATATTACGATCAAGACCAGTAGGGAGTTTTTTTGTTTGGGAATGTGAAAGATGTTTGACCTATGCATGTTGCAACAGTCCTCTGTTTCCTGTGGATGTGCAATATTCAACAAAATTGAAGCATTGGGTTACTTAAAGTGTTTCAAAACATGATCAAACTGCAGATTTCAATCTTCCAAACAGACTTGTATTTTAAACTTAAATAATAAAAAAACACTGTTGTAAGAGGTGGTGTCCAAGCAATATGTTGTGGTTTACACAATTAGTGCATTCTCTTTTTAGCAGTAGCCTTAATTCAAAATTTATGATTACAGTTATGAAGTTATGATTTCTCTGTTGTTAAAGGTATTATCTATGATATTTCTGTGTTAAAATGTCTAAAAACTACTAGACCTACATATCATATGATTATATATATTTATATTATCCACAATGTGCTCAAATTATCCATAAGACATTGATTATCAATCTTTATCTTTAGAATGCCAGTTTTTAGCTGTTTATTAAATGTAGACAGTAGGAATGTGCTATGGTAAAGCATATTTCTATGCATAGTGTTGGGTAATTTCTGCGTAATGTTTGTTTTTTTATTTAACCCATTTGAATTTTTTTTCAGTTTTTATTTTAATTCATTCATTTTCTGTCCATTAACTATCTCTTTTTAAGGAAGACCCACCCAAGATGACAGTTTAAAAAGTTACAGACAAAACAACAATAAACAACAAGGAAAACACAGGGGAACATACACTTAATTCTAAAAATACTTACAATGATTCATTCGCCATTGTACGCGTAAGATCTTAAAAATGAGGCAGAGAAACCAATTCCCTTCATCTTTTTGAAGTTCATTTCAAATGTTGGTAGCAGAGCACTTAAAAACTTTCTTTTTAACTTCAGTCCATGGAATTGGAACAGACAGTGCAACCACATCTTGCGATTGGAGAAGAGATAGATAGAAAGGAGAGAGAGAGCAAGGCAAAAAGCTATGATAACTATATGTTAAACTATATGTAAGTAATATGTAAGTGTTTTAAAAATGATACTATTAGTATCATCATTTTACCCTCGGTCCATGGGTATCTGTGAGACGAGAAAGCACAAAGACTCCAGGGAAGGTGGCAAGTGAGTAAAAGACATGAATTGAGCATTAATGCAGAACATATAGGGAGAGAGAGGCCAATAATTATTTGATGAGGTTACTCAGTAGCAAACCAGGACTTTTCCTGACTCTTTACCATATATGGGGAGGAGCATGTTTATCTTTAATCCGATTTAACCATAAAATAAATATTAATATACAACATTACCAATTAGATAAAATGTATCCCAAAGTAAAACAAATCAAGCTGGAAACCCTGTTCAACAAAATGTTCCTTGTCTCTTTTTATAATGATGCATGGTTTACTTTTCACATTGTTTGTGTCTCTAATTTTAGCTACAACACAGTCGTCACTCATATCATTAGCAAAAATGCTTCTTGTTGAGTAGTTATGTGAGACATTTGTCAGGATCAGGACACAGTGGGCAGCATGGTGGTGTAGTGGTTAGGACTGTCACCTTACAGCTAGAAGGTCCTGGGTTTAGTTCCCAGCTGGACCAGGGCCTTTCTGCTTTCTGTGTGGAGTTAGCATTACATTTTCCCCTTGTCTGTGTGGGTTTCCTCCAGGCATTTAGCTTTCCCCCACCATCCAAAAAAAAAGGTGGACGGGCACTGTCTAGAGGCAGCTCTTGAAATTAATTCCCCTAGGGGGGGTCAATAAAGTTAACATTATTATCATCATCATCATCATTATTTGTCAGGAATTTTTTTTACAAGGATGAGTTGGACTATCCACAGTTTGTGACAGATTCAGAGAGACACAAAAATCCTCTGACTTCGGAGTTAACTGATTCAAGTTCCTTACAATCGAGCTGTGATCAAAGTGGTTCCAATTACGGCATACACTCATTAACAGCTGAGGGGTTCGTAACACCTCACGATTGCTACAAGTAGGCCATTGGTCACTTTAAGATTTAAAGCTAAATATTAAAAATCTTTACAATTTTGATTTTGAAACCAAGACACTTCCACAAAACTTCATTTTAATATGAGTGGCAACACCATCGCCTGTGTGTGATGTACATTATGCCCCTTAGATGTCTGAGTTTAGGGTAGATTTATTAAGCTACGTTTTGAAGAAATTGTTCATATAAACCATTTCTGCTACACTGAATCATCTTAATTTGCAAGAAAATATGAAAAGACCCAATAAGACTTAAACAATATCTTAGCAACAGCAAATATACACCATAACACCATGTAACTAACAGATATGAATACAATCATCACTGTTAGTAGGGCTAATTACCTACAATTACAAGCATAACAAGCATGACTTGTTTTAGCATTCACGCTGCATTTAGCTCTTTTACTCTTTTATCAAACACAACAATAAGTAATATGCCTGTTAAGTTACTCAATCTAGCATGTTACCAAAGGAGAGGAGGAAACGAGGTAAAAGCACACATTCTTCTGTTGCAGCCTCTGTCTCATGGAGAATTTGCCTACTTGCCATGCACCGCTTTAATGATGTCATCCATTCACTGCAGCTATGGAAAGTGAAGAGGGACGTAGAGCTCTAACAGAGGAGCTTTTTCACACAGCAGTCCCAAACATCTACCTAGACATTTGTAACAGGGAGAAAGTCCTCTTAGCCAACATCTTTATTCTCGTCACTCAACTGGGGAAGCGGAACCAAGTGAACCACGGGGCGAACATATGACTTATCCTTGACCTAAATGGAAGTAGTCCTTATGCATCCATCAGCTCCAAGATATGCTTTGGTGATCTTACCAACAGGCCAGATGTCTCTGGAAAGCTGTACAATAAGAGCTATTTAAGAACTATATAAATATAAGAACTATATACCACTTTGAGTTCCCTTTCATCCTTTCTCCACTTTCTCCTGGAGACCTGGAAGGTGGTGGCAAGTGAAACTTTTCCAAACTTCTTCAGCCAAGATTTGGCTGTCTCCATCTGTGTTTACCTAAGAGGTCAGTGGAGTCTTGTATTGCCTGAGGAAAAAAGGAGTCACTACGACCTATAATCACAAAGTTTGGGGTTATAGGTTCCAAGTCTGCAAGGTCTGAGAATGGGTAACCTAAAGGCTTTAACTTAAGGTTTCCCTCCACTCCTCTGAGCAAAAGCTAAGGACTGTCTAAGTCACAGTGTGGTCTCTTAGTATAACCCTAGCACAATCTTCACAGATTTTACCTCCGTCTCCCACACCCCACTGCAATGCGGTGCCCCGGGAGGACTGTTCAGCTGAATCTTTGTTGCTCATTGCTTCAAAGGCTTGATGAAATTCATGGTTCCCTCCTGTGAAGTTTGTGCCATTGCCACAAAGGATCTCAAATGGCTTCCCTTATCGAGCCACACAACGCCCAAATGACATCAGGAAGCATCTGTGTCTTGGCTTTCTAGGTTCAGGCGAACACGTCTGGTTGTGAGGCACTTGTAAACAAAAGCCCATCGTTTTTCATTTCAGAGGCCAAGTTTTATGTTGAAAGGGCTGAAATAATCCATCCCAGTGGAATTATCAGGCTAAGAAAACAATAACTTGCTGTTGGCGGATCTAGCCTCAGGTGGCAAGTTATCAATGACTGATGGAACATTAAAGGTCCTTTGATGAAGGTCAAAGCCTCCTTTGGAGAGAAGATCTTGTATGTCCATCAAGTTGCTTGCTTCCCTCTGGGGAAGGAGTGCTCTTGAGGCAGTTGTCAACATAGACTCTCCACAGACTCCACAAAGTTGATTTCTCAACTCTCTTAGGCAGCAACTGTAGGGCAAAGACAGCGCAACAAGGGCTGTATTAGTACCGAATGGAAACACCTGCCATTCGTACTTGATGGGCTCCGCTCTCCTCTGCATGTTCCTCCACACAGAGCACAGCTCAGGTTTGTCAGCTGGCAAATGGTGAATCTGATAAAACATGCCTTTTATGTCGCTGACTACAACACATCAGAATGCAATTAAGCTCCAAGCAGGATGCCTAGGACAGATGGCCCTAAGGCCAGTCCAGGAAGAAAGATTTTGTAAAGTGACTGGTAGTTATGCTGGGAGGAACAATTAAAACAATCCCGTCCTTGTTGTGAGTCACCATGTGGTGAGTTATATACCAGGACTCTGTGGGTTGTGTTGATTCTTGGGGTGTCAATGGTGCTACGCAGATAGCTTGTTCTAATTTTCTCATTTTGTTGCAATACTGCACAACACACTGTGGATCTTTGGCAAGTTTCCTCTCTGTGTTTGAAGGGTAGGCCACACTGACTGGGGGATTGCATATCTCTGCATGCCATCTACCTGGACTTGAATGATTGACTTATTAAGGAGTGCAACAGCATACTGGTCCTGCTTTGGTCATGGTAGTTTACTGTTGATGTTAGGAATAACATCTAGCTGCAACAAGAGTTTGACATGTTGGAACAGTTCTGCAGTAGGAGAAACTTTTGAGAGGTGCATACAGTGACATTCCAAAGGCAAGGTATCAGCATCATTTGTTGGGCCTTGAAGTGCCCAGCCAAGCCAAGTGAGTAAAGCCACAGGACTCCTTTGTGGACGACTACACACTGGCTGATTGGTGTGATGAGGTGTGGTGCATCAAAACATATCAATAAAAGTGGCTGTACACAGTGATCCTCTGGTAAGGGTAATCTGCAGAGAAGTTCTCTCCAGCACTCAATTGATTCGGTATCTCCTTGCTGGTTTATTCAGAGCAGACACTTTCAGAGTAAGGGAGGCTCCTTGAGGGCTCCTCTTAATGTCACAGTCTGAAGGGTGAGTATATCTGGTCTCTGATGAAGGTTCAGTTGTTTGACAGCTTGAGGTAGGATGATACTCCTCTCTGAGCCAATACCAAGTACAATGTAGCAAAAAATTATTATTGTAAATAAGGATGGACTAGTTTTTTGGAGCATTAACTTTTGTGTTGGTCAGAAGAACACGGGTTTAGCAAGTGGAGGAATTAATGTGGACAGTAATCAAATCAATAAAAAAACAATTAAATGCAATTTAGGATAAACTTTTCATATAACCACAAAGATAACCTAAATAAATATATAAATAATCCTTTAACCCTTGAAATGAGCCATTTCAAGGGTTAAAGCCATTTAACTATTACTCAGAGCAGACAGCTAAAGGGGCGCTTAAACATGCATGCATATTGTTCATTGGTCTGCCCTCATCTCCAACAACACTGGCCATTTCTGACCCATGTCAGCACCTGATCGGTTAATAGTTTCTTGGAGACTACACAAGAGTTCAAGAAGTGATCTGTTTTGTTGCAGAATGGACAAAAAGCCTTAAACTTAGTGTTTGGAGTCAGCGGGCTGGTGGTTCCGAAGGCTGAGAGTTTTTACTGGCATTCTAGAGTAAGGTTAACGACCTTTGCTTTGTCTTGGTTGGTGGGCATTGATCTTGCTTGATTGTTTTTGGTATTTTACCTTGGTAAAGGTTAGCTACTCTGCTAGATATATGTTTAGCCCAAGATTTTATGCGCAGCCACTCTGCCAAGTCTGGCAGGGTGGAGCTCTGGTCAGTGCTGCTTCAAAGAAAACCATGTTGCAACAACATGTCATGAATGTGAAGACATGATGCGCAGATAGACAAATGTGCTACCATCTTGGATGATTTTGTGTAGCCTACACATGTAATGTGCAACCCCAGTTAAAAAAGTTGGGATACTGTGTAGAATATTAAAAACAAAATTAAATCATTATGATTGATCTTTTACACCCAATCTTGATATTCTCAACTGTTACCAAATGAACCTGTTTATCTGTAAAAGATTCCAGAAAGGTGTTTTTTAAGCACTCTACAACTGTTGGTCTTGTTTTAAGTGTACTTCTGGCATCAAACTTAGAATAAGCAAGACACCAGAGCAGTCTTTTTAGGTGATCAAAACAGGTGCCTTGTTTCTTCATGTTGCCAAAGATTAACAGACCTTTATTAGTAGCAATATCTCTATTCTGGAACCAGTTTCAAAATCCACTGACTGCTGGTCTAAACCTTTTTTCTAAGCCTACACTTTTACTTTCAGGATATTAGCCAAATGTTAGATAGATTAAATTGGTTGCTATGGCAACGGCGGCGCATACACATGCAGCAGCATAACTTTAGCATAACAAAACCAAAAATGAGCAATCATCTCATTTTTATGACTGAAAATCGTATTACTAATGACAGTAATACACTCGTCAATATCAGATGAATCAATGATTGGATTAAGTGCGGCGGACCTTGAGACGATCTCTGCTCTGGGCATTTCGAGATCCGATAATCAAAACATTCGGACCGGACGTCATCGCAAGTGGTGTGGTTGACCCAGGAAGAGAGGGAAAAGAGCCGGGATAAGAGTTAAGCTAAGAAGGCTTGGACCTAAGGCTGTTCCACTACCCAGCCTGCTCCTGGCAAA
>JAPZDZ010000006.1:2169059-2179059 GCA_029783805.1 Acanthurus tennentii | reverse complement strand
TTGATTTTTCATGGCCAGGAGATGGATTCAAAAGTGATTTAGCTTTTAAATTTGTGTTAAAATCGCATATCTAACCTTAGAAAATGTTGAGGATGGTTTGTGTGCTTTACTGCAGAAGATCACCTGAGTTTGCATGGAAGCAGGCAGTTCTTGTTAGACAGTCTCTGTTGGGTTTAAATGTACAAATGAAAAACCTCACCTCAGAAAACATGTCAGTCTCAAAACATGAAGCCTTGTTATTCATCATCAGAGAAAACTCTGCAGTCTGTGTTGCTTCATTGCATCTGTACGTCTCACTTGTGTCCTCGTCTTCTCCAGGAGCCAGACCTAAATGGCTGCCCACTTTTGATGAGGAATGCTGGCAGCTGATGGAGGCCTATACAATGCATCTGTACAAATACAACTTTTTAAATAAAATGATCTGTTACAACTCATAACTGTGTCTGAAGCTGTTTATTAGCTAATATTTTTATAAGGAATTCGACAGAGGGAACAAAGTAAACTTTTTTTTAAAATCAGTGATTTCCAAAATCTTTGATTTGAAACTCATCAAAACAAAGCTAAGTCTGCTCAGGAGGTAGAGAAATCAGAAGGTCACCAGTTTGATCCTTGGCTCCTCTGGGTTGCACACAGAAGTTTCCTTGGGCAGGATGTTCAACCCCACAGTGCTCCCAACGTCTCATCTTCAGTGTAAGTGCAGTTTCCTACTGTAACATCCACTGCCAAGAAAAATATTGCTCATCTACAGTTATAACAAAACTTAACTGTACATGTGCTGAGAAAAGAGAGCAAATACTATGGTAATTTTAAAATGGGTACATTGCCTACCTGTGGGCCTGAGAATTTGTTAAAGATCCTTTGGCAGTCTATAAAGCTTCAAACGGTCTTAGTACTAGCTATTTATAAAATTTGTTTTTATCCTAAGAACCCTCTAGAATCCTGAAGTCTTCATGTAGTGGCCTTTTGATAAATCCAAAAGTCAGAACAAAAACTCACAGTAAAGCTACTTTTAATTTCTATGCTCCATGTCCAGCCAGGGGATTTGACATGGCTGTGGCCGTGGGAATGCTGTTGTGGGGGGTTTTCTGGGTCGAATGGATGGGAGGGTTCCCTGGTTCAGGTAGGTGGGGGCGTTACAACCACAGCTTCATAGTTGCGGTGTTGACCTCTGTGCCAGTGTTGCTTCTGCAGAAGTGTTTTTAAGTGTTTTTCTAAAGAGGTTTGTCTTGGTCTTGTCTCAGTTAGCCAACAGGAGAATACAACCAAAGTCTCTATAAAATGTGGGAGAGTCTGCAGAAAGGATTTTGTTCTGTTAAACTATATCACTAACCCAATTTCCTCTCTTCCAAAAGCCATTATTGCAACCTCATCTTCCTCTGGTAGTTGAGCATTGACAGTCTCAGTCATACCTCAAATGATTACTTTTGCTGCACCTTCCTCATGCGTTATTATTTATATATGAAAGAACATCAGACATTATGAAGCAAGCTATGGCAGTAAGCCAGGAGCACCAACACCAGGGTCCTGAAACTGAAGCAGCTAAATGGATTTTAGCGATTACTAAGGTTATGAAAAATGTTGCTAAATTAATGTTGTGCTGGCATTTTCACAAATTATACCCTCACCCTCAAACTAAAATTTTATCCAAATGATCTTTTCAATTAAGTTCTTGTGTTGTCCTGAACTCCATGGCAAAAACCATGAAATCTGGATAGAATGCATTAGATAATGTATTATTCTGATAGCTCCTCTGTCAGTTATGTTGATTTGCTGTGAGGTTTGTATGGATTTGAATAGCACAAATTAAGACAAGAAAATGTTCTTAAGTTATTTGTTCTCCTTGAAATGAAACTTTAGGCCTTCACAATACATATGCATGAGATAACTATTTCTTTTCCCATCAAATTTCAAAACAGATACTGTTTAAAAGTAAAATTTTGTTATTTCAGATAACATAGATTGAACACATTCAAAGTATTTACTGGGTTAGGTCTAGGGATAGACCGATATTCGGCATTTTGATGCATATCGGCATCAACCTTTTTTTCACACTGACGCCCGATAAGAGATCAATTTGGGTTACTTTGGCCCTGATGCAGCTGCTCCTCTCTGTCTGCAGTCACTACTCTGTCTCCAGCATTGCCCCACCCACAGCACCATCTGATTGGTTACAGACAGAGCCGTGGCACGACCAATCGGCAGAAATTTAGAGAAATATTTATTTGTTTAAGTTTTCATTTAACTTTATAAGACATGCAGCTGAGCCTGGGAGCTCCCTGCACTTTTTGTTAAAATTTTAAAACTGTGCTGTCCTCGTTTGACAACCCTGGTTTGTTTCTGTTTTTAAGTGTATTTCTTTATTACTTATTATTTAGGATAAGTGTGAATTTTGGCTAAAGGCAGTACCCTTATCACTTTCCTGTTGATCAACTACAAAGCATCAGTCGAGTTATAAAGGTTTAAAACATTGTTGATCCCTTGCACAGAGTGTAGGAAACATATGTCTGTGAGTATCCGAGTGTGCATGCGTGGCATATTGTTCTCCATTATTAATATTGTGATAGGTTCGTTCCAGTTGTTTACCGAACTTCGATGCCAATGGTTAGCATTACAATGTGTTTTTCCAAAGACATTAGCATTAAGCTAGCGGACTTTCGAAAGACCCATTGTTGAAAGACACAAGTTTGTTGAGTTGTTACAGATGT
Organism: Acanthurus tennentii; assembly: GCA_029783805.1. Classification (NCBI taxonomy): domain Eukaryota; kingdom Metazoa; phylum Chordata; class Actinopteri; order Acanthuriformes; family Acanthuridae; genus Acanthurus; species Acanthurus tennentii. The sequence goes on along the minus strand of JAPZDZ010000006.1, from coordinate 2,176,354 downwards.
TTAACTTTATTATTGCAATGCAATGATGCATATATACAACGCATGTTTCCTTTATATCTTACTTTTATTGTATTTTTTCACAGTTTTACTGTGCTTCATGTGGAGTCAATAAATCATGGGTAAAATCACAAAGCTTTGTCTCTGTGTGAAGAACTGTTTACCTACCTGCCAAAATGAACTAGATGTTTCGGGAGGGCAGAATAAAAACAAAGTTGTCTATTGTCTAAAATAGAAAAAACCTTTAACACATTGCAAATCTGAAAAGCTGTTTAATAAACATATGCTTAAAGGCATTTAAACAAAGTTAAGTGTTGGAGTTTGTATTATTCATAATTTTAACACCAATATTTTCACTTTTACCGCAAATGAATACTGGCTCTGAATATCGTTTATTGGCCTCCTTGACTACTAATAATCAGTATCGGCCCTGAAAATAACATATTGTTCTATCTCTAGTTAGGTCCTAGTTAAATTGTTGATTTGCTGCTCACCTATCAGCCAGAGCACAACTTCAGATCCTCAGCCCAGCTTGAGATTAAATGTGACTAGGCTTTTGCACTCAAAGCCCCTCATAGTGGTCTGATTGTTATTATTATAATTTTCAATATTATTATTATTATTATTATTATTATTATTATTATTATTATTATTAGTAGTAGTAGTAGTGTGTAATCATTTTATCTCAGGATTCAAATTAAACATAAAGCATGAGGTAACTCTGTTAGTAACTGTTAGTTTAAGGAATTCAATATCAGCAGACTTCTGCAGTCTATGGAAATCAAGTGAATAATCAGTGTAGCCTCTATTGTAACCATAGCTTTTTGAAATTAAGTTATTTAGATGATGTCTCTCTGATTAAATGATATAATCAATCAACAGACCACTCAAAAACTAGGCTAAATGTACCTTATGAAATTTGCAAGGACAGCTACCAGTTAACAAGTCCTCTTTTCAGATCACTTAGAAAAACCCTTACTCAAAAGACTGGCTCGACGGGCTACAATTTAGTTGGCTCTCAGAAAGATTAGAAAATATGCCATGAAATACCACAAAGCCAATGCAGTTCCGCAATTAACTATTACAGATTACAACCAAGTTTAATTTAGCATTATTTTTTAACTATTTCAGCCTAAATTTATACCACGTGCCCTGCACATTAAATTTATGGACGTTACCCTAATCTCGAAAGACTGTAATATAATGCCGTTTCTCATTGGTGAAATCAAACTGTCAATCAAAAGGAGTGTCCACTTGCATACAGCATTACATGAGGGGGTGGATATTTACAATGTGTACAGTATGCCGCAAAACTGTTGATAAAATTTACGGCTAAAGCTTTGTAAAAAAACTCACTAAACTACCAACTGCTCGTTTACAACCTTGCTACTGACAGGTATGAACTATTAACCAGCCTTTACACTTTTCCGTGAGAAATTTCATAAGTTATCACGCGTACAAACACCCAGGAAGCTTATAACAAGTAGTCACTTAACTGAGAAAGATTGCAATCAGCATATAGTAAGCAGTTATCGGGTTTTTCTGACGTAAACCATCATCTTTTCGGTGACCCCTGACAGTGGAACAGTGGTAGAAGATAAAGTTGAGCTAGGGATGTTGTTAGCAGGCCATTCTGGGTACGAGCACTTTGCAAACCGGGGGAGGGGAGGGATGTAGCCGAAATGAGAATTATCTTCCACCTTGAGGAAAACGAAAGTAATTTTTATCCAATTATATGACTGAACAAGTCTGTATTTCTATCAGAAGCAACGCATTATGGTGTTATTTTTGTGGTTTAAGGTAATTTAATGTGGCGTTCTAACTAACAGTGATATTCATCATTTGGCGATGAGCTGTTTCTGTACCGTTGTCAGGCTAGATAGCAGAACAAATATGACTTCCGGTTTACGTTTTGAAAATTAAAGTCAAGTCGAGTCAGCTTTTAATTACAAGGCTCTAAATAATAAGCTGTCGTACGAAATTACATATAGAGTGGGTCTAATCTCGTTTTTTGTGTTATTTATTTGCCATAAAAGAGAAAAAAACACATTAAACAAAGTTAACAAAGTTATTTAACCAATAACATGAATGAACAACTGAATTGAATTGAATTTATTTCGAACATAACAGAAATACATTTGAAAGCAGAAAGAAAACAACCATAAATTAGTGTTCGAAAAGGAGTAGGTGGAAGTAAAACTTATATATCCCTACCCCTTTCTCACTTATTTATAAATAAATAAATAAAGACAAAATCTAAAAACAACTTTAAGTAAATCGAGATGAAAACTAAGACGATGACATGGCAATATCATTATAATTATTTAATGTTGTATTTGATGTTGTCAGCTATGCATTTAAGTTCCATTTCTTTGTTTTTATAATTGTTGTCTCTCTGTGTGTGTCTTTTACACAATAAGAAACTTGGTTATGATCTGAAGACTTGTCAGTTGGTACATTCCTGTCAGTGTCAAAAACAATTGGTTTTAGTAGACTTGAATTAGACTGTAGACCACATTAGAAATGGTCAGGAAGGATTACATAGCATCCTGTTTTGTGTCTACAGTTGCAGCTCTTTTACTTAATACTGGACCACTGTCAAAAACTGTTGTCCTTGTTAGAGAATAAGACACAAATGCATATTTGTGTATATATACACGAATGCTTTTGTTTGAAAAAAAAAAATTAACTTTAGGTCTCCTGAGACAGTGTGTTACTGATATAGGCCTCAGGTACTAAGTCTCCTGAGATAGTGTGTTATTGCTGTAGGCCTACATGTACTATTTTACAATGTAGCTTATATTCATGTTATATTCTAAGGTTTTTTAAGGTAATAAATTAGAGTTTCACTGTTTGAGGTGCAAGAATAAAAAGATTGTAAATCCCTTTACATCCGGTTTCCTCGTGTCTTAGTTTGATGGACTTGACGAAGCTCCGTTAAGTACAGCCAGTGCTGAACTGTTATGATGTGTCAATAAGTTTAAAAGGTGGACGGCACCAATGATGAGAGCCCCCCCTCGGTACCAGAGCAGGATAATAGAGGTATGTTGAGACATTAAGAGGACGTTCATGACAGAGAACTTGTGGTTTTGTTGACGTTTCGTTAAAACCCGGTCGCTATTTTCTCAAGCTCTCAGTCAGTTACTCTAAAAAATTGTTATAATCGCTGCTTTGGACATGATGTCCGCCTGCTGGCTTTTCCCGTTGAATTTGTTTATTTCCGACTGACATTTCATTGGTAACCGGTGTTAAAGATCGTTTGGTATTGTCCCTGTTACTACGTTGCTCTAATATTTCCTCACTCCTGTGTAATCACCGTGTAAAATAAATGGCAAAGCAACTGTTTCTCAGTGAGGTGGTATGACTTGCCCCCCTCTCTTCCTATCCGCATCAAATACATAGCCACAAACCTGCGTTGTCTGTTAGCAAACAATTGCAACATCGCAAACAACTATTGTATTCGCATTTTACGCCATTAGTCATGTCAGCAGTTCATCAAGAAGCCCTTACTGTTTTGGAAACCATTGCATGTTAAATCCGTGACACGTCCAGTTAGCAGGCTGTGGAGCTAGCAAGCTAACTAGCTACTTTTATTCCTAGTAACACTGCTAGAAAATGGAGCTACTGGCCAGCAAAACATTACCCATAGATACGTGTACCTGAACAGAAAATCATCAGTTTAATTAATCATTGTGGATGTTTTTTCCTCGGAGTGGGAGACATTTCGACGGCATTGTCATCGGAGAGTTTGACAGGAGTAAAATAACCTCACTACTATACTGTACTTCGGTTTTCTCTTGCAAACCAAAGCAAGATGGACTCTCATTCGGCTTGTCTGTCTTGTCAGAGCTCAGATCGACATTTTGCACGGAGATGAAAATGTGTGCTTAGAGGTAAGATCACATTAGGCAGACAAATAAGACGGTTATTCGTAATATGCCCTTTTTTTTTCTTTGCTGTTGTTGTACATGCGAAGCTTGATACAGTAGCCCAAGACTTCACCCTCAAGACAGACAGTCCGATCGGGCATCAGCAGTTTTACCTGAGAACACCACTAAACCTCTGCGCAGCAAAATACTAACTGAAACGATGTCTGCTTAATTTAGGTTGTATAATGATGTTGGAACGTTTCCAGTGGTCGCAGGGTTTCGGCTAACGTTACATGTTTTGATTTTGGCCAGAAGGGCGGATCGACTGCACGATTGAAGTGATCGGCAATCAGACTAGACAAAATGTCCCACCGTACTTTGAAGCTGATGAGGTTTTGTGCTATGCAGTGTCACTTACTAATGCTCTAATAAAGTTGCCTTGAACACATTTTTCCTGCAGCTGAGCTCATGTCGTTGGAAATTTGTTGCAGAGATGACAGTATAACGCATGACTGAGAGCAGTGTCTTGTATTTTATAGGTCATCGTCATTGCATGACAAAGGCTGTGGCAGATTCATCTTCATCACTCATACAGCATTTCCATAGTTTTTTTCTCAGTAAGTATCCCCGTTTTCCACTCGACATCCATAAATGCAAACACTGGCATCTAGTTTGGATAATTTCCAGAAGAATACAGTCATTAAGTCATTCCTTTATAAGTAGCTAATTTCTTTCCTGTGCTGTTAAGCAGACATCCGGAACAAGTGCAAACATGTTGAGAAATAAGTATCACTGAAGGAAAATATATAAAGAAATGCTTAAAAATAAATGTTTAGTAATGCAGCTAATTTGTATGAATGTAGAACATTAAAGTGTACTGCTGCTATTACATACAGAACATGACTGTGATTGGATGCATATTTTTGATACAACCCTCTCTTGGTTTTGTTCAAGAGGCCTTAAGTTGAATGCACTGCAACAAGGTGAAACAAAGCGAGGTGCAAGTTAACTTTTCTCCACTAAATTACATTTTGACATTATGAGGCTGAATTCCTTATAAGTAACAGTAGAATAAGTTTAAGACCATCAAAACACACTTGCGTCAAAGGCCATATTTACAACTTGTATTAACATGCGTACTGGGTGATTGGATCTCACTTTCCCCACTCTATATGCAAATAAACGCTTACATCTTTCCGGTGGCAAAGACCAAATTTGTTGTTCTTAACCAGTGGCCAAACAGTAGTAGTGGACGCAGTGGGATAAACAGATACCTTTTTTACACAATGAATGAAATAACTAATGTATAACATTTACAAAATTTTGAAGAAGACCTATATAATTTAGAACTTTTCATAGACAGTTTTTCTGAAAGTTTATTAGATTTCTTCAGATGCAACTCAAAAAATGTTTAAGTTTTTTATAGGCAGCCCTTAGACTCCCTTCACAGGTGACAAAAAGTAGCCACTGATAAAAAAAACGTTTTCCTTTTAGTGTAAATTATGGTGTCAGTTAAACTGTATTTAGATTAATTCCTGATGAATCTTATTACTTTCCATGATCATAACTAACTGTGTTTGCTGTCAGTATTAAAACACAGAGGCAAGGGCTGAGTCAAGGACTTGACTTTTTTTAAAATAAAATATTATAGGAAGAGAACGATGGTATGTAGGTCTACAGCTCAAAAAACAGTGACACTACTGCCACAACATCAAACTTCATTCATCAATACATATCCACAAAGAAATATCTGTGGATACGTCTTTTTGGCTCACTTATTGGCTTGTCAGATCAGATTTTTTTTCCTTAATTTTCGTTTTTGACCCATTTCAAGGCCCAATTCAGAAAAGACATAAGACTAATGATATCACAACAGAACACACCCATACAGTTTTTCTGCTGAGTATAACTTCACTCGTTTTATGTCTGATTATAATGATTCATGTGCCAGAAAAACTTAAAGGTGATACAGTAAAAAATTTTATGAAAACAAATAATTGTTTAAAAATAATAAACCCACAGAATTTTTAGAAAGGTGCAGAATGAAAGTCTATATTTTTCTGAAAAAAATTGTATCAGGATGTAATAATTATTTGAAAAAAATGGACAAGACCTAAATGATTGCAGTATTTACATTTGAATGAGTTTACTGACAAGACCTAACATGGCCAGATAAGGATATGAACCAATGACATATATATTAATAGCATAACAACACTGATATCACACATGGTCATCGACCTCAGAAGCTTCGGAGTTTCCGGGAGCTGGCATTGGAAGAATGAACCTCAGTCTGCAGAAGATATCAGTGGATGGAAAAAAGTTAGCGTATACTAGGTTTCTTAACTAAAACATCTGAACATAAACAGGGCATTACAGTTCGATTCAGCATATCTAAGTCCTTCAGGTCTGAATTAAAGTGTTGCCGTCAATTTGATTGTCTAAACTAGAGAAATATCAGGTTTAATCCTTGACTGGCTGTGTTGGCATTAGTGATGATTACATTCAGGTATACATGAAAACTCGCTAATAAAATATTTCGCAGGGATGGAGATCAGAGAGGTCTTTGCTTAATTCACTTTTTACTATACCATGAAAGAGTCCCCACTTGACATGCTGTCTGTCTACTTCATTTTTCTGACTGTGACAACATGATAGACAGTATGGTCTCTAATGGGGCAAGAGTGAGTGTGACACCTACTGACTGGGAGGTATAAATGTTGTCCATGTCACTTTTAATGGAGCCGTTGTGAATACACCCGACAGTTGGAATTGTGTGCTCTAAACAGTAGGAATTGTGTGCTCTAAGTAGTACCTTCAAAAATTTACACATTGCCACAAAAAAGTATGATGTAGATGGCAGGTACTTTTTGGTAATAGTCTAGTGATGTAATAAATCCTATTTGCTGGATGTGAAAATTACGATGGTGTGACCCTTCACCTGTCAGTGATGATGCATCATGATGATGATTCATATGAGTTCGAAATATAAGTTTCACTGTTTGCAGCTGCTTGAAGCCATCAGCTCCCAAATAGTATTGTACAGTTGTGGTTGTACTTCATGCTCACAGTTTTTCTAAATATCACAACATTGGTTAAATCAGGGAATTACTCTAATTTTGGTATGTGGGAATTTTAAAAAAAGTTTTAGATTTGTTGTTTTGAATTGCCGTCATCTCATCAGCCCAACTACATAATGCCATATTGTCCCTCATGCTTGAGATCTGGTTTCAGGTATTTTAAAACTTTCACCTAGTGTGGCAATAACAATAATTATTAATGTTTACATTGAAGATGTGTTTGTCTTCTCCTTATTCACACTATTTAAAGTAAAAGCAGGTCTTGAATTTTCATGATCTATCTATCTATCTATCTATCTATCTATCTATCTATCTATCTATCTATCTATCTGTCTATCTGTCTATTAGT
>JAPZDZ010000006.1:2141317-2168959 GCA_029783805.1 Acanthurus tennentii | reverse complement strand
GTCTGTCTGTCTGTCTGTCTGCCTGCCTGCCTGCCTGCCTGTCTGTCTGTCTGTCTGTCTGCCTGCCTGCCTGCCTGCCTGCCTGCTTCTGTGTGTGTGTATGTATGTGTGTGTGTGTAAGACATTTTTTGTTTGACTCCAACATAATTAATTTAGCATGTTGCTGGTATGTGTTTTAAGGTCCACTTAGTCAAAACATTGCATAATGAAAATATAAGTTATACCCAAACATTTGAAAATTTAGTCTAATTTTCCAACATAATGCTGAGATAACTTAAGTTACTTTTTTCTTCTTGTTGATATTATTTACTGGTAATGATGATGTTTGGAAGTCTTATTCCTGCAGCTCCATGACTTAATTAGGTTACTGTGCCTACATTTTCTACAGCCACTTGGAAATATTTCAGTAGTGTAAAATATGTCCCAAATCCTGGTGACTCCAGCTCCTTCTCCTGTAACTCATTTGAAATAAGAGCTCTCAAGTGAGTAGGAAAGCAAGGCTAGGATGAAACAATAAGATTTTTTCTTTACAAGTTAATGAAGAATCTTAGCATCCTAAATGTTGTCTTAATTATGATCAGTGGGGGATAATTTGGCTTCTTTAACTGCTCCACTGCCCATGTTAAACCAGATATGAGCAGAAGCTGCAATTCAGAGGTTTTCAGACATTTAACCTGAAGTTGAGTGCAGTTATTTCATTCCTTAAATTGATTCTGAGAAATTTTAGTTTTTCACAAAGTGGTGAACTTTGCTCCATCCTTGCATATAAAAGACTGAACCTTTTGACCTTTCACACCTAATCATGGTGCTCTCACCTGATGTCAACAAACCTTCTATTTATTGAGTCTTTTTATGATCCTGTCCCATTTTTTAAGCATGTTGCTGGTATCAAATTCCAAATAAAGATGTTACAAAACTTAGAAATGTAAATATTCTGTCTTTGTACTGTTTTCAAATAAGTTTATGTCAAAAAGAATTAGCAAATGACCACATTCTGTTGTATGAATGTTTAACATGGTGTCCTTGCTTTTTTGGAATCAGAATTGTAAGGTTATCATGCTTCCAAGCAATGACAAAAGCAATGTTTGCACCGGGTATAAGATAGCAATGCCACCTGTGCCAATGACGCGCGGCGCAACCAGTCCTTCAAGGTAATGAGAGCATACTCATTGATTGGTTATTGCGTTTTCGGCAGAAGAAACATGCATGAAACCCCTAGGAATTGATGAGATGATTGTACACAACTGATAGGAATGTCAAGCTGTGTGCCAGTGGTGCATGGGACAGGGCAGAGCAGTATACCTCTGCTGCTCCTAGAACAAGACCACAAAGGTTGATTTGGACACTCCCCTGAATAAATTAAAACCTCTGCACCATGAGCTTTGCATTTGTGCAGGGCACAAGTGTAAAATAGGGCCCTAGATCTTAACAGCTGCAGGAAAAGTAAGTTGCAGTGAATATGTAATTAAACAGCTTATGAAAGACATTGAATGTTCTGGTCTGGTCATGCACATTACCACTTGCTACAATCATACTTGTAGTTAGACACCTACAATATATGGCAGTAGATATCTCTGCTTTTATTCAACATCAACCATTGGTGTACATTAGCATGCACGTTTTCAGTGTGCCTGCTGTGTTTGGACATAGTCAGTGAGCCCAATCTGTTTTTTTAGGTGCGGTAGTACCATGAAGGGTGGAGAAAGAGGTAAGGAGCCCCCTGTTGCAGGGGAGGTCACTGGCAAGCGCCCAAAACGCAAATGCCTGCAGTGGCACCCACTTCTCTCCAAAAAGGCTTTGGATTTCCCCGAAGAGGAAGAAGAAGAGGATGAAGAGGAGCTGGAGAAGGTGAGTGTGTCTAATCTCACAGGTAGGGGAAAATACATGATAAAGCACTGCATCTCATGCTTTCTGATTTTGTCATCAGCAGCCAGTGCTGTGTGGCCAGGGGCAGGGGTTCCAGGTGCAGTGTGGAAGCACAACAGAGGAAGTAGAGGAAGACTCCCATGAACAGCGAGCACGGCGACCAATGAATGCCTTCCTCCTCTTCTGCAAACGCCATCGTTCCCTAGTACGGCAGGAACACCCTCGCCTAGACAACCGTGGGGCCACCAAGATCCTTGCCGATTGGTGGGCTGTGCTGGAACCCAAGGAAAAGCAGAAATACACAGACATGGCCAAGGAGGTAAGACAGCTAAAGTTAAACCTATAGTGTACGACTTTTCCATATAAATGAAAATAGAATTCGCACAATGCTGATTGGGCCAATCAATGTCAGATTAATCTCTCCTGGTCACTGACAACAGCTGTGGCCAGAGACATTATGTTTTTAAGGTTGTCCGTGTGTCTTACCATCATCTGTCCCATTCTTGTGAATGCGATGTCTCAAAAACAGCTTGAGGGAGTTTTTTCAAATGAGGCAAAAACATCAACTTGAACTCAAAGATATATTGTCAAGGTATATGCAGAATTTAATGGTAAACGTTTAGACATAATGGTCACTGTAACCATACTAAACACGTTGTTGTCCGTGACTCGAGAATTCATTTGCCAGTTATGACAGATCCCATAAATGTCTAACAGGATAAAATAGTAACAATAAATAAAGGAATAATAAAGTGATAAAATTTTATATTTAAGAGGTCAAAGGTCAGTTTTGTTGTGACATCGTAATGTGTGAAAACAACTTTTTGTTCATTATTCAACACTATTATAGAAGTATATATTGTGACCTTGTTTCACATTTAGTCAGAGAATAAATTGGTGACACAAATCATAAGTCATTGCAGTTTCGATTGTCAGCACAGGCATGCAACTGCAAAGCAATAATACCAGTTTTTGGCTCAGACTCTTAAGTCTGTGGGGTCATTACCATGCTAGTGATGAGTTTTACCTCAAGCAGCAGTGATTAGTTTGCCAGTGGGGAACAACTGTAGCAATGGAGTAGCAACTAAGAATAGGGTGGAGCCTATGGTGTAGTAAGTGGATTGACAGTGTTGTGTAATTACTCTCTCTGCCAGAAGGTGGAGACAAAAGTTTAGCACTCCAGGTTTAAAGAGCTACTCCAGCCTAAAATCATAGTAGCAAAAAAAAAAGTCAAATCAAGAGAGGAAACCCTTGCTGCACAATAGGCCTGTTTTGTAGACTAAAATGTCCATCTGATGCAACTATGATCAATTATCATCTTCTCGGGTTGTTTGTTTGTTTGGTTGTAGTTGTTTGTTTACTTGCTTTTTCCTTAAAGAAACATGTCAGATTAAAACAGATAAACTAATTCAAAAAAGTGTGGGCAGGCAAAGCTGCTAGGCTTGAAAGCTAAGAGTGTAACCAAAAGAGACAACCTGCTGCCACGGAATAAGTGTAAAAGTGGGTGTATACTGTACATACTGCAGGACTGACTGGGGTAAACAGAGAAAGTAAGGGGATGAAAAAGGGGTTACTGCAGGTCAGGAGAGAATGATATTATCCGAATTGACCACAGAGTTAGCATGCGAGAGGAAATAACCGAGCAGAGAAGAAATAAATGGGAATTGGCTGAAGTTTTGACGGATTGGCTCATATTTTAGTAGATTGTAGGGCCTGTCAACACCTCATGAACTCTCTGAGGCAACAGGTAACAATATTGCATCAAAGAGAAGAATCAACTTAAACAACCAATCCTCAAGGCCCTGGAAACCTGTTTTCTCCATCAGCTTCATACTGTGAATGATTGAGTCCAATGTGAACAAAACAACATCTGTCAAATTTAAAAATATTATTAATCTTGAAATTGTTTTGGATTTTTTTTTTTTCAGTTTCCATCGAACAATCACATTTCAGCAAAAAATAAAGTCAGAGGCTATATCTGAAATAACTCCATTTGTTATGTACTTGTACAAATCAAATCCTGACTCTCTGAATCAGATGATCTGAAGTTTATGTGTTGAAAGAAAATTATAATATATATATATATATATATATATATATATAAAATAATGTAATGCATTACATTTAATGGATGTCGAAATCACAGTTGTTCTGCAGCAAACTTGTCAGTAGTAACACAAAAATCCAATGATTAATATGTGTGGGAACACTCTATATATAAGCACCAGTGAATGTCTGTAATCTGTTATCTTGCAGTATTGAATGAGGAAGGGATTTCATGTCCAGCTAAATGTTAGTGTATTCTTTGTTTATGTTTCATACCACTGCCAATCAGTGTAGCACAGTATCTGTAATTTTCTGTTTTGTTTTTTTTTTTTTTTTAAATTGAACTCTTATTGTTCATAATTTTGTCATCAGTTTTTACTGACTGAAGGGGATTCTTTTTACTTAGATGTGGTGATTTAAAACCAAATTGATTCTGAATGTTTTTTCAGTACAAGGATGCCTTCATGAAGGCAAACCCAGGCTATAAGTGGTGCCCCACCACCAGCAAACCGGTGAAGAGCCCTTCCTGTCAGCCAATCGCCAGTCCTCGCAAAAAAGTTTGGTCCTTCTCTTCCAACTCAACCAAGGACTCCACCACTACCAAGAAAGTGCCCAAAACTGACAGCATACCACAGTTAAACTTTGCCATGGCAGGTGTGTGTGCATTTCCAAAAACATTTTGTACTGTTTAATACTTTCTTTTTTCTGCATTTTATAGTCTTCTTTTTTTAAAGGCTTGTTTATGTATTTATGTGTTTTTACTTGGCCCTATTTATTGTATTGCATTTTTTGTCATCATGTGCCTTGTCAGGGCCATGTGCAATACTCTCTGACCCTATGGACACTGTAAAAGATCCTTCAATGATGCACTGTTGACTGTGTCACTGCATTTGTTCTATGTATGTTCCGATTATCAATTTAGTTATCACATGAAAAACTAGAATTGTTTTTATAAACACTGGCATTCTTTGTCAGATCCTACAAAGATGGGAGGCCTTAGCATGCTGCTGTTAGCTGGGGAACATGCCCTAACAAACAAAGAGGTAGGTCACTCTTAGATGCTACTTAATGGTAGCATTCTTGTAATCCACCAGATCTCCAGCAGAAACCCCAAATCACTGATCGGTATAGTTAACTTCACTTGTTACCCAAAAAATCTGTGTTGTTTAACATTATACTTTTGACTTTTAAGACTTAGCAGTTTAACAGGCTGACTGACACCACTATTGTTTACTCATGTAGATTCCATCAAGCACTAAATCTAGTTTACCTGACACAGCCAGCGAAGGAAACTCCTTTCCTGGGGATGAGGAAGAGGTGAGTTCAGAGCCCATGGTCCCTATCGTACACCCGGCGCAAACGCGGTGCGCCAGTGGCGCAGGTGTCATTTTTGCCACGAGTGCACGATAGCAAACCCACTTGCGTCGGGTCTGTGTGCTGAGAGGTGGGAGGTCTGAGAATAAAGGTGGAATGGAGGTGTGTCCTGGTGCCTTTGCTATCGTACACCCAGCGTGTTGAGGTCAAATGTGCCAGGAGTTTAGACCAGCCAGAAACTGGTCTAAATAGAGGCGCAGACGTAAAACAACATTTATTGGACCAGAAAGACAAGGATTAAATAATAATTATCTATAACATGAACCCTGAACAAGAGTTCTGTCTCCTCACTAAATCGCCTTTCTTTGTTTGAATTCAATATCAACAAGCAGCTGAAAGAAAACCAGTCCGTCAACCATTAATAACCACATGTATTCTATTCACAAAATGAATTTAATTTTTAGGTGTGTGCCTGCATGCATGCGTGCGTACGTGCCTGCGTATGTGCGCGTTTGCCTGTGCAGGCGAAAATATATTGTTGAAATAGATATGACAAAATATGAAAATGTTTGCTTTCTAAATGATTTGATTTAAGGGGGGAACAGCTGAGAGCTGTCTGACACAATACATTCATTGAGCTTTGTCCCTGTCTAGCCAAATATACGAATGAATGAATAAATAAATAAATCCTTGTAGCTCGGCCGTTTGCGCCGGGGGTAAGATAGCAATACGCCTGCGCCACTGGAACCAGTCTTTAAAGGGAATGAGAGCGGATTCTCAGATTTGTTCATGCATTTTTGGCCAGAGATGATTCTACATAGCTGATTGGACTACCGTGTGGGGCAGAGCAGGATTCCTCTGCTGCTCATGGAACAAGGTGGCAAAGGTTGACCTGGAAACTCCCCTCAATAAATTTAAAACTTCACCGCCCAATGCGCCACTGGTGCACAGTGGAAAGTGTACGATAGGGCCCCATGTTTCTCCTGCTTCTATACATAGATCTGTGTGTGTCTAAAATGATGTTGACTGACAGACAGAGATATGTGCACAGATTACAATATCTAGCAAGTCCTGAAATTTTTACATCATATATTACCGACAACATATTACCTAGACATGGCAATCTCAGTGGCTAGTTTGGGAAAATATGCATTTAAGTACAATTCTGAGATATTTTACTTTCCTTGAGTGTTGAGTACTTTCATTTTATAAAATGACAGCTTTAGTGACTGCTTATGGATTTTTGACTCAAAATATAATAAGCAAATAAATCGTGATGTATTACTACAGCTATAAATTACCCACAGTAAAAAGTCGTGCTTGTATGTAAATAAATTGACGAAATACATTGATGATAATTTGAAGGTTTAATATCTGAACAAACTTTAACACTGGCTTATTATTTAGTATTTTAAGACAGAAAGGATTTATTTTTGATTACCTCATTTCAATGAATTTAACAGATGCTGTCTGGAACAATACCAAACAGAGTGCCTGACTTTACTGAAAGCAGGGTCAAGTCTACACTTCCCCCACTGGCAGAGGTAAGACTAAATTTCAGATCATGAAAGATGTGCCAATAATCATGCCTTAGTCACCGATATCTAAGACTATATCTATAACCTTTCTAGTCACTTGTGGTTCATGCCAGAATTTTTTAGATGCTGACACATACAGTCAGTCCTGTAGACCATTTTCACAGCAGATATGATAAATGATAAAACAGCAAGAGCTTGTTCAAAGTAAAATGAGGGGTTTGTCCTGGTGTTTTAGGGCTTAACTTAGATTTGCCAGTATTATGAAGCTGGCTAGCTTTTAACTATGGAAGATCACTGAGGCAACCTATGCTGCACCATAGTTAATCTGCGCCATAGTAGGGATGGGTCATGGTTTTCTAATTTTATAAATAGTTGTTCCAAAGTATTATGCAACAAACTTCTTTTGTTAAAAATATATATTTGTCCTTCTTTTGCATCAGTACAGGGCCCCTAAAAAACATGTTTGGCACGATCTGTTCCAAATGAGGGCAGTAGTAAAGCATTTGGTACAGTGCTTAAAGATTTGCTGAATGCCACTATGCAAATATCAGAAACATGCAGAGATAATAACCATAAGAAGATTCTTTGAAGCTTGCATTTTATAGTGTTGCATTAATTATTTATTTAATTATTTAAGTTATTCTTAACACAGCTTATTAAGCATTATTAAGCATTATTAAATTAAGAGATTAGAGAGTATCATGAATTGATAACTCTTTTACTTATCGGAATATGCTACATTCTGCATGCTTGAGGTTCAGCTTAAGACTCAGCCTTAACAATTGTCTTCCTGTGGGAATGTGACTAAAATTTTCTAAAAATAAAATAAAAAGCTCTCTGTGCACCTCCACGTGTAATATTACACTCTCTGTAGAGACTTTGAAGACACAACTTAACTTAGTTTAGCAATACATATACCTTCCTGTGAAAAAACAAACAATTCACAATCATAAAAAAAGTAACAAATATGTGCATCATCTGCAACATTAAAGACTAAAGAACCTAGCAGCCCTAGGTTAAATAGTTCTCTGTGACTATTAACTAGTGTTTTTGACTTGAGAATGTTTAACCTTACTCTAGTGGGTTAAGCTGAGAGGAGATCAGAATCTGTTTACAGCCCCACTACTTTCGTATCAGATCAGTCGAAAAATTGAGTCATCATTTATGGACAAAAATGGACGAAAGAGAAAGTGCCAAGAGTACAAAACAATAGACTTTTTGACAGACAGCCATCATGCTTTTTTCTAATTGGCTTTTCCTGTGTCCTTTCTAATTTTTAATTAGAGGGATAGTTGTTGGCATTTAATAACTACAGTACATAATAGCAAATATAGCTGCATTTTAATTTTGCAGTTTCCTGACAATCCTGACAGGATTCGAATATAGATGCTTTTACACTTTTGTTTTGTCACTGCAACACTGCAGTAAAATGAGGGCAGCTATAAATAAAAATTGTAAACATTAAATCAGCAATAACACATTCACACACTAATGGCAGGTTGCTTCCCTACAAAGTGGCAGCTTGCTCAACAGCAACTCATACACGAACAAAATCACACACTGTGTGTAGTCTGGGATCAAACCACCAACCCTCTAATAAGTAAATGCCTTGCTCTACCTCTAAGCCACAGTTTATCAGCTTGCATTATTTAACAATTTTTTCCTTTTCTGCTCTGTGGCTTTGCAAATAGTTTGTTCATCATCACACAAACAAAGGCAAAAAACACTCAATCAATAATTAGAATTTATACAATATTCCCTACACTTACTTACTAAGTGCTTCAGCCTTGAATTTAATAATCTGGTCATTATTCCCAGTGTTTCTACAGCCTCTTATAGAATTCTAGTTGTGTGATAACAATGTGTACTTCTTACCCGGTTAATTACCACTTGTTACAAGCTTATTTTCCAGCAGATGTCGCTGTTTCGTATCTCAATTTTACAAAGTACTTTGTTCAAGGTTCTGAAGATTTTGTTTCTTATTAACAGCTTATCCTGTGTCACATGAATGCATCATAGCTCAACAAGAATTTACAAATCCAGTTTTTAATTAGCTTCATCATACCTGTTAAGCTAAGTTAGACCAGGTAACCTTAAGAGAACCAGGTGAAGTTGAAATTGCTTTGAGGAACAAGCCCTAGGTTTTTTCTCTCTGACCATAATAATAAACATGGTGAAATTGGATGTAGAAAATAAATACTGCTAAATAATAGCTACATCTGCAGAAATGTAAGCAGTGTGATCTTAACAGTAAACACAAAAGGTGACAAAGCATGTAACTGTATGTTTACAGTCTTCACTTTCTGGGCCAACTGAAGGAAAACCATGCAGACAGTCTGCTCTCTTCCAGCTTGCTGAGGTAAGGCAATTGACAATCCAGGGACGTCACTAGGATTAAAAGATAGGGGGTGCTTAGCTCCTAGAGTATGCATAACTTGCGCATGCCAAATCTTTGCACTTGCATCTTTTTGGTACTGTATTAGAGCCACACTTATTTAAACAACCAGTGGGGAAGTCAAGATGATGACAAGTACAAAAAGCAACAGCATTTTCTCTTACTCCATTTCTTTCTGTTAAACAAAAGTGGTTGTAATGTTGGCTTTTAGACACATCAAAGCTGCAAGGGGGGAATTTACCAGACTGTATATGTATGTACAGTGTATATGTATGTAAGTATGCATGTATAACTGGTGTTATTATATTTTCATGTGATTATATGTGGGTATATGCTTACATATGAATATGTGTATCGCCTATTGCCTAGATTTAGACATCACCCATATTTATTAAACTTATTTCAGCCAATGAATGCAAAAAGTGAGTTGTTGAGAATTAACTATCATGAAATAATTTAGTTAAGGCTATGCCTTGGTGCCTAGACCTAACAACAAATGCCTGCTTTTTATAAGAAAAAAAACTAACAACCCTTGTTTCCTTGCTGACCTGTAGCCCACCACTGACGCCAGCTCCATCACAATGAGCTGCCCTGCCAATCTCTTGCTTCTCTCTCTCTTAAAATATCTACGTATATCCGTCTGGTCAATTAATTGAAGGATATACCAGTACAATATAGAGGTATCGCTCATTTATGAGAGCTAAACTAGTGCTTTCCATATCTGATGTTGAACTTTACAGTCTAAATTAGTGCTTACATAGCAAACTACAATATCCCCTTTCTAAATTCCTGTTTGCATAGCCAACTACAATATCCCCTTTCCTTTACCTCGAGTAAACATAGCTTAAGTTAAGCCAGTAACAGTCATTAACATCCACTTGCAATTTGAATCTGTGTAGCATTCCCTACGCTACGGTGAATCAATCATTCTTCTCCATATGCTAAACATTCACCGTTAATGCTAATCTAACGTTGCTGGGCAGAGAAGCAATGAAATGCAGCCTTCCCCAGCCTCCCTAGAATGACACCCTGCCCTGCTACAGCACAAAACTACAAAGACATAGACAGTTAACTCTAGATATGTATTGTAAGGAGTACAGATTGTTGTCATGTTGTATAAATTTGTGTAACAAATTTATTTTGTTGTTTTTGAAAAGATGTGCTTAGCGTCTGAAGCAGGAAAGATGGACACAGTTGCATCTCAACCTGAGGACAGCTACTTTACAGCCTCTCTCCATCAAACTACAGTCAAAACAGAGTTCAAAGAGGAGAGAGCAGAAACTGGTGACTGTCCTCCTTCCTCTACCACATCAGGCCTCTTACCTTCGCTCTCCTCTGTCACTTCCTCTTCCCCTGATGCCATTCCTCAACAACTTAGCAGCCAAAATGCACGTGTCAAAAACAAGAGCAAGAAAAAAGAGGTGGCCAAGCCAAATGACAACATTGAGAGTCCTTGTGCAGTAAAGAAGACCATCAAGAAGTGTGACCATGCAGAATCAAACATGGACAGTGTCTTCAGTACAATTGAAGCAGTGGCAAAAGGGGTCTGGAAGAACACAGAGGAGAAGCCCAAGAAGAAGATTCAGAGCAGTCCTACTGGTGTAAACTCTGGTTTGCCCAAAAAGAAGAATAAGTCCAAAGTCAAGACTTGTGTCAAAGAAAAAATGGAGGAAAAGGAAGACAACAGTGGGCAGTGTGAGCTGTACTGTTCCTCCAAGATGGAGATGAAGGAAGAGATGACTGACGTTAGTCCCAAGATGGAAGCAGGAGAAACTTTTACAAGAAGTGTAGGAAGCACAGAACCCCACAGCAGCATTTCAGAACCACATCACTCCCCCTGCAGTCTTTCACCTGCCAAGCTCAAAGAAGAGGACAAGGGGAAGGAAAGGTCAAGTGATGGGACCTGTGAGTCCAGTACAGAGATCCGTGGCTCTAGGAAATCAGAGCGAAGCTGCAAAGGTGCCCTGTATAAAACTCTTGTATCTGAGGGAATGCTGACTTCACTGAGAGCTAATATTGACCGAGGTATCCATTTTGAGCCCGATATCCATTCAGAACCTGATAAATGAATCTATGTATGTAGTATGTATGATGTAATGAATATGCATGAAAGATCCTCTCCTGTTGGTCAGATTTATATATTTATTCATGTGATTAGGTGTAGTAGAAACCTGTAATGGCTTATATGAGAACCACACCAAAAACATTCATACAGTGAAATGCAGACATAAAATACATTTTAAAAATGTGTAAAATTATACTACAGAATAAGTTCAGAAGTATTACAGTAATTGATTGCTGTTTTGCATGTGTCTTCAGGGAAAAGAGGTGCTTTTCGTGCTCCTGATCATGATGCAAACTGGAGTGATGATGGCTGGACAATATCTCAGATGGGACCTAATAACCCCAAGAAGCCGAAAAAGTCCAAGTCCAAAGATGAATCTTCACAGGGGTGAGCTGTATCTTTCTGTTATCGTTGTGTTTTACCTTTTTGTCTAGAATAATATTTTTCTTCAGTAAAAACTTCACAGTATTTTCTATATATGCCTTATGTTTAATATACTACGGTAAATCGAAAATATCAGATAATTTATATTGTTTGTACATTCTTGTGTCTCTGTAATGAAAATCTAATAATATTTTCATAAAAAAATATTTTACAATAATTTATAAAACATTTCATGGATTAGGATACCCTGTTCTTCCCAAGTCATGCTCACAAGTCATGCTCATTGATTTAGTCATGGTTTAAGCCTCTTGACAGGACGGTATGATTTTTTATAAAGCAAATTTTAGTATTTAAAGGAATTTTTTTTTTTTAACCTGGGTCTTTTTTTTGTGCTTGTGGCTATTTGGACTATTATCACAATATTTGTACTCACCCTGTTTTTTGAGAAATGCAACTCTATTTTTTTGGCCCAATGCTTTAGCATAGTCATATTTCCTCTATAATGAGAATAAAAACACTAGTAATAAAAGTAACACCCAGAATAAATAGTACTGTAATTTCCATGTATTATTACACACAGCGATTTTGAGGCTGTCAGTGCACATTCAATTATAATTACATCCCCAATGCCTTATATTGTTTGCACATTAGCTGGTTCTCCATGAAATAAGCATTGCGGAAAGAACATAACATTATACAGTTTGGCAACCCCACAGTTTCTGAGTGCAAGAATACTGTGGTAAATATAAATCCGAGGTTTCTGTAATAGAACCAGTACTGTTGAATGTCATCTGTGTGCTTATAAAAACAAAAGTTGATGAAGTCATAACACTGTCATGTCTTACAAACTTGTCTTCAAATTAATAGGTATGCTGAGAAATTCTTAAATTTGTGGCAAGTTTGCATAATCATTGCACACAACAGTGTTGGGGTCTTCACTCAGTACTTGCTCAGTATCTTGCTCATCATTGGGGATCCACAACACTTATTAGTCAGCCACTTCCTCAGAGCTTCTCTGCTCTAAACCACTGAACTTTAACCTCGGCATTTTAAAAATGTCACATTAGGCAAGTAATTACTTAATCATCATTTGATTAGTATCTGTAAAGTAATGCATTTCATTACAGTATTAAAGACAATTGTAAGTTGATTATAGTAAGGGTTTCCTTCATATAGTGTTGCATCCAATACTGCAGATTCAAAACAGCAACACTTCTAGCTAACATAACCTGACCCAGAGACAGCATGCTAGTTATAATATGGTACTGGTTAAACCTTTATCAAAATGTTTTGACTTGGCTTATGATTAAAATCAATTCAGTTAACAATTTTGCCAACTCAGAAAAAAAATTGCAACAACACAAAATTTGGTCCACTTATGTGGTGAAGAAAAAAGAAGATAAAACAAACAAAAGGAGAGTGACGTCTGCGAGCTCATCAAATTTTCTGTCACAGAGTGAGAATTTTCATAGCCATTTTCTGTGTAGAAAACCAATAAACCATTTTTTCAGTTAACACACCATATTAAACAGTCAACCCAGTTAATTGGAGAAAACATTATGAACAATTGGAATGTATAATATGTGGCTCACATACTTTGGAGCTTCTGTTTCACTCTAGGTAGGGTTCAGCTTGCAATTCTATGCTCAACTATGTAAACCTTGGACATTGTTGAGTTTTTAATGCTAGGATATTGTCAATATTATCTGCCAAGAGAGTTGTCGCTGTTGACATCCCACCGGATGCAAATTTAGAAAACTCACTCTCAGAATTGTATGATGTCATTATCTCTCATATGACAAAACAACCACATGGTCATTTTATTGCTACTAGTGATTTTTAATCCAACAGACCTTAGATCTGTCACACCCAATTTTTT
The DNA here is from genome assembly GCA_029783805.1 of Acanthurus tennentii. Lineage (NCBI taxonomy): Eukaryota > Metazoa > Chordata > Actinopteri > Acanthuriformes > Acanthuridae > Acanthurus > Acanthurus tennentii. Next base: position 2,155,472 of record JAPZDZ010000006.1, on the reverse strand, counting down.
TTTTTTTAGAATGGTTTAGTAAAGAGAAAGGCCGTTTTGATGCTGTCACTGTTTTCTTGCCAGACAAGACTCAAATACTGAACTGATCAATGTCATGAAATGTATAACTCAATAGACTGATTATAGGCTCTTAATTTTATGCTCAGCTATGTAATCCTTAAACTTCACCTTTCAGCCTAGGGAAACTTGAGGAAGAGTTTGAGAGGAAGTTTAACAGCCTACCACAGTATAGCCCAACAACATTTGACAAGAGGGGCACTGCTGTTTTAAAGAAGAAGAAGAACGACAGTACCACTGTTCAAGAGGAAGTCTCTAAATCCGGAAAAGGTAGGAACAAAATTAAAGATTTCTTCTTTGATTAATAAACACATTATACTCCCTCATCTCATCCATGAGCCTCTGCACCTGTTGTTGTCATGTTTTCCACTTTTGTGGTGTTCAGGATTATTTCACTCTTTGTTTAAATAAAAATATGTGGACTCCATGACATAGCATTCCCATGCTCTTTTTTTCTTTGTTTTGTTTTTTGTTATATCAGGGCCATCTCCATCTCAGAAAAAGACTTCATTCCACAAGATTGTTAGGAAGCACAAACACAAAAAGGAGAAACCAGGTGCAGTGGACAAAGGTGAACTAGAATGTTAATGTTTGTGCATGATAAAGCAGAGATGTAAACATTACAGAGGTCATTAACAGTTACCCCTTGCCTAAGTTTCTCTGCTACAATTTTGAAAATCTAGTCCAGTGCATAACTACCCAAAAGATTATCCAGTGAGATTGACTAATGTATGTATATATATATACATACATGAATATACTACACTAACATACTTCAACTTGCCCTGTTTGTATTGTTGATAAACATTTTTGAAATATGTTCATAGGACATCAAATTGAGTTTATAAGAAAAGCTATCTGATAAGAATTAGCCATTGAGGTCTAAGTGCAAACTATTCACCTTTTATTTGGTTAAAACACAATGATACTAACTTATAATTAAGGCTTGTTGTTATGCGCACAGGTCAAATCACTGAAATTTATTTCAAAACTTTTCTCCACAACAGTGGTACAGAGTGATACCATCCTGCTGGATCCAGCTTCAAAAGCCAAATCATGTACCCCTGTTGCCATGATGTGCCCAGATGTCCACGGCACAAATAACATTGAGATGCTTGTTGGTAGCCAGAAGAGGAAGGCAAGGAAGACAAAGATCACACACTTAGTCCGCACAGCTGATGGCAGTGTGTCTCCAATCGAGGGTGAGTTATGAAATTGATAGATTGATCAGAAAGATGGGATAAGAAAGATCTGTTTGAACCTGTGTTGTCCAAAGTTTTAGCAAGAATGTTTTACAAACATTTACAAATTAATGAACATCCTTAACACTCAAGTCCTTGCTCAATGACTTCATGCAGTGCTGATTAAACCTATCATTGCGGAATAAATCTCTCTCTACTTCACAATATAACAGAGTTTTTAATTTTAAATTAAATAATGATGAAGTAGACTGCAGTAGCTAGGATTGTGGTGAGGCCTATTGCATCATAAGCACATGGACACTGTTTGTGTAATTGCTCTTACTGCCAGAAGAGGGAGATAGAAGCCTCACACTGCATGCATGGTAAATGGAACATTTCAGAAATATGGAATAGAAAACTTGCTACTCCATAATTGGCCTCATTAAATACATATAATCAGTTAGATAATTCCTTTATTTTTAGACACTACATTTTTTTTCGACACTGAATTTGTTTACCCGTCTTATATGAGCAGGATTTTAACTCATATATTAAGAATGATTATATATTAAGGCCAAAACTGAGAACTCACTTGTCAAAAACTGCATCCATAAGCCTAGAGAAGTACCTCAGCCAAGTCATAGAGTGTGGTTCCTTCAAATTAAAGCGACAGGTTTGCTTTGCATTACAAAGCATAATAAATACAATTTAAAATTTGTGTAAATTAATAATTTATCAACTACAACCTTAGAAATGAAACCCAAGTAAAAAGTTCTGACATTATACTTAAATATGCATTTTTGCTTGTCATTTCTTTCTTTTTGGATGTAAAGTACCTGAAATTAATCTGTTTCTGAATATCTAAAAAAGTAAAAAAGATAGTTATTAAGACACTGATATCTTGTTATGGCAACACCAATGCAAGCAGAGGCAGCAGCCAGTAGCTCTCTAAAGGCTTTGCCACTTTTTTATTTTGATTAGCTATTTTTCAATCCCCCCCCCCCTTTTTTTAAACTTTTTTCCTGATGCATGATTACTTGTAAGTAGGGTTGTCAAAAAAATCCTCAGATACTCATTAATAATTAAAAAAATATCATTGGATATGATGCATATTTGCAAGAGTCAATATCAGCAGTGTGTTTCTTGCCTCCTCCAGACACAGCACTGCTGCAGACAGGTAGGCACACAGCTTGTCTGCTTATGAGCATGCTACTCTAACAGTCACTTTCTACAATGCCCATATGCATACTTGAACAGAAATGACAGCTAATTGCTTTAACTAAGACAAAGGTAACATCTGACAGTACTCTTGAAGCGACAGAAATACTTTTAGCAGGTCAAAAATATGTTGTTATTGTTGGTACCATAAAACTGGGATGCATGCAATGAAAGAACCTAGTTTTTGTACATATGGATACTGAAATACACTGACAGGTGGACTGTCCTGCAGGCATAGAATTTACTTAACATGACAAGTGCTGTTGCTACAGGGCCCTTACGACCAGTCTTGGTCAAAAATGTGCTGTTTGGAAGTATTTTGCATACGAGGCAAATGACTAGGAAAAGGCTAGGGATGTCCATAAGCCTGTATGCAGACACTGCTACCAAGTGGTGGCGTTAAAGTCGACTGGCACATCAAAATTGGTGAATCATCTTAAGGACTGACACTCCGGTTTACTCTTTCTCTCTTAGTAAAGTTCCTGTTTCAACATTATTAATATTTTTTATGCCTTTTTAAAATGAACCAATAGCAAACAGCCACATTCGCTGTCTGTAAAGTTATCCAGAAGCTAGTGGCTAGTGGCTTTGGCTAATACTAAACGCTAGTGTACGAGCCAGGCAGCAGATGTTATCAGTGCTGCCTTTTTATCCCTTTTTTGCACTACCTCAGACAACTTAAACATATTGTTGTCACTGATGTTATTGCTTGTATTGTTCTTATTGTCTTTAAAATATTTTTAATTCCTCTTCCTTTACATTTTTATCCTCTGGGTATCGAAAAAACGGTATTGAGTATCATCTAATTTCCTGGGTATCAGTATTGACATAGAAATTTTATTGTTCAACAGATAGTTCTGACCTGGTAATTTGATTGAACAAGAGGCATTCAATGACTGCTGATATACTGTACAACATCACTGGAATGTGTAACTTTAACATTGTGTTAACAGGTTTTCCAGTAATCGTTAATTACACTAACTGTTCTGTCAAAGGTTGGTCCCCAGCTTAACGCTACATTGTACCAAACTACACCCAAAAGATGCATAGTTTTACAGACATAACAGTTAAGTAATGAATGGTCATTAGGAGAGGACAAGTAAGGAAAGATGCCAGAATATTTCTGTAAAAACTTCCCGGTTTGCTCATATGTCATCAGCCTACCTCGACACATTGGAGAGGAGCATAAGCAAAGCTAACACAGCATGCCAAACAATGTGGGAAATTTTAAGTTCCTGATCCATAGATCTGAAAAGAAAATGCTCTGCAATTTCTCTATTAGCATATTTTTAATTGTGTAAAGGTGTACTGAGTACTGAGAATTGTACTTGTATTTTTGTTTAAAACAGAGGACAAAACTAGGGACCTGAACCAGGAACAGGATAAGAAGCCATTTCCCCAACAGAATTTATGCAATGAAAAAGGGTGCTATAGTAATCCAAGAGCAGAGGAACCGGAGAGGAGCACCGTACCACAAGAGTTACCTGCTTTCTTCAGCTTAGCTGCCCTCGCTGAGGTAGCAGCCATGGAAAATGTGCACAGGTAAACACCCTGCCTTGCTTCTATACAACACTGTTAAGTAGATTATAACTTGTGCTTCAGTCGTTGTAATCTTTGCTCTATATCTTTTTCCTCCTATATACGTCCTTTGTCAATAATGCAAAGTGACATATTAAATATTCAGTAGGAAATGTAGTGGCTGTAGTGGCTTTACCAATTTTCTATTTTGTATTAAACAAAATGAGTGATCAGTGTTTGCCACCACCCTATGTATTAATTAATTTTCAAGACTTCAGTCAACATTCTGCAACTTAGTTTTGAAAACAGAAGGTGAGGTGAGGTCCCTTGTCTTTGGGAGGGTCACAGGAACCACAGCTTTCTCAAACGCTTAAATTAAAAAAAAAAAAAACACTGGCTATGTGAAAAAGGTTGAACACACTTGTAAATATTTAATGTGCTGTTTCAGAGGCCAGAGAAGCTTGACTGAGAATCAGAAGAAAGAGCTTGCCCAGGCTCCAGTCCTCATCTCCTGCGCTGATCAGTGAAACTCTTTTGCTGTTATGAGAAGCCACAAAATGGACATGGGCAGTGGAGCTTTACTTTCCTCAGTGGTATCCCCACACTAAAGGGAGACTTGATCAGGAAACTCCGAAAAAGACTCTATCTTCCCCTTGTGGTGATTTTGCTTCAGCTCGGGTTTGTGATGGAGGAATAAGATTCTCTCCTCCTCCTTTTTCCTCACTATCTCAGTGTTTCCCCCAAAGCCTTCCTTTGATTTTTTGGTAGGATGCTTTTCTGAACTCCTTTCACCCCCTTAGAATTTCTGTTAGGACCTGTGGAAGAACCAAGCTGTTCCCCAGTGCATGGCTTCCTTTATAGAGATAGTTGTCATGGGTTTATCATACACTGTTTTGTCAAATAGATGCCATTTTAAACAGCATTTTAGATAAGGAAAAACTCAACTCTGCATTTGTTTTATAGACAAACACAGCTTTCTGTTACCTTTTTACCTCACATACGCCTACTGAAGAGTTCCCTCCACCTCTGGTAGAATACCTCTGTATTTGAACAGCTGTTATCCCTTGGATTCCTTCCAGCTTCAGTCCAAAAGAACTTTAACCAGGGTAAATGATCTTGATGGAAAAACTTCCATTACCAACTACTTGCTTAGTTTTTTCCCTGTGGTACACTGATATGGTGTACTCAAACTCAAATCATGGTTGAGTATTTGATATGTATGTTAAAATGATAATGCCATACTGTAAGACAGTATGGGCAGCTACAAATAAATATTTGCAAGAGTAGACATTTGTATACCTTTGCATCTGAACTAGAGTTGACTATAGCTGAGGGTGTTTGTTTGTCCTGTGTAAGTAGTATGTTCACAGTGTCCCTGTCAGGCTTATGAGGTAGTAGGTCAGCTTTAAAACCGCTTCTTGTGTTGGATAATTAATGTGAAAGTGATTCAACTATAGCCTTAACCCTCCCACCTAGACCCGCTTTGGGCATTGGTCTGCATCTGGGCAGTAGGGGCATATCTGTACCAATTATTGGGGAGAACAGAATTGTTCCTACCAATATTTTAGTGAACTTTGTTGCATAATCTTGCAGTGACGTCATATCAGATGATTCCAGTGCACCCTCCCAGACTTTACATAGCTATTGCTTGGCTGTTGTGTGAGAACCACAGACAGCGAAGAGAGAGTGAAAAATAACAATATTTAGCGTTGTGCTAGTGCTATGTTCTGAGTGAATGCTCTTATTAAAAAATATTTTGTGTGAAACTGTAGCCTTAGGGCTTGTGTCCATCTAGCCCTTTTCTCTCTAAACTCAAAAACGCTTCATCCAATGCTCCCACTCCAACGCCCTTCTAGCGCTTTTCTGTCAGAGAAAATGCTATATGGACACACCTTTATGATGCTGTTATTTAGCCTTTCTGATGATTAAAAACAACAAGCTGAGGCTGGTTGAATAATTTTGTTTTTATTATGTAAAAAATTGCCCCTTTGCAATTTTAATCTTAGCAGCCCCCTTGGTCACTTCATGGCGCTGGGGGGGTTGGGGTAAGGGAATCTTACACCCTTGCCACTTTGTCCCCATGAAGCCCTCAACCACCCTAAAAGTCGGTGTAAACGTTTTTAAATAGTGAAATGCAGTTTTTGTTAATACTTGATCTCTTTGCAGTTTGCGTAGCAATTACAAAGGTTGATTCCTTGTGTGCAACTGTTTTCATGGAATAGATGATTTTTTTTTGTTTGTTTGTTTCTTATTAGGTAAATACTGCACTAATTTGTAGCTGAAATTTGAGTTGCCCTTTGAGGGGTAATAAAATGCCTTGTCTCCACAGTTCACCGTGTTTGTACACCATAGCCTCTCAGTAGTGTCTTCAATGTCCTCCGGATCTGGCTAAAGCCAGCCACAAGCTCCAAAGAAAAATTTCAGGAGTTCGCCATTCTTAATTGGTTATTCATTTTTTATAATTGTTTAATACTACATCTCTCATAAAATGAGCAATTATGGGGAAAAACCCAACACAGAATTTTTTTTTTTTTTTTTAATTAAAAAAAGTTTTTTTCGTTTCATGTACAAACAGATATTGATTTACAGTGCAAAATCAGACCTGCTATGCTATTATGCCTCTTAGAGCAAATGGAGACAGGGCATTTGATAGTAATTCCCCAGTTGTTTTCTATTGGCCTTTCAAGATTTTATTGCCAAGTAATGGTCTACTCAGAGGTCTCATGTAATTAATGTTTTGATTTTTAGAAGCATTTATACTAGATGCAACTCAGTGTTCTTTATTTGTAGCCTTGTTTTTTATGGTTGGTCAGAATCATTCCATTTCCTTGTTTCCATCTGGGCCATATTTTTGTTTACAGTTTATCAGCTGTAATAGAGTGGAAAAATAAGGAAGGATACAGTTAAGCTGCAGGTTGGTTGTCTTCCATATATTGGTAGAATCTGAAAGAGCTGCCACAAGCTCGTAGAGGTTGACTGAGAGCTACACAGACTTCCCAGCAATACTCCTCAACTCCAGAAGCCTTTTATTCCTCTGTGTAGACTAATACTTTATTGATCACATTTTTGAATCAGTATCTATACATGTAACAGTTCTTTATTTTCTATTTTATCATTCTTTTGTTTAAGTGTGTGTGTTCATTACATTCTTTTTATTAGGTTTTATTAAGGAACTTAAATGATTTTTCCTGAAGTCAAGTTTACTGGATCAAGAATGTTGTCTAAAAAGATCAAGCTCACAGGTGACAAATGCAACTGTGCTTACCTGCAAAGCAAACAAGCACTGAGATAAAATGCACCATCTCTAGACAATGAGCTTGCCTTTTCACCTCTGGAGGTGTATTTTTGATTGTGACTGCATCATTATTTTTTTGGATATGTGTTAATATGTGATGAGAGTGCTTTGGACATTAATGATTGGACAGACAAATAAGAAATCAGTAGGTCTTAGACAACTCATTTATCTTGAAATAGTATTTTTCCTAAATCAAGGCATTGTTACATGAAAATAATGTTAAGCTTTTGTAGACCCATGTGTGCAAACTAGTGCAATACATGCCACAAATCTATGATTCTTTTTTCAATGTGTCCTTTGAGTCTAACAAACTAACTGTAAATGTTACCCAGTTAAGCGCAAAAAAAATTACGGTGTGCTTTACGATAATCCTAATAATGAATGATATATATATTTTTCAAATATGAAAGAAGTTACGTCAAGGATGATATCATCTAAGCAGTAAACTTTAGTTCTTCCACTTGTGGTAATCAGTCTGTCTCTTCTCATAGACAAAGATATTGTCTTCCCCCAAAAATAGATATATTTGCTCATAGCAGGTGAGTTTATTGACTTTGCCAAAGAAAAGGGAAAGGTACAGTATATTAAAACAAAAATCCTTTTTTTCTGTATTTTTTGTTGTTTTTTTAAGCTAACAGTTGCACTGCATTTTCTAGTTGTGTAAATCTTCAGGTAACAATTTCAGCACAATTCATCCTGTGTATTTAATGGGATTTTCTTGGTGTTTGAGCCCAGAGTTGGAATGAAGTGCAACTAAAGGGCGCCACTTAATGCCTCTTTTAATATATAGTATTTGCACCTTATTACCCAAACCAAAATGATCATGGTCTTTGGAGAAAATATAATTTTTACCCACTCTATGAAAATTATGCATTTTAATCATTATATATGAGAGAATCCAGTCAATAACAAATCCATGTCTGCCAAACAGCCATAATACTGTCATATCCCCATCCCCTCACTTTTTCTATCTAGAAACTGCTTCTATAAAAGTTCCTATATTGACTAAATGACTATAATACCCTTTTGTGCTAGTACTGTCTTCTTGAATGTAATCATTTTGTACCTGTATTTTTCTAATTCAGTCTTGATTGTACTGTATGTATGCTATGATGGTATACTGTTCTTTAGGTGCATAGTTTGTTACAACCAACAGTTCTCATGACAGGATATCTGCTGCACTGCTAACTCAGTGGAAATGTGTGGAGGTTATAAGTCCAAAGGACTTGTGTACCATGTGAGCATCAATGAGACTGATAACTGAGAGATTCTTGCATTTTGAGAGAGAGGACGATAGCTTTCCCTGGTTTGCTACTTCTTCACCTTTGCAGTAAAAATGAAAATCTATTCAGGACAGTTTCTATAACAGGGACTCTCCTGTAATCAGATAGAACAACTGAATGCTTGAGTTTCAACTTATTTATTACTGTTCATTTTTATAGGTTTAGCTGATCAAAAAAACAAAACAATAAAATATACAACTAAATATGCATCCATTTATACATGAAGGTGTATAAGATTATCTACCCTTTACTGAAATGTAGGTCAGGGGGGGTTTTTTGGTGAAGAAGAGGTTATGTCAGATCTTATAAGTCTCTTTTTCTGATAGCTTGTATAAGTGTGTAACATGCTTAATCTAATTTATGTTATTAGTAGTCATCATGACAGATTTTTTTTTTTGTTTGTTTGTTTTGTTTTTTTGGTCATTACAGCCCAGTTGTTACATGCAGCCTTGCCTTACTGGAACCCCTGCTTAGTGAGGGATCCCTCAAAACCCACCTACCCTCTGTACCTCAACCCACCCAAAATTCTTATGTCATAACACTGTTTGCTTATGCAACTATTATTCCTTTTACACTTTCTGCTGACGCAATTATTACTTCTTAAACACCTATTAAAAAAAACATCTATTACATCTGTGCATCTGTGTGAAAGATTTTGTTGTATTAAACACATTGTTCACCGCCTTTGATGGAAATATGCACCTTCAGTCGGACTGGACATTGGTTCTAATTTTCTCACAAGAATATGTCAAGTGTAAGTTGAGCAGTGGCATTATAGAAAAAGGATCTCAGAATGGATTCACGCTGACTGGAACAAAATTTTGATAACATAATATATGCACTCAGATTCAATTTTTATTAATTTATATTCATCACCATAGGTACCTACACAGTGCTCAGGTACCACATGTTTGAACACGTTGTTCACTTCATTTTATTTAGTATGTCTCATCTGACTCTGGTGCTGATCTGATATTCATGGCAAAATCTGACTGAGGGATAGAAATAACAAAACGGATTTGAAAACAGTGTTGAAAGTCGACAAGGCTCGGCAATCATACGCTTAGCCGTTGAGGAAGCCGGTTTGATCACGTGACTTTCGTATCACGTGAGAACGCCTTCGTAAAGCTACTGCGTTAAAGCTAACACAATGGCAGCGTTCTTACAGTGGAGGAAATTTGTCTTCTTTGATAAAGATACGATAAAGGATCCCGTGGATAATGGGAAAAGCTTTGTTCTTCCGAGCGGAATATCGGCCTGTGACTCCGGTCGGGGTCATATTGTTCTAGGAGATATCCTTTATAAGTACCATGTTAGCTAGCTAGCTCAGCTGATGTTTTTCTGGGTGACTTGACAGCGGATGCTAGCTTCGACTGAAGCTGGCAAGTGTAAAAGAAAAGCTAAAAATTTATGCAATTCTGTCCTAGAAATAAATTGCCTTAATTAATAACAGTAAACCGAGTCAGTAAATTGAAGACTGAACGGTAGTGTCAGATCTATAAGTCATTTTTTTTCTGTTACAGGGAATGATGCAACATTAAAAGTTTAAAAATCTTAAAATTCGCTTAACGACTAGTCAGGGCTTGCTGCTTGGCATCACCTTAGATAGTATACTCATCGTAAGACTTATAATGTGGCTGGAAGGTGTGTATATATATATATATATATATGTGTGTGTGTGTGTGTGTGTGTGTGTGTGTGTGTATATATATATATAGTTAATTTTGAGACACTGAAGAGCAATGTTAATAGGATGACTAAACAAATGACGGCCGTTGATACTCTACTTCTGAAATTCTATTCCTCCCATGGTGACGTTATCCTTGCAAAATTTACAAGCTCCTCGCAGGCGATAGCGAAACGTGATTTACCTTAGAGGTGAACGCTGCCTAAACAGTATTCTGCATATTGCTTAACGTTTGTTTGTACGCTGAGTATCCACTGGTTTTGATAAAATGTTCAAGGCTTCAGTCGTGGTGTAATGGCATTATTTGTGTCACATGAGAAGCAAGTCAATATTAGTTACAATACCTGAGAACTGCATTCATTTTTTGGACAAAACAGAAGTTAACATGCAGATTTGCTTCAGAGAGGAAATTCATAACAGATTCCAGATTGTTATTTTTTTTCCCTGGACAAAACTTAATATAGGACATGTATTCTCTCTACACAGCCTAGTCATGCATTAGAGGCCTTTTTTGTTTTTAAAGCATATAAAACACAGCTAGAAACCTGTGCAGCAATCTGCTGTATACTACATTACATAACTGCTTAGTAGAGTTAGAACCTAATGGATTTTTTTTTAACTGTCAGTGATTGACAGCCAAGCTTTAATTCCCATATCTAAAATTACTATGGGAATGACCACACTTGAATCGCCACAAATGGCACACATGCACTGCTTACAGCTTCTCTTACAACAATTGCACAATTTTGTCCTTCACTTCCATAATGTTACATATGGATGGCAAGATCTGGCTTCTGATGCGCTCCCTGCAGTTGACATCTTTTCAGGCCTACAAGTTGCGAGTGACACACCTCTACCAGCTGAAGCAGCACAGCATCCTAGTCTCAGTGGGGCAGGATGAACATGGAATAAACCCTCTGGTAAGTGTACAGTTCTCCAGAGAAACTTAAAATGCAAACCAGTTTTTTCAAAGATTTTAATAGACCAATAAACTCATTTTTCAGGTGAAGGTTTGGAATCTTGATAAAAGAGACAGTGGAAATCCTCTGTGCACTAGGATTTTTCCTGCGATTCCTGGTAACAAACCAACTGAAGTGTCTTGCCTCAGTGTACATGAAAACCTCAACTTTATGGCCATTGGTAAATTGAAGGAAAGAGTCTGCTTTCTGCCATTTAAATCAGTTATCACTGCTGGCTAATACGAGTTTTCTCTTCATAGTTATAAGAAAAGTTATGTTCATTGACAGGTTTTACAGATGGCAGTGTGGTTTTGACCAAAGGTGACATCACCAGAGATCGTCACAGTAAAACCCTGACTCTGCATGAGGGGACCAGTCCAGTCACAGGCCTGGCTTTCCGCCAAGTGGCAAAAGTCACACATCTGTTTGTTGCCACACTGGAGAAAGTACATGTAAGTTGTGTCATTCGCAGAATGTGGTTATTAAAGATGACCCCCTTCAACTCTCTTAGTAGTTAAGTTTTAAAGAGATTCTTTTCTATGACTCTGTTCTAGTGCTTGCCTTTCTGAAGTCCTACTCACCTCCTTCTTGACTTTCTTTTTTCAGTGCTACACCCTGTCAATCAAGGAGTATCCTAAAGTAGAGCTGGATATACATGGATGTGCACTGCGCTGCTCCTCACTAGCAGATCCCTCCCAGGATTCCCAGTTTATCGTGGCTGGGGATGAATGCGTGTACCTTTACCAACCTGATGAACGAGGGCCTTGCTTTGCCTTCGATGGACACAAGCTGTTGGCCCACTGGCACCGCGGTTATCTGTTTTTACTCATCAGGAATGCAAAGTCACCTAACAAGTAAGTTGTGTGTCATGTTTGGTCTCTTAAACTCTACTATAATGTCCTAGGCTGATTGGACAGAAACAAATACATTGCTGCATTTTCTTTTTTGTATGTAGAAACACTGTTTTAGTCCTCTGCACTCCGTGTTGGTGTTTCTCTGTGTGTGGTGCTCAGCTCAGCAGGCGCACATGCACACACGCACCAACATTTAGGAGTTCCTCTGAGATGGCTAATCATCCAAAAAAATGAGGATTAAGAGCAGAGCAATATTCAAATGACTTCATAATCTGAAGCTAAAATGTGAAACTGTTGTCTTACAAAACAACAGACTGATTCGTTTTACAGCTGTATTGAACCTCTGTATATGATTGAAAAATAGTGCAGTGTTACAATGTTTAATCAAATTCACTGATGAACAATCCTAAACTATAAAACAGAAAATTGAGAAATATTAAAATGGAGAACACTATATGAGGGGAAAAATGGAATTTGGAAAAAATGATTTTATAGGCCCCTATTATGTCATGTTCTACAAGTGCCTATTTGAACTTGTGTATTTAACAAAGACAACAAGAAATAAAGAATCCTTTCAAACCGGTCATGTTTGGAAGGTGCACGACCATGCACTGCAACAACTCCAGCAGCCAAAGTGCTCAATGCAGAGGCATGGCATCCACTTTTTTTTGTAAAGGCACCTTAGTTTGCACTATCGAATTTCATTTTTGAGAACATAGTTTTTGTGTCACATTCTGGGACAACTGCAAACATGTTTAACCCCCTTCAAGACAGTTCTGCAGGTATGGCTTGTTTCCTCGCTGAGTTCATGAGGTGAAAATTGTGTTTTTTCTTTTATCTCAGGTTTTAGCACCACAGATAACAGAAGGTTACCTGAGTCTTAGTAAAAAAAATGTCCTGACCACTGACCCCGAGTATTAATTCAATTCAATTTAATTCAGTTTTATTTATATAGCGTCAAATCACAACAAAGTTGTCTCAAGACACTTTACATATAGAGTTTGTCAAGACCACACTCTGTAATTACATTGATATTTAAATTTATGGAACCCAACAATTGAAAGCAATTCCCACATGATCAAGCACTTGGTGGTGAGGAAAAACTTCCTTTTAACTGGCAGAAACCTCAGCCAGGTTCCAGACTCAGAGGTGGGCAGGATCTGATGGCACTGGTTGGTTTTTTTTTTTTTGGGGGGGGGGGTAGATAGAAAGCGGAGAGAGAGCAGCAAAGCCAAAAGCTAAAATAAAAATATATGTTGAGCTTTATGAAGGCTATATGTAAGTGTTTTATAATAATGATACTATTAATAATACTAGTACCAATACCAATAATAATAATAGTGATGATGATGATGATGATGATGATGATGATAATAATTATAATATTATAATAATAAAATTGCTCTTAGCATCAAGCAGAGCCACAGCGGAAGGGTATCTGCGAGATGGAAAAGCACAAAGACTCTGGGGAAGGTGGCAAGTTAGTAAAAGACATGAACAGAGCATGAATTCAGAACATATAGGGAGAGAGATGAAAGAGAGGAGCTCAGTTGTCATGGAGTCCCCCTGCAGCCTATTAAGCAGCATAACTAGGGGCTGGTCAAAGGCGAGCCTGAGCCAGCCATAACTATAAGCTTTATCAAAAAGGAAGGTTTTAAGCCTACTCTTAAATGTGGAGAGGGTGTCTACCTCCTGGACTGAAATTGGAAGATGGTTCCACAGTAGCGGATCTTGATTACCGAAGGCTCTGGCTCCCAATCTACTTTTAGAGACTTTTGGAACCACCAGTAGGTCTGCGTCCTGAGACCTTAATGGTCTAGTTGGATAATAGGGTACTATGAGCTCTTTAAGATAAGATGGTGCCTGGTTGTTGAGGGCTTTGTAGGTAAGAAGAAGGATTTTGAATTCTATTCTAGATTTTACAGGTAGCCAGTGCAGAGAAGCTAATATTGGAGTAATATGATTTCTTATCCCAGTTCTTGTCACTACACGTGCAGCGGCATTTTGGACCAATTGCAGACTCTTCAAAGACTTTATGGTGCACCCCGATAGTAAGGAGTTGCAGTAGTCCAGTCTGGAGGTAACAAATGCATGGACTAATTT